>CM037783.1:68156011-68206011 GCA_021229015.1 Solen grandis | reverse complement strand
AAATTAATAAAGAAAAACAATATAGAAATTAATTGTATCCAATGCTAGAAATGAAGACAACACATACCATTAGCGTACCACCAACAGGTCAAATCCCGAAAGAAAAGTTATTGTGATATGACATAGTATTCATTTAATACATATAAGTATGAAAAATAATTATATGTGAATTCACAATTGCAAAAAAGTATTTGATTTAGATCAAACTGAATTAGAAGAGAAAAAGATTGTGTTACGTTTGATTATTAATTTAGATATAAGCATGGAAAATTACCCATGCACAGATTTTCTTGTCCAAACACTAGAACATCCTTACGTTTTCATTTGGTTTAATTAATTTTCAAATTAACCAAACACCAATAAGGACAATAGCTCAGAGAGTCCGCTTTGCGTTCGGGAGGTCCGGAGTTCGAATCCCAGTCGGAGTACTTTCCTCCAGTGACCGTGTCAAACCAAAGAAGTATAAAAATGGTACAAGACGCACCTTTGTCTGACACTCGGCAATATGGGGTTGCTATGGGAACTCGGGGTACTCAGTACTGGTTCTATCCAGGAATTTATCTCTCGTATATCGGTGCTTTACAGCGGGAACGTAAAGGAACCAAGGGGTCTATTCGCAAAGGGCTAGGGTATCGCACGCAGACTCCCTTGTATCCAACCAATGTCTCTTCTGACGCTGTCTCTTCAGCTTTACGCTTTATTGGTGAATATAATAATTAAACATTAAACAAGTTATTTTCTTTTCTTACATGCATTAAATTAATAATCAGTCGTATCAAATAATTTTCTTTTTGCATTTGACCTGTTGGTGGTCCGCTTCGTCAAATAAACTGGTACGATTCTTCCTGGTACGCATGTGCAATGCTAGGCTTCATTGTACATTCTGCAAAGAGAATGCTAGAGTAAGCCAAATGAGCCCTAGTAAAATGTAAATGTTCAATTTGGTTTCCAGCTTCTATTTTATTTAGTGCGTAATGCATACTGCTTAGTTGCAAATGCTTACTGGCATGTATTTTATTGTATGCGTAACTTGGCGTCTTCATGTCACATTAAGAATCGCTATTAGTTGCAACACACAGTTTAGTTTAAACATATCTATTCATTGACTCATATAAACAAAAGATTACAGATAGGATTACAACGATAGCTTAGCTAATATAGTTCTTTTCCTAATTATTACTTACAAGCAGATAATTATAGAATGACAGGATAGACAGATTGAGAAAATGAAGGAAAATATTTAGCTGAAACCGACAAATTGAAAGAATTTATGGATTTCTTGATATAATAAGAATGATTGTGGATGGGCGTACATTTCTAACAGATGAGTGGACGTTTATAACATAATAGGCTCTAGACATAACTTTAGGCCATTTCGCTGATAAGAAAGTCTTTATAATTTTTCAAACAGTCAGAAACAGAAAATAAACTGTGCAATTTCAGGATGAGAATACAATATTCACATATACTTACATATTTTCGTAAACCATAGACACATAATGAACTTATATACATGTATACAAAATTATATTAATATACATGAATGAATACACAGTTTAGAAATATTTAAGTTTGCAGTTCTCATCTGTAATAAACCACTTGGTGGTTAGCACCTGGGTCTTAAAATACTATCATATTAATAGCCAGTAAGCACATAACATTACACTTCAAACTTGTCATTTAAAAGTGAAAAACAGAAATGCAATTAGGCAGCATGCACATGTAATTTTTCATAAAGTATTTGGAAGTTATCCTGTTGTAATTTTTACATAAATAATCTTTCATACATACCCCATTCTATTTTTATCATGATCAAAATTATTTAGAGTATTTTCTTTAAAATTTCAAAAAGGTACATACACTATCAATTTCGATTATTAACTGAAATTTTTAAGTCCATGTTATATCTTTTTAAAATGGGAGTAGCGCAAAACCATTATTGGTATCGAGACATTTCATATTCTAAAACGAGGTTTGAAGTGCGACATTGAAGTGATGCAGCATCCGACGCTTCCTAACAATACATCAGACGCAACTGCCGACGTGTGACTGGTGTCAAGGAGACGCCGACAGAGTCTACTGGTGAGATAATCTTGTAATTAGCTGACGCTGTAGGCGCTGATATCAGCAAAAATGACGTAGCTCAAAGCAATCGGGTAAGTCCCAAATGGACGGTTCCGAGGCGAGAAATTTAAACCAAATAGATTACCGCTAAATATCAAATGCGTTCTACTTGTTGCTATCCACCATCTTGTGCTCACAAGCTACTACGCAGCAACCAAGAGTCAGAGGCCTAGATTCTCTAAATTTTTCAATTTATATGGAGTTATGCGAGGGCTATGTGCAACAGATACCGAGATTCCACGAAAAGCATTAAACCTTTGATATTCCCGAACCTAAAGCAAAAATATAAAAGTATCTGCGATGGATAAAGACATTCCGAGAGGAAAATGGCAAGACACAACCAGTTTAATTTTGAGGTTATTCTGCTCGGAGGTGAGTGGTTTAGCCATCAACCGAAACAAAAATTAAATGCTGCCTTTAACACTCACAAGAGAGTTTGGCAGTATGCAGAAATGGATAGAAGAATGAAAAATATTCTTATGAATTTAATTTTCTGATCCATTCGGTCTATTTCCAAATCAAATGAATAACATTCCACTTTATCATAAGTATCGCATGTGTTCTTACACTGCCTGTCGTGTAAAATAATGAGTAAATCTAATATATATTCTATATTTAATATAATTGTAAAAGTAATATAAGTAGATTTAATTATACTGAAAGTCACATGCAATTTTCAGCACATTGTTGGAGAGAAGTGTCCCACAGATCTTTTCCAAGACCCCATTCCAAATGATGGAAAAACGTGGACACTTTCCATCACCTGAATGTTCGATTTATACTGGATCAGATCAATGGCAAGGCAGAGTAAGCTTCTGTCTTTATTCTCACATTGTCTTCCTTTATAGCAAATCAATATACCAAGTTTGAGCTATAATGAAGAGAGAGAGAAGTACTGAGGTTACATATCAATACATTTTTTTTCTAATTAAATCTAATCATGAACCATTCCTGTGTTATGCACCAAATCATACTAAAGATCTGACAAACAGATTGATAGAGAAACATTTTGCTTAATAATATAAAAAAAAAATATTATAAAAAAAATACTGATTTTAAGGATCATCCCAGAAGAATCTATCAATAGATAGAGCCCATATACCAATGCAATGATTAGTGGTGTCAGACAAAAGGTACATGTTACATTCTTTACATACTATAGTAAAAATGGACTTGCATAATTATGATATGCATGACTTATTTTATGTTTTATTTCTTGATTGTTTCTTTCTACATAAAAGGCCGGATAATTACTTGCATTTTGTTTAAAACTATGTGCCCTAAACTAATGAGTGAATTCTTAATTTAAGTTAAGCCAGTTTTACACTTTGTCATTATGTGTTGCTATAGAAAAAGGAAATGCATTGTTAATTATGAGCCCACATTCTTCAATATGGCGGTTTACATTGGTTTAACATTTGCTTAATTTTGTTTACCATATTGTAGAGACACAACATGAATTTTATAGAGTTTTTTTTGCAAAAGAATTCTAAGCTGTGTCAGACCTTCTGCTGATGCTATCCCAAGACAATGAAGCAATATTCCGGGTTTCTAGTCTGCTTACATTCAGCTTTCTCACTCTGGCCAAGAAAGTTCTGCTGCCCTGTTTCTATTGACCGGTAGGTGTTAGGCAGCTCTGCTGGTGCAGCATTGATAATTTAAGACTCCTGTGTCAAAGATTTTTTTTTTCAATTGTAGTCATAAGAGATGGGCCAATCAAAGGAGAAAAGGGGATTCATATAGAAAAGACCACAAGAAAAAGATCAGAAGTGTGCTGCCCTAAAGGAAAAGTTGGAACAACTAGAGACTCAAATTTATTTAGATAATAGCAACATTTTACTGTGGGAGGTGAAAGGGAAAGAATAAAAAGCATCTTAAACTTTTTTTGTGTGAATTACACAGGAATTACACATGTAAACTTTTAATTTTAATGTCCTTTTTGTTCCCAGACCCTATTTCTAAAAGAGAGGAAGAAGTGATACCTGTTATTCAAGAAATGGATTTTTTTCTTTCTATGTAGATTTGGATTAAAAAATCATGCAGTGAGATTTGACTCTTTAATCAGTTATAGTGCTTTTTAATCAAGTTAAAGAAATGTTTTACTTAAGTTTGGTCAGATAGAGATGCCATAATTTCAAAATGCCATCTGAATTTTTAAGGGCTTTTCCAGCAATACTAGTGTTCATTGACGATACTGAATTATCTAGAACTCAAATTAAAATGGTATAGGTATACAGTTAGCTGTAATAGGGAGCTGTAATATTCATAGTGAACAAAGTGTATCTTTTCAATTGCTGAGGGATTTATTGGCACATGTGAGGATTAGGATAATGATTTACAATAGTTTTACTATGCATAGTGAGTTTTAAGAAATGGTTCTATTGCTTAATACTGCACCAGCCTCTACAAGCCCATTTCAGATGTCAGTATCAGTGTGTCTTAGTATGATATTTGACATATCTAACTCAGAAAATTTTAAGCATAAGGTGCATATTGACATGGTAAAGGGTGCATACTGTAATAGCTACGGTAAAACATTCAAATTTCTATCTCACATAATTTCTACATCACTATTTAAACCGGCAAATAAAATTTGGACAGTAATTGCAATGTTTCTGTGTAAGCAAAGTAAACAGTTTCTTGTTGTATACTTCTGACAATGTCCATGTAGATGCTACAAGAGAGAAAAAATTTCCAAGTCCCTTTACTTAGAAAGTGTTTACCACGGTTCAGTTCATGTTAATAATAAAATGTTTGAGATAACACATATACAATTTGTGTTCAAAGTTTGGTTAAGTACACATGTATTTGAATCAGCATGCCTCTTTTCTACCTCAAGGAATTGTTTTTATGCCATACAAAGTTGTGCTTATATTTACTCTCACTGCAACAGTATTTTAGCCATAAAGCTATATTGCTCCTTGAATTGTTTAGGGTACTCTGTGTGTGTGTGTGTGTGTGTGTGTGTGTGTTGGAAAACATTTTCACTGTCAGTTAATAATTTTAAAATCTAAAATTGTTATGATGAAAACTTTAAAACTGTATTATTGGAAAGAAAAGTATAAATAAAACACAAATTAAGCATTGCTATATAAATATAACATAAATGTATCAAACCACATTTCTATAATGTTCAGTATTGAAAGTCATACCGACTATGAATATAAATGCCAGCTAGATGATGTGGTACTGTACAGGATAGAGTCCTTTATGTGACTTTTACTGGACGATATATTATTATTATTTTATTATGTATGTATGTATGTATGTATGTTGTCTGTCTGTTGTTGTTGTATGTTTAAAATTGGTTTACACTTCCGTTGGCGCATGTGCAAATTGGTATTGCAGTCGAGTGTAAAGCTGTGATTGTAATAATTTTAAGTGACCGATATTTTTCTTTGTGATTGTTTGGGGGTATCAAATACGTGATTTGCGTTTGTTTTAGTTTCTCGTGTGATTGACCATATTTTATAAGTGTTAGTCAGTAGATGTTTGCATTTTAATGATGTTTGTACGTGCAGTTCATGACCTACATATCGCTTCGATCGTAGCACATTTCACTTTTTCTGTATTGTGCTGGTATTAATTGTTACATGATGTTTGGGATAAAATATACTTAAAGTTTATCATATAAATATATAACCCCAATATGAAGAACAGCTGGTGCAGTTAATGCAGTAAATTAGTGAACTGTGAACCTGTGTAGTGCTGTTGAGATTCAGTTCTATAAATAACTTTATTTGTTAGAGTGCTCGCTCAGTTGGCTTATGGTAGTGGAGTGCCCGATCAGTATTTTTTTCCTGCAAGGGGTCGAGAGTTTTATTCCAGTTTTCAATTCTTTTCGGAAGTTACTATGTTATATTTGAATAGTAGACCTATGTTTTAAATGCTAGGTTTTATACATTTATTATTTTGCATTGTATTTGCTTCCTCGTTATTTAAATCATAGACCCTGCAGGGCCCTGATATTAAGGAAAAAAAAGAAAAACGTTAAAAAAAATCGAAATTTTTCATATAAATGACATATAGAGAGGTCAAATTCATTTATTTATTTTTCGACTAAGTGTCATGCCTGTGCATAGACAGGTTTTATTATAAGGTCAAAATAGAAAAGAGAAAGAGAGGGACAGTATGCTTATTTTAAGCAGTCCGTTAAAACATGTCTTCATCTTTTCTTATTATTATATTTGATACATAGGCCTATGCACAGCATGTCTCTATCAGGAACTATTTTGTATAACTATAATAGGAGGTGTTCGTGTGTGTTTGTAGGTGTATAGGTGTGTATGTATATGTTAATGCGTACGTGTTATATGTACGAAATTATATGAAAGTAAAAACATGTTTAAATCAATTCTTCAAAAACTAAATGTGTTTTCCTTATTTTATGAGACAGCTTGTGTTCATGAAACATATAAGAAACATAGTTAAATGTAGGAAATGTTGAAAATGTTCAACTTGTAAGATGAAGCATGTGTACATGAATCGCATACGATATGACGTATCTGTATTTATGGGTGAGTGTATGTAGGTTTCATATATATTTATATCACCATATTTATGACTTTTTTCCTGTTTTTATTCTTTTTTTATTTGTCTTACTTTTTTGTAAACCATGTGTTGAAACAAATCTTCACCAGACACATGCGTGCAGTGGTCTTTCGTACATTAGAGATACTACTTATGAAAAACTAGAGCTATACAAGATTCAGAATGAGGCTGCAAGGATTGCAACAGGGTCTACTAAACTTGTGTCTATTAATAATTTAGACACTGAAACCTGTTGGGAATCTCTTCAATTCAGAAGGAGAAAACACAAATTAATACTTTTTCATAAAATGTTACATGGTTTAAAACCCACATATTTGCAATATTAAATACCTGAACACACATCGAATTATAACCTAAGGAATGCGAACAGTATACAAAATATTCATGTAAATCCTAACTCCTACTGTTACTCTTTTCTTCCTTCAGCTATACGGGAACGATTTACCACAAGAGGTAAAAAATGTAAGGACTATTTCTGTGTTTCAAAGAATACTTAATCAAAATTGTGAAATAACGCCAAAACATATTACCACGGTGAAAGAAAATACCAAGTACATCATGCAAAATAACGTACTAATTGCAGTCCTTTAAATCATACTTTATGTATGAAAATATTATCAGCTCTCCTCTTTATGGTCCAATAGAAACTGCGTTTTTATTGTCCTAACAATAGAAATGCTAGAAATACACTGTTAAATGTGCTATCAAATATACAAAATATAAATCTGAAGTTGCTGCGGTTTGGCAACAATAATCTTTATATGACAGTAACATCAAAAAAGTTGATGCAGTACATGGTTACATAAAAACTTCTAAACGTTTTGATAATCAGTAAGAGAGAGCTATACATGCAGCTCATCCCACTCAGCGTCAACCCCAACACCACCACCGGACTTTCTTACATTCTCTATCTTTCTCTCTTTCTCTCATTTGAAATGTTTTGTTACTTTTTCTTCCATAATTTAATTTATATTTCTAACGTATAGTTTAATCAGCCATATTTTTATTTACAATAATCTCATATTGAGAAGAACACTATAAGATGTTATCTTCGTTCTTATCCTTATTTGATGTATGTTAATATTATATGTGCTTATTATCTTGAATAAAACATGTTTAAACTAAGTGCGACATTTGCCATCTACAACTGTATAAATCCTATACATGGCAACTTGATTTTTCTCTTAATGTATAGATTGGTGAGAATAAATTCTATTTGCGACACTCTCTTAAAATGAAAGAAGGGGAAAAAAGTGTCATATCATGGGGTGCCATTTGTAAACATTTCGCTGATAATAATATGTAGTGTTCACTCTCATGATGTCATCGACTTGCAGTCATTATAGATGTTGACGTTCATGCTCAGGGGTGATAAAGTGTTTTATGAAAATTTATGTAAATATCTTCTTTTTTTTTTCTTGTGTTTGATTTGATCCCAGATATAATTTAGGACGGGTTCGAACTTCTACATTGCGGTAATGGTTGGTGATTATTATGATAGAGAGAAAATATGCGAAATATGCGTTCAGTGGTCATTCTCATTTCAATTGAACTCAGCTTAAAATCATTGTCAGCAGATTCATTTTTGTTTGTGAAAATGTAGCCTAGAATTCCTGTTTGAGGATTTTATGATGTCATCAAAGAATTTGTGTGCATTTGAAGTGAGTGCTAAAAGTAAAAACGCAAAGTTTGAAAACTCATCCTCTGAAGTGTAAGAACAAACTCTGTAAAAAAAATGGTAATAATTGCTTATTAAGGAGAAAATATGTGAGACTGTCGTTCCAGACTGTCAATCATCCACGAAAGTGTAAAACTGTAATCTCATCAGTTTGTTTTCAAGCATGCTGTGTCCCATCTTCCGAAGGCAACAATTTGCTTTAAAAGACATATTTTCTGAAACCACTTTCAGCATGCCCATTTGTGGTTGTCATTGCCACTAACAAATTCTGATTTTCAAAACTTTAAAACTCCTGATTTCATAAACCAAGGGCCAGAATTCAATTTCATTTGTTACACATTGTCACCTCACGGCTATTTACTGCCATTGCTAGAATGAAGCTGTCCCTTAAATAATATTCCGTCCGTCACACTTTTTGCCCGGAACGTTCTGGATTTTGACAGTTTTGCCCAGGATAACGACTATTTTTTTTATTTTTTTTTTATAACGACCACTTAGTTCTGGATTACGACTGTTTTGTACTGAATAAGTTTTGTTTTGGAAAACGACCATTTTGCTCTATATTGCAACAGTTTTGTTATGGATATTAATTGTGCTCCTTTGGTTTTAGAAAGTAATACAAATATATGAAGATTTCTGAAATTTATACACTAGGTAAACCATTTCGATTCCCTTTCCTCTAAACAATACAGTGACCTTTTTTGTTTATCCTTTTCTCTCTTTCTCTCTCACGCACACACGAGAAAACATGTAGAAAAGAGTTTCAATAACAACATTAAAGTACTACATTGTACAAGGAAATACAGTGCGTTCTAATAAGAATATAAGAAACCCGCTTCTTGGTGAAAATCCAAACTCTCAAGACTTAAATGTAATTGTTATAATTACCATTTCAGACGACCAATAAAATACATATAAAAAACAACAGAAGTTATGTCTTGTAAAATTATAATGCACTTTATATGCTTTACTCTATCAATTCACCATTTTTCAACCAGGTTCGAATTCCACCAACAATCCTCAACGCTAAGTAAAACTTCTCAAATACGGAAGAAACTCATTCCACCATCACTGTTTTATGAAACATTCATGTACATTAGTAAGTTGCCATTAATTTATTACATAAGAAACTAACACTGTTCGTTAAGAAATGAAATATAAATAGAGAAAAAAGAATGACGAAAATCGCCCCTAAGTATTTCAATCTTACGTTAGCGTTAAGTATGGCTGGAGGAACTCGAAAACAAAAAACTATTTCAAGTAGTAGACTGAAAATCTCCTTAAATACGCTTTGTCTCTGGCCTCATTTTGAAGCTCTAATTTTTTCTTCTTTTTTTTCTTCATTTTTCGCTGTTTTTACAACAGTGTAACCATGCCACGTGGTATATGATGTAATTTAGGCTATAACAAGCAGTATAATTGTACCGATTCGTAAAAGAAAACTGCTACTAAAGTATTTTATTTCTTCACCAATTATAATGGGACCTAGCAAATGTGAAGCGGAAAATTTTGCGCTATACAAAAGCCTAAAATCTTTTATTAGATGTACAGTATTTCCCAACATTCGGGAAAACATTACTAGCGATGTGCATTACGCGTAAGCAAACACAATTTCCCGAACTCGGAGGGTTTTCCAGAATGATAGAAAAACTACATCTGACAATAGAATCATTGGGATCTATGTGTATGCAGGGATTCTATATACAGGATCCCTGGTGTAGGGCACTCTTTGCATGCGCTATATACCATTAAAATTGATAAAGAAATAGAATACTTACAACAGGTTTTTTTACTCTGAATCGATGCAAACTATACTTTTCGCGATAGTCTAAAATGACGTCATATACCACGTGGAATGACCACACTATTACAAGATAGTTATTTGTTACATCACCGGCTAGGAAGTGTTTACCATCTGGATCATAATTGCATTATACATAAATTTAAATCGCAAATGTATAACTTATATTTATCATGTTTGTTTTGTTGTCGATATTCTAGGTATAAGAATCTAACACTATTCTTGAAACAGTCAGTGAAATACTTCATGCAAATTAGAAGATATTTTGAAACACTTAAAATCATTTTAAGTAATAACCCTCCGAATTTAGCGCATAAGATTTAGGCTGCTTCAACCCACCCACTTTGTTAACACGGTGTCAAACGTTTCAATTTCAATTCGTATCCGTAGGATTTCATTTCAGTAAGTATACTTATATCAACCTACGGGTCTACTACTTTCTTTTTATACTCTACACAGAAACTTTCAAAAATCTTCCTCTCTAAAGCCAATGTTAAGAATTTAAATTCAATTGACACAAATGGTCATCTCATAGCCTTCCTACGTAAATGCTTACTTTAAGTTTATCCCTTGAACAATGGATCACCAGATGGTTGACTAGTTTCCTAATATACTGTTTATTTTAATTTCATTTGGCACGAATGGGGCACGAATGGCCACATCAAAATTCTCTACAACATTAGCTAAAATAAATTTGATCCCTTGAAAAATGGTGTCTAAAGTGTAGTCAGCTAGTATCTGTGTGTATTCATATTATGTATGTAGATAAATTCAAAAGCTAGTGTTCGGAATTAAATAGTGTGTGTGTGTGTGTGTGTGTGTGTGTTAATGATAATCTCATGGTCTTTTTCTGCAATTACTTTAAGTTACTGATCCCGTGGTAAATGAGGTCTCCAGACGGTTGACTAATTTTCTATTAATTATAATCTGTAAAGAAACTTGGATATTTATTGAACCCGATATTTAAATCTGGTTGCTGTAGAAGGTAAAATCAAGTGGCCTGAAATGTTATAATTAGATGTATAATACTCTGCCCTCTGCCTTCTTTTCTTACAGTTAATGCCCTTTATTAAAAAATATTGTGTTCTCTCCCCAAAACATAATTCTCTTTATATTATTTGGCACATGTATTAATGACTTGGAGACGATGTGTCGCAAGCAATTATTTTCTGTTAGAGCCCTTTCCTTTCCGAGATTTGAAAGATGACTTGAAAGGATGTTAAAGAAAATGATATGAGTTATCCAACTTATTTTTCAAGCTTATGTTGTGTGGCGTTTATTCGAACGCTCGGAAGGAAGCCACTGTAGTCTGGCGTGTGTATAAACCACGATGATCATGTATATTCATACAACACCAGGTACACGTGAAAAGCATGGTGTATGCTAAGACAACTTCAAGGCTGAGTGCAGTATTAAGTGGGGCTTTTGACGTCATTCGTACCCGATTCAATGTTAATATTGCCACACCAATAACGGGCAACGGATTATACAGTCCAAGTTTAACCTGTGCATTTTGTTAGCACCATATCATACATGCAAGTTTTAGATTGTGATCTGTAATTTTTTTTCAATTTATTTGTGATTCCTATAGAATCCGTTTTAATTCTTCTATGCAGTTCACAATAAAAGTAATGAAAATTTCCATCAATTAGTCCATTCTGCATTATATTCCTATATGCAATTATTATCCTTCCCCTTTGAAATTAAAAACATATCTTTAAACATATGACAGCAATGAGTCTTTTTTAATCATTTTTTGTGTGTTAAACTTGGTTTTATTTGAGGTATTTAACGACATTTCATGCCATCAAATGCTAACAGATGACCAGTTCACCCGGGATTCTGGCAGTCCTGAAACTTTAGCACGCATCCCTGTAGTTAACAAAGTGGAAGCCAAATGGGCATCAGAAAGAAACTGTCATTTCTTCACGGAGACCGTGCACGTCACCCAATGGGGATCAAACGAATAATCCTCGGCTTTACAGCCAAGCGCCATCAAGGCCTGTTTACTGTTTATTTATATAAATCCCATGGTCCCTATCCTGTGACTGTGCACTGGGATATGATATATTCATATCTGTTTAGAAGAATCCCAACAGTAAACAAGGGTGCCATGATGGCCCTGAATCGCTCACCTAAGAAACATTACCTTAAATGCCAATTATTGTATTATGAGTCAAACTGAATACACAATTCATGCAGAAGTACAGCAAGATCATCTGAATTCCACACAAAAACAGTACCTGCCAGCCAAACTTTGAAGGTCATAGCTGTAATAAGTCTACATAAAACCAAGTGACACATGGGGTGCGGTCAATATTGACACCAGGTCATGATTTGAACAGACTTGGTTAAGGTCCACAAGTAAATATCTTAACTCTAGGCTTTGAGAATTCTGAGAAGATGATCTTTTGAGGGTTTTCCTATACAAGTCTATGTAAAATTAAGTGACCCCTAGGGTGTGGCCAATTTTGATCTCAGTGCCATGATTTGAACAAACTTGGTAGTAGTTCGCTAGGCCATGTTACACACCAAATATCTAAACTCTAGGCCTTGTGGTTTCTGACAAGATTTTTTAAAGATTTCACTGTTAAAATCTATTTTAGCTCCTGTGACCCAGATATGCAACGGACCGGAACTATTTGAACAACTTTGGTGGAACTTCATGCAAGGAACATCACAGGCAATTTTCATAAAATCTGGACTAGTGGTTTAGGAGAAGATGTTGTTTAAAGAAAATTGTTGACGCCGGACGCACGCCACCGGACAAAAGGCGATCACAATAGCTCACCATGAGCACATTGTGATCAGGTGAGCTAAAAACATTTCCGCGATTTCGCAGGACTTATTCTAGTAATTCTCTTTATTTTTAAGATTTAAGTTATTACACGTTTATTATCTGAATTCCTGTACAATGACTTTCTCACAGTTTCTGCAACTTCACATGACTCATTAGGTCATGTACACTCTTTCATTTTTGTTGAAGGGTAATAATTTGTTTAATTCACTAAGAACTAAAACAAGATATTTCCTCATTATTTGAATTTGTGATAGTTTCATTTCAAATGTTCATCACCATACTTCATAGAAAATGTTTTTTTTTTATAAATGTGATATTAAAATATTATATATCTGAAACAACCTAAAAACAAATTTTCTATGCATTTGTGTTGCATGGCTGTATATTAATATTACCACCTGAAAAGGCTGCACAAAAAAAACAATCTCTCACAATATTTAATTTTACCACTGTAAACCTTTATAAAAGCTTCGAAACTCCAATAAAAAATTTCTGTAAACTAATGTAACGCCTAAAAGCCTATAAGTAATGCTACGTTTACACTATAATCCCGGCGGCCACGGCAACCCCGTTTGCACGAAACGCACTGCGCCGTATTCTGCAAACAAATTGTGTTAAGACCTATCATGTATTCTCACGGTCTATAACGGTATATCTGTGACAAGCCGTGGAATGCAAAGCGGCTGAGTCCCAGTGGTACCAAGGCGCACAGCGAATGCCAGTACGCTCCTAACCGGTTCGCCACGTTTTAATGGTTTCCCTCACGTTTCCCACGTTCTCATCAAGGCCTGACACGTTTCTTACGGGTAACTGTGGAGCACGTTTGTGCCCACGTTATAAATCATAGCGCCAATTGCGATGACAGAACAGGGTTTTAATGTAATGATGAGGCGTTAATATTATATGTTATAGTTAATCTAATAAACGAGGATCAAATTTTCAAGCGATGCCATAATCCCAATGCCATTAACACGTTTGCGTAAATATGATCTTAACAAAAAGGGATAAATTTAAAATGTGTTTCTGTAGACGGCTTACAATAAGCACATTGTCCCGCTTTCTCTCTTTCCTACAGTTAATTAGATTTACATGTGTGTGTGTGTAAATAGTAAGCAAACGACCAATTTTAGATATGGCAATGTATAAAACTATTTAGTACAAATAAGCTTACGAATGTCTTTTTCAGCTCACCTGAGCACATGTGTCCAGAATCGCTGACTGTCCGACGTCCACAATTAGTTTGTTTGCACTATACCATCTTCAATTCTGATGCAATCATCTTCAAACTTTAAGCAGTTTAAACATAATTTCGCGATTGAATAGGAGTTATGCCCCTTTTAATATTAAAAGTCAGATTTCACTGTGTTTGCACTCTAGCATCTTCATTTCTTTCGCAATCATTTTCATACTTCATGATAATGTTGATAGCCATAATCTCTAGGCCAAGTTCGGTCATTACTTATATCGGCCAATTAGGTAAGGATTTATGACTCTTTTAATATAAAGAAGGCCAGATTTACATTGTTTGCATTCTAGCATCTTTATTTCTTAGGCAATCATCTTCAAACTTTATGACAATGTTTATAGTCTTAATCTCTTGGCCAAATTCGACTAACGCTAATATTAGATAATTAGGTCAGGAGTTATGGCCCCTTAATTAATAAAATTGCCTGTTTTCACTCTATATTCTAGCATCTTCATTTCTTAAACAATCATTTTGAAGTTTCATGACAATGATCATAACCATAATCTCTCAGTCAAGTTCGACTTCAAATTTTGACCACAGGTACTGTTTGGTGTGTGGAATTAAAATGATCTCATGGATTATGTATCCAGTACAACTTTGCTATAATATATTAACTTTTTTCAGGCAATGAAGACAGTTTTTTTCTCAGGTGAGCGTCTTCAGGGCCATCTTGACCCTCTTGTTTTAAAGTAGATCCCAAACATGAATTTAATACTTCAATACTGCAATGTTCAAAGATAAACAAAAATATAAATTATGCACCAATCAATGGGGAAATACTTTTGCAAGCGTAAAATGTGGGAATTTTGACATATTACTAATGCCCTAGGGTAGGGGTTTAGACTCCAAAAAAAAGGAAAATTTTAAATTCCCCTAGGTCAGCCAGTCCAAAGCTTACTTTAAGTGCTTTACTTTCATATATTACATTTTATTTATTTATTATCTTTTATAGGTAACTGGGAAAAAGATTTACTATTACAAATGATCTACAGCTAGATTCGAAACAGCGACCTAACCTTGCAAGGCGCGATATATCTACCGTGGACGTGCATGTGAATGTATGTTGATTTAGCTTTAATGACATTCTAGGATTATCAAATGAACTGTTAAAGAAGGTTGAAGAAGGTTTTTTAGACACTGCTTGCCCCATAAAATCCTGTTATGCATTAGTATGTAACCACCATCCTACCAAATAAGCTGAGCCGGTGATGAGTTGTGTATATGCCGCCATCTTGAATGTTTACAGTGCAAAGTTCACGCAGCGCATCATGGGACTGTTCACCTTTGTTACTAGTAAATAGCGGTTTATTTAACAGGGTACATAATATTACTTTTATACCTAGAGTGAAATTGTTGTTATATTGAAGATTTTTTAATGAACATGAAGTATATAGTTACACTTTTGATTAAGGAAGGGTCTTTTGATGAATTACACATATATAATTAACAGTTTAACGTCATTTAAATGAAGTTGCCAGCTGCATATAGATGCGGGATTCATTCAGTCGCGGGATGCACGCAATGGTGGGCTGCACGCAACTGTGGCATTCCAGCATCGCGGAATGCGGGCAGCGTTTAAGTATTTAAACTCCGCGCTGTAGAGTTGCGGGGACTCCATTCTCGTTTGATTTTTTGTAAGAGACACCTCATTACATTTTTTTAAAAGATTGTTTTTTGATTCAGCATTCCATATCTATTTATGCAAGTTATTGAAGAAGTAACATTGCTGTTCTTTTAAACAAAGGAGGGTTTAAAGTTGACATAGCTTTATTTTGTGAGGTTTCAAATGTAAATATATTTGAGATTATACACTGGTCAGAGTTTGGCACTTCAGTCTAGTGTAAATAAATTAAAAGAACATAGTGGTGCTCACAGATCTAAGTCTATCATTAATTAAAGCATTGTATAGTGTACTGTATACCTATGGAATACGGTTCTTAGCAGTAACTGATTAAAGGGTTAAGCTTACTTGAGTCTTGTGATTATTTTATCTTTTTTTAATGTTTAGTTGGAGTCCATTTTAGTTTAATTTGGTTATTTAATGAGAGTAGTATAGCCCCTGAGATAAAGTGAAACCACTCACACACACACACAGCCTCCAGCTCGCTACAGGCCTATTATGCACTGTCACGTTTTGTTGCGTTCATTCCGTTTAACTACGGCCTACTAGGTTTCTAATCCGCACCGTGACTGCCATGGCAAATTTTTTGACAGCCAGATATTCTTGGTCTTGGTCTGACTGCATATTTGTCTCACTTGGTTATTTTGCAACACAAATGGGATCATTACAGTATAGTCTCCAGATTTTAAAGGAAGCCTTTATGTTTGTCAGCAATATTATTAATTTGATCTCTGTAAATTCTAAAACGAATTCCAGTTTGGCAGCGAATATGTAACCCTTATCGATGAGAGACTTGTATAAGCGGTCCCGGGTTTGAATCCTGGTCAGGTTGCACATAATACTCACCTTCTAACATTGAGTCCTCCAAATATGTGTATCATGCCTTGGTTTCAATACTAAATCATCTTATTTGACTGTTTCCATTTTCAGATTCACTTCAAGTCTTTGAACTTCTTTTCTATTGATGTACTTTAAAGTAAAGACTAATGTAAACAAAGATAAAACAATTTGCAAAAAGTTCACATTTTAATAAAAGTTAATATAAAAAAAAAAATTACTTTCCTGTTTAACCCCCATAAGTTTTATAACACTATAACTCGCAGTATCTTTTCCGCCGTGCTTACTTCAATGTGCTGCCTCAAGTACATGTAGCACTTTTGTATACTTGTTACCCTGGTCACAGTATATAAACAATTTGAACCCCAACCGGGTCTTGTGAGCAGATATCAGTGTCAGCCATTTTTTGGCTTTACAGTTGCGCAACAAACTGCTGTTTATATGGATACTGCTGAATGTTAACTTTGTCAATCTGTATGTACCAAGGAATCTTTATTGATGGTCTATGCAACATTATCAATTTTACCATTAAGACAATAAAATTTACGAATCTCGCCACTTGCTAGGAGCGATCGGCATTACACACGAACGAAAATCCTTTTTTTCCCAAGGTTTATTTAGTTAAACATAGTGTTTCAATACAGTAGTCAATAACAAAAGGTAATTTGATCATTTGTTATAATATTGCACGATTTTGAACATAAAAACAGAATTAAAAGCAATGGTATAAAAAATGTCTACTGAACTTTTCATGCTGGTGATTCTGAACCTTACTTGCTAATTTGCGCTTTTTTATCTGTACCCTGTCTTGTAAGTAATTTCAAAGATTCTGTACGGTTTTTAGAAGAAATTAATGTTTTAAGCATTTTTTTATTTTCAGTAGGGTCTCGGATTAAGAAACCCTGTTTTTAGACAAAATGGATTTTTTTAATCAGTTGTTCCTGACAACAAACTTAAGCAATATTATAACTCATAAGTTAGAAATACATGATGGAAAAAATCTAAAGATTAAAATTTCAAGTTACTATCATGCTCTTCAAGCTCAAATGGTTCGTCGAAATCCATATTATCTGAAATAGAGGACAATTCACAAAAAATGTAATGCCCCTGTACACTATGCGACTATGGTCGACTATTTAATTGTCATAGAAGAAAACATAAGTATTTAAATCTTTAAACATACTTACTGGCTGTAGAGATTGACAAGCCTTCTTAACATTTGCACAGTGATGCTAAATCCAAAAAGGGGAGATAAATTTCTTAAACTAAATGAAAGCTATCTTTAGAACGTAAGTTTAACACCAATTGGGAAACAAGTTATTGCAACTTATATTAACCCCAGTCGATGACTGCTGAAAAGCCATTCGATGTACATGTAAGAAGCCAACAAAATCTGTGAATATATCTATGGTTTAAAAAGCCTGTTGAATTCATAGATAAGTGTAAAACTTTCAACCTGTAGTAGTACTAGACACTTGCACAAAATCTTGTGCCGTATTTTCTTGTCAAACAAGAAGGATATTTTACTTAAAACTTTAAGCAAAACATTACGCGCTGACGTCAACACCAACACCGACGCCGTTGAACACGTGAGTAAAATAAAACTTGACTAATCACTGAATAGTTAAACTAAAGTACAAAAGAACAATGGGTTGAATATGCAGAGGAAACCTGTTAGTTGTTAATCATATCAAGAAATAATTTCTCTTTCCAAAATCAATTTCCAGCTTTTCCAGGTAGTTAACACATGATGGAGCTCCATTCATGTGCGACCAAATGTTTAATCAAAGCGCTCAATGCGCCGAGAGACGGCAGCCGGATTAACAGGAAAAAAGCTGTGATTCCTAATTAGTGATACAATAGAGGCAAACGCCATATGACACAAAAACTCCAAACACTCTCCTGTAACTATAGTCGGTAGTAAGACAATCGAATTCGCAATAAGGGTCATGAACAGGACTGTATGAACTTCACAAGTAGGTCATTCCCGAGGACCCCATTCATATACACTATCTACTGTTACTTAAGTGTAGAACTTGACAAGGTACTTGATTGTTTTAGTTACTGGAATGTTGTTTCTATTTCAAAGTCAAGAAATGCTCTAGGAATAACCTAACTAGCTTCCATGCAAAATTACGCATGAACTTTTTTAGGTGAATTACAGACATTCGAAGCGCTACTTTTTTTTCTTTTTACAGGAGTAGCTCTTAAAGTATGTAAAATGGGTTGCTGTTCTGATTTATAAGTGTCACGGATATATTGTTCACGCTTAAAATGAATGTTTACAGGGCAAAATAACACGTTTACAAACAACAGCATATGAATAGCGATTACGGTTATGAATAAAAGGTCTGCGTAACATATTCCGTTCGTATTCGTAATTGCAGAATCGCAATGCGTGGATCCGCATTAAGCGCGGAGAGGTACAGTTAAACTTGCATAACATGCAAATTAGCAAGGTCAGCGATGCCTGGAAAGCGTTTGTAGCTACTAAAGACGGCAGGAAGCTGCCGTCTAAAAATTACTTATAGGTGAAAAAAAATCAGATGCATCATAAAATTGTTTTGGACACAGTAACTTCACATTCGGTACGATAAAAGTATAAGTAAATAATCCACAACCCTGACGCGTACGATATGGTTCAGTGAACTAACAACAAGAGTAGAGATCAGTAGAATTATATTTGCAAGACAGGTTCAGTAATTAAAGAGTTCGATTTGTTTACATTCCATGTATTTGAAGATTTTAATGATTGCTTTGTAATTATATCGCCGGTTAAGGGTGGGAAATACATTCAAGACTTGACTTTACTATTTGGGTTTACCGTCGCTTCGACAGTATTTCAATCATATAGCGACGTCCAGCTAATTACAGGTGGAGGAAGATCCCGAATGCACGGAGGCATCCGGGTAGACCCACCGACCTACCAGAAAGCCAGCTGGAAGGCTTCTTCACATGAAAATCCGAATGACCCAGCCGAGATTTGAACCCCGCGGTGAGAGGCTGAGTGAGTGTTAAAGTCAGCGACTTTACCCTCTCGGCCACGGAGGCCCCTTGAAATACATTCAAACAACATCCCAGACACAATTTAATCTGCAGTTTCTTTATCTTTGCAAACAATAACTTTATTGCCCCTAATATAACCACTACGCAATCTACGACATATCAGTTCATCAGATCTGTAAAACAGGCGGAGTAACTTGTAGTAAAATTAATGAACTGTTTCATTTTTGTTGCCTAAAAGACATGTTTAAATATTAATATTTCAGCACATGTGATGTATGAATGTATTGACATCTGGCAAATTTCTAGAGTGGTGATGGAAACGTGTTACTGTTTGTTTATTACTGTTTAACGATTCTTTTATATATATGCAATTAGAGAGCCATAACAGCAAATTCAAGTATAGTGGCAGAAGTCTTATTTAAGACACGTGAAGGGTTCAGAAACACTTTAAAAATCAAGTCTACATTACCCCATGTGAATAAGAAAGTCTGCTTCAGGTTGGGTTTTATAGAACAGCGGTTCTCACTGTGAATGAAACGAAATTATGATGTCCAAATTATGGAATGTGAGTTTTATGTAAGGGCACTGAAGAAAATACTCGAGAATAGTTAAAACTGTTAAGTTGAAACGAATTGCTCTAACCACTCGTCCATCAGGTCAAGTGTGTCGTAAGTGAAATACAAAAGTAAAGGTACGGAAGCCGAGGAACAGTAAGCGGTGCTCAGTGTACTATTGTACTTGTTATATACTAAAGATCGTCATATATTCATATTACGAAATGTAGATTTTTTTCTTTTTTCTCTTTCTATCTACGTGTACTATTTTTTCAATTTGATTCGCAAATCTCCTTTTGAAGTATATTAGGGTTTACATCTCCGGAAACCCTCCGTTGTCTTATTCTATTTCACTTCAGGACACTAAACCATGGGGGAAATAGGCAAGCAAAACGCCATTTTACAGCATCAAGTAATAAGCATTTATATTACTAAAAGAACGAGCTGATTTTTGTGTCGGATTTGGTGCCGTTACGAAACAACACTATGTATACAGAGTTATTCAGAAGTTGTGTTTTTGTGTTTAAAAATGAATAAAATTTCACAGTTTGCGAGAGTTTATGGTGAATCCATCGAAATTGTATAATTCTAAAATTAGTAACATTTCTGGGAGAACACCGTTTTGTAGTGGGTTCTTAGTATTGTTCGAAAATACGTCTGCTCTTCTTGGAGAACTTCGAACAGCCTCGCAGCCACGTTTAAAGAGTGTTACAAAGCAACAAAATCGGTTTTGTGTCGGACTCCCCATTTTAACTACACGAAACCAATTTTCAATACCTGAAAGTTACCTTATTTATCTTTCGAATTTATGTTGTATGGCGTTTATACGAACGCTCGGAAGGAAGACGCTATTGTCTGGTGGACGTATAGACTACGATGTGGCATAAGGTAAACGTGAAGAGCATGGTATGTGGCCCTAGGCCAAAACAACTTAAAAGCTGAATTAAAAATTAAGTGGGGCTCTTGGTGTCATTCATACCCGATTCCGTACTAAAATTGCCACACCAATATCGGGCAACGGATTATACAGCCCAAGTTCAACCTGTGTATTTGTGGTCCTTTATTTCAATTCGTTTGTAATTCCTGTAGATTTTGTTTAATTCTGCTATGCAGGTCGCAATTAAAATTGTATTGTTCACAGCAATTGAAATTTGTCATTAATTAGTCCATTATTCTGCACTTTCTTCGAATGCTATTATGGACGTCGGATGAACTATTATCCTTCCCCTGTGAAATTAAAACATACACCTTTAAACATGTGACAGCAGTGAGACATTTTTAATTTTATGTTCATCATTTCGTGAGTTGAATTTGGTTTATTTAAATTTATTTGAATTATTAAACGCCATTTTATACCATCAAATGCTATCAGATGGCCAATTCACCTAGCAAATTTTTCCCGTGATTCTGATAGTTCTGAAACTTTAGCACGCCTCACTGTAGTTGACTAAGTACAGCGGTGGAATATAAATAACCATCAGGAAAAAATTGCATTCATCATTGATACAGTGCCCGATCATAGTGTCTGGGTATCGAACCCAACCCTCGACTTCACAGCAGAGCGCCACCTAAGCCGTTTTTTTTTATTTGAAACCCATGGACCCTATATCCTGTGGCTGGACACTGGGGCATTTATAATACATAGCTATTCAGACGACACCCAACAGAAAATCAAAGCGCTCAATGCGCTGAGAGACGGCAGCCGGATTAACAAGAAAAAGGCTGTGATTCTTAATTATTGATACAATAGTGGGCAAATACCACATGACGCAAAAACTCCACACACTCTCCTGCAACTATAGTCGGTTGTAAGACAATCGAACTGTTTGTTACATAAAAAAATCCGGAAGTAGGGTCATGAACCTGTCTGTATGAACTTCAGAAGTCATTCTCTAGGACCCTATATATATATATATATATATATATATATAACACACACACACAATCATCTGTTACTTAAGTGTAGAACTTGACAAGTACTTAATGTTTAGATACTTGAATGTTCGTTTCTATTATAAAATTAAGAAATGCTCTGGGAAAAACCTAACTCGCTTTCATGCAAAATTACGCGTGAACTACTTTAGGTGAATTACAGACATTCGAAGCGCTACTTTTTTACTTTTTAAAGGAGTAGATTTTCAAGCATGTAAAATGGGTTGCTGTTCTGATTCATAAGTGTCACGGATATATTGTTCACGCTTAAAATGGGTGTTTACAGAGCAAAATAACACGTTTACAAACAACAGCACAAGAACAGTTGTTACGGTTATGAATAAAAGGACTGCGTAACATATTCCATTCGTATTCGTAAGCGTTTTGTCGTTACGTTTTGTTTACATGTGAACATCATTGCTTAGATTCAAGTTTTACCCACCTAACTGCATTCGACCAGTACATCCCCTACTCGAAAAAACAAACTCAGTTTTAAGTGACCGGCCATGTTCAACCTAGTTTTGTCTGTACCAGCATAATTTAGACATTTACAACATTCATTCAAACCAACACAAACGTTTAACCAATTCAAAATATATAATTGAATGTATGCCTGTATAATTAATGTATGTCTGTGTCTCTGCGCCCGAGTCTGCCTCATTCACTGAGCTAGAAATTATTTTACTTTACTTTATCTGATTTATTACGTGCTACTCCTGTGATATTTGTAATGTGATCAATAGGTTATTTAATGTATTATTTAATATATTTCTTCATTAGTAAAATCCATTGATCCGAATTCACTTCATATAATCACATCTTTGTGATCGCGTGGGCTGGATCGAGTCATTAACACACTAATTGATGTGGTAAGTTAGGGAAATGTGTGCTAACCAAAAAAGCGAACAAATCTACCTTTTTGTGAGTCTGAAATCAGCAATTCTGGAGTGTCCAAAATCTATGCTCGTCTTGTCGAATTAATTCTATTATATGTTTTGATTACTACAATGTGTCATACGTGATGATGGAAATCAGGATGAAATTGTAACCGCTGTAGATTCAAGTCCCGATATAATCATTCATTCAGTAAGATTCAGAACTGTTGTAACCACTCGTCATTAATATGACCAAAACTGTAAAATGATGTCTTTTCAATGCATGTCATTTTTCTTGGAAAACACTTAGTTGTTTGGAAGCAAAAGCTGAGATCAACATTTTTGGCTTTCGTTTTCGATATCTTTTCGCTTGCGATGTTGTTCTATGGTGACTCACATTTCTGCATCAAACAACATTTCAGGGCTATGTTTGGGCACAGTTTCCTTTAAATTCCCTCCTTTTTACTACGTGGAGTTAAAGTTCCAAATTTTGTTTCCAGTCTTATCACTAAGTGGTGATAATTTTCCAAGTTTATTTTAAAACGATGGTATGTTTATCTTTTCTTTGAACGACCGTTTTTACGTAAGTTTAAAGCGGGTTTATAACATTGGCGATATTTGCATCGCTTGGAAATTTGATCCTCGTTTTACGTTTATCAAATTTACTTTGATAAACACAAGAAATGCGACATCATCACATAATAACCCTGTTCTATAATGATTTTCCATTTGATTGAGAGCTTTTTTCTATAAGCTATATGTGCATTTAAAAAAAAAAAAAAAAAAAAAAAAAAAAAAAACATGTATCTAAGTTAAACTTATTTACGATACTGGTATGTCTCCAGCATATACGTCAAATTTTAGGACGGGTTGGCCAAAAGTAAGGTTCATTTGACTTGAGTGAGATCGTGCCACCTTTCTGCGGTACGAGGCACCATCATGAACAGAATCCGCTATTTATTGCAGTGTGAGAGTGGGGGGATATGTTCGCCAACTATGAAAAATACCGTACCTAGCCATCTCTGAAATTCACCGTAGGTTGGGAGGGGGCCTCGAACAAATCTATGAAAATTCCTGTACGTGAGGGACAGGGGATGAAATTCCATGACTTCTTCTTCTTTTAAGGTTTTCTAGGAAGAGTCCATCGGTATTACAAAGGAGTCCGATGGTTTTCCCAGGAGGTTATGAGTTATTTTTCTTCTTTACTCTTAAATTAATAGCCAAATTCCAGAGGTCATGACCTCCTAACCATCCTCTAGATCCTCGCATCACTCTACCTAAGTCCCCAAGTTTCTGAAATACTGTCAGCTGGACAATAAACTCAATAAAACTAACAAATAACTAAATGCATTAAGAAGAATAAAAGTAAATAAACAATGTACGAGTATATCTTATATAATCAACTTAAGAACATTCAATTTATCATGATTCGTGATGGTGTTTAATAAGAACCCTTTCCCTCATACAGACTCATTTTGACGCACTCAATAGGTACCATATAAAGCCTGATCTGCAGAAAGCCAAACTCAAACCTTACCAAGGTATTTTCATGGTTTCATTTATGAGGGAAAGGGTTGATAAGAACCGTGTTGTTTTCAACAGCTATTTTAGATGCATGCACCACGTTTGCACGTATATTTTGTCTTTGTTTTCCCACCGATAAGAGAAAGAGAATTATACCAACACACCACCACCGCTGTCAACAATGATAATATCATCAACATGCACACATAAACAGAAAAATAAACACAAAGGAAAAGACAACTTTAGATAACCCGAAAACGGCCATGATAATAACATGACGAGGTGACGATTAGTGTTTAGTTGTTACATTTCATGTGCATGACGGCGCCAGTAACCAGAAGGTTTTACAGACGATTTGCATACAAATAGGACTAAGTGACATTCGCTGCGCAAATGTCCTCATTTAGCCCTTGTTTACAAGACAGGGGTTCACATATATAGATACACAAGTTCTTATAAGACAGGGAGTCGTAAAAGATAGCCCCGCAGTATATTAGTGTCTATTTCACTAATAGACGGTGCGCCGTATTACAATGAAGTTTACGCCAGGTGTGTGAAGTTAGCGCGTAGATCGTAGATCGTAGATCGAAACTATAACTAATTTTCTTTGTCGATCTGGAACTTTAAATAATGAGATAATCTGAATTGATGAATCGTAGATCGTAGCTCAACCATTGAAAAAGTTCACGGAATGGTTGAGCTGGGTCGTAGATCGTAGCTCGACCATTGAAAACTTTCATAGAATGGTTGAGCTGGGTCGTAGATCGTAGCTCAACCATTGAAAATATTGATGGAATGGTTGAGCTGGATCGTAGATCGTAGCTCGACCATTGGAATAAACCAAAATAAATGGTTGAGCTGGGTCGTAGATCGTAGCTCAACCATTCATATAAACAAAATAAATGGTTGAGCTGGATCGTAGATCGTAGCTCAACCATTGAAAAAGTTCACGGAATGGTTGAGCTGGGTCGTAGATCGTAGCTCAACCATTGAAAATGTTCATGGAATGGTTGAGCTGGATCGTAGATCGTAGCTCGACCATTGAAATAAACCAAAATAAATGGTTGAGCTGGGTCGTAGATCGTAGCTCAACCATTCAAATAAACCATTATAAATGGTTGAGCTGGATCGTAGATCGTAGCTCGACCATTGAAAACTTTCATAGAATGGTTGAGCTGGGTCGTAGATCGTAGCTCAACCATTCAAATAAACCATTATAAATGGTTGAGCTGGATCGTAGATCGTAGCTCGACCATTGAAAACTTTCATAGAATGGTTGAGCTGGGTCGTAGATCGTAGCTCAACCATTTAAAATGTTGATGGAATGGTTGAGCTGGATCGTAGATCGTAGCTCGACCATTGAAATAAACCAAAATAAATGGTTGAGCTGGGTCGTAGATCGTAGCTCAACCATTGAAAATGTTCATAGAATGGTTGAGCTGGGTCGTAGATCGTAGCTCAACCATTCAAATAAACCAAAATAAATGGTTGAGCTGGGTCGTAGATCGTAGCTCAACCATTCAAATAAACCAAAATAGAATGGTTGAGCTGGATCGTAGATCGTAGCTCGACCATTGAAAACTTTCATAGAATGGTTGAGCTGGGTCGTAGATCGTAGCTCAACCATTTAAAATGTTGATGGAATGGTTGAGCTGGATCGTAGATCGTAGCTCGACCATTGAAAACTTTCATAGAATGGTTGAGCTTGGTCGTAGATCGTAGCTCAACCATTCAAATAAACCAAAATAAATATCCCGACGAAGATAAAAATATTTACAAAATACAATTTTCACAACTAATACTAAATTCCCGACATATAATTTTTCCCGACGAACAGAAAATTTCCCGACGGAAACTTTTCCGACGAATGAGATATTCCCGACAAGTACAAAGATTTTCGAAAGAAACTCTTTTCCCGACGAAAGCATTTTTTTTCCGACAAATGCAATTTTCCCGACGAGTACAACAATCCCGACAAAATACAATTTTCACACCTAATAATAAATTCCCGACATATATTTTTTCCCGACGAACAGTAAATTTCCCGACGGAAACTTTTCCGACGAATGAGATATTCCCGACAAGTACAAAGATTTTGGACGGAAACTCTTTTCCCGACGAAAGCATTTTTTTCCGACAAATGAATTCCGTGAACTTTTTCAATGGTTGAGCTACGATCTACGATCCAGCTCAACCATTCCATGAACATTTTCAATGGTTGAGCTACGATCTACGACCCAGCTCAACCATTTATTTTCGTTTATTTGAATGGTTCGAGCTACGATCTACGACCCAGCTCAACCATTTTTATTTAATGGTTGAGCTACGATCTACGACCACTCAACCATTTATTTTGGTTATTTAATGGTGAGCTACGATCTACGACCAGCTCAACATTTTGGTCGAGCTACGATCTACGACCCAGGTCGACAAAGAAAATTAGTAATAGTGTTGATTTACGATCTACGATCTACGCGCTAACTTCACACACCTGTTTACGCCGGCGATTGCGGTAAAGGGGACGCCCTAATATCGAGTTTTTAGTACTATAGTACTACGTTTTCAACACAGGTTCTCCTAGATTTAAAACCGAATAACCTCTCAATAGTGTTAATATGATCGAACAATTGTTATATCTCTACAACATTAGTAGCATATACTAGAATTAAGCAAAAATGCTGAAAAATCAATGCTGTGTGAAAAATAAATACTTACAGGCTACAAAAGTCGCCTTTGACATGAAAACATCATAGGATTTATTTTTCTATGCTGATATTACTGCAATCGAATAATATAAATGTTTTTATCACGTAATCACTTTACCAAGTGCACGAATATAGTTGTTTCGATGCAAAGGTGGCTCGCAAATAAATTTGATAGTAAATGTGAAGCGTTCGGTCATTTTAGGCTGTTACAATAACCCATGTGAAGTCCAAAACAAAGCATTGTAACATACTCATAATCATATCAATCTATCGACCTCAGGTATCTCCAAGGGTTAATTCTTACACTAAAAAATGACCGAAACCTGTATATCTACTATCCAAAATAGTTCGGAGCCTCTGACCTGTACATTACTTCAATCTATAAATAGAGTCTGTCGCAGATATACAAATCAAAGCTCTGATAGCGCTGAGAGAACATGAATGGGCATTTCTTTTGTTTATCAAAGTGAATTTATTTATTGGTGATCGACTTGCAGATCTTCAGATACTCTTTCATTTGAGACACACACAACCTCAGTGCCTTCAGCGCTTTGATTGACCTTCCTATATGTTTCACCGATAATGATTCGCTCATCATATAACCATTCTACAGTACATGTACTTAATTTCCATCAACGCCGCATTGCTTTCTTTTTTTTTTTCTTTTTTTCCCCTTTTTTTATTTCTCTCAAAAATGACAGAACACTATTACAAACAATACAGAAAACGAAACAAATTGACAGAACAAGATAACAATCAGAATACAATAACAAATTGACAGAACATAACGACAACATACAGGATACAATAACAAAATCAAGGAGTATATGGCAAAACGAGACAGTAATGGCGATCCATTTAGATCTAGATACGCTTAAGTCTCATTTGTATTGTCGCAAAAACATTCTCATCTGTATGTATGTGAACATCAATTTTTGAATGGGACTCGGTGGTTTTGGCATAGCGTAAAACTGAAAAATCAATCACAAAATAAAAATACCCCATCCTAAGGGAAAATAACAGATATATGTAAGAACGTAAAGAAATAGCTTTTAAACGCGATAATAAGTGTTTTCCTATCTATGCACATATTCAAAACGTATAAAACGCATTTAATACGTATGAATATCAACAAATGCAAAAATATTACGTTGTATATCAAAATCTTAACAATATTATATATATATATTTATTTTTTTTTTGCTTGTTTGTTTTTGGTGTTTTTTATCAAAATTAAAACACGTGTATTACCGTTAACAGGTTAGTTATAGTAGTAGTCCTAAAATATTTAGTATAGTTGTTAACAGTTATAGATTTTGTAAACAAAATCTGTGCATACAATATATTATTGGTTGTGACGGTTCGAGGCGAATTTCCCAGTGGTGTTGTTCGTAGCTTTTATCACAATCGATGGACGTTCCGTGGTGTCAGACAGAGGTCATTCTTTCTTGTTACTTGAATTCTGGTTTTATCTAATATCTCCTGCGGTTCCTGCACTTGCCTCTTTCATAGCTTATTTAACTGGTAACCCGGTGAAAATAGAAAAGATAAAGAGATCCGGTAGTCAGTAATACTTTTCTCCGTGGTTATGCTTTGGGTGTATAAAATACACAAGTCTCTGTGTTGTTAAATAAATATATTTCAACACAGATATATCCAATCAATTAGTAATATACAGTATTCTGTATACATTTAAAGCACGATATTTGACATCAAATACGTTAAGATTGTCCTGACAGACTTTTGCACAGGACTGGTGTTAAAACTGGAATCCCTTTTTTTTTTACCACCAAAATCAACAATTATTAAAACAATTAACAGAATAAACAGATGTGTCAATGACGCCTTTGTGGGCAGAGTCACTTAAAAGCCATAAAAGTGACAAAGCGGATTAACAAAACTTATCATGCCGCTAGATGACAAAAGGTATAATCAATGAAGCTATTAAAGGCGTCAGACATTAAAAAATAATAATATAATATGAAAATGCTAATAATGGAAATATGTCATGATTTAAATATACAAATGACACGGACATAACATTACTTCATACATATTAACATGAATTGTGTATAAAACATAAACGAAGAGAGAGATGAACGAAACATATAGAGTTGTAGCGCAAATTATGCGGCTGAATAATCTACCGCTACAACATAATATCTAATTACATATAGGGGATGTCTGAGAGTTAATCATTTGAAAGACTAATAAAGTATCTATACCGAACATCATTTAAATGCAAGAGGTGGGAAGCACTAGTCATGGTCATTTTAACTATTCTTTGTATGTTGCCTTCTCTTGACATCATAAATTGCGGAAGTAGCAAATACATTTGTATCAGTATCATTTACATGACATAATTATATATACATGAATACTGACATAATTTGGTGATAAATAAATATAGAAATCGTATTGTTTTCGTTTATTTTTTTAAATTGACCACAACTTTATATTTACGTATTTCAACAGATAAAACAAAATTGATATGTGAAAGAACACAAGTTCTTTTCTATATTCACTCCTCGTGTTAATAATAATTTTTATCTCGCTTTCATTAGCATACTTGCTGTATTCGTGTACTTCGAAAATATCATCTAATTTTATAAATGACCATGGATGAACACAATGAAATATGATATGATTCTAATGTCACAAGAGATCTACATTTAAGCATCCTTGAACATATCATTTATAATCTTAACCCGTCTTAATGAAAATATCAGTTAAGCGAATACATGCATGTAAGCATTCATGCATTATTGAGAACACATTTTTGTTTGTTTTATTTTTGCATAATCATAACGGTTTTATTGACATATTTATGTCCTATTTAGATTTGATTTGATATGAAATTCTCCAGCACCTGAAAACCTACTGGAAACGAAATAAAGGAATGCTACTGGACAGGACTTTATATGTGATTTATATATGATTGCCCCTGGCCGTAGTTAAAAATATAATAATAGTTGGTGGACCATGGTCTGAAATTAAGACAGAGACATTGCATGTCTTTAGCCAATGTTAATGGCGCTAGCCTTCTGTTGGCACTTGCGACTCGACCTGATAATGCCCCCCTGTCTACCGTTTTGATTAGAGAAAACAAACTGGCATTTTCAATAATTAATGCAAAAATTCATAGCAAATGGATCTTATACTGCCCTGAATGGCATTCTTGTATATGAAAAGCTGCGCATTTAAATTGTCAGCATAAATGCACGATAAGTTTTTTTATCAGTTTATTTGTACAGTTTAAAAATTCCTACACTTTTAACTTTTACATTAATTGCACCAATCCTCTCTTGCAGCACATGATGTTACTAAAGAGTGGATGTTTAAAAAAATGTTACGTATGAATTGATCAACTCTGTAACTATTGTGTTAAGTACTTACAAATTAATACCTAAATTAAAAAGTAAGTTATACTATACACCATTTGCTGGAAATATATTATAAGCAAGTTTGTTGATAAACATACATCGTGCATAACAACTATGTATATCTGGTCATACACATAAACCATATGTTGCCACAGCCTCAGATATTCCCACTGAATTGGCTTTCCTCTCACTCGTTCTATCTCTCTCCAATACCGACGCGCTTAGCTTTCCAGTCCTATATCGTTTACATAAATCCCATATTGGAAAACCTCCAGTAGCCGAATGCAACTGCAGGCGTGTGTATCATAGGATTTTAACGGATATATCTGCCTTAAATTTGCATTAAATATTTTCCAGGACGAGATGCCTACGTTAGTTATTAGACACTAATGCTTAAAACAGTTGTCATTTCAACTAGGGTGATAAAACATATTTTTCAATGATGTTTTGAAACATTTATTTTAATTTTTTACAATGTGAGTTAAGTATACTTCGTCGCACTTGTAAGATCTTGTATCTTTGAGGAATATAGTGTCATTTTCATGATCCCTTTGCTGTCAAAAATGACAGATACCGAACAAGAACGACTACTTGATCCCGTGATGAAAGCCCCGGACGATCTCGTCGGGAATAATTTTGAATTGACTGAGTTCGAAACTGGAATCTTACTTAATGGAAGTGTGCAAAACACGAGTCAGTACATTTCAAATATGACAAAGGGACCATTGCCGAGAGACATGACGTTTAGCAGCGACAACCTTGTGTCAGTCATTGCTTATTCAGTCATGTTCGTCATAGCCGTTTCTGGAAATTTAACAGTGTTCATAACCTTGTTTCGAACTCGAGGAATTAAATCTCGCATCAACACATTAATCATGCATCTTGCCATCGCAGATTTGATTGTGGCACTAATAATGCTGCCTCTAGAGACTGCATGGCACATCACAGTGTCCTGGCTCGCAGGGGACATAGCCTGTCGGATATTAATGTTTTGCAGAGCCTTTGGATTCTATCTTTCGTCGTTTGTGTTAGTGACAATCAGTCTCGACAGGTACTTCTCTATCGTTCACCCTTTGAGTATACACGATGCGGACAGGCGGGCAAAGATACTGCTGACATTGGCATGGTTGTTAAGCTTCGTCTCCAGTATACCACAGGTAGGTAACAACATACGTGTTGGAATCTGGAGAAGGTCAAGTGGTAAATGAAAAATATTAAGAAAGAGGTTTCGAATCGAATGATCGTTCGAATCACATGAAATAAATGTGCGTGTGTGTGTGTTTCGTAAGATCGTTAGTTCTTGACTTGTTATATAAAATGTTTCTCCGTCACTCGTAAAATGTTGTTTACTGTTACATGGGAAAGAAAATACTATCTTTCATTACACCTCACAATATGTCTTCCCTTTCTACTCATAAGAAATATAAAAAGATACAGCTTTACTTCTTAGTGCTTCACTACATGTAGTCCCCTCTCCCAATTATTGCACCAATAAGAGCGTGCTTTGTGTATGTGTGTCGCCTTTTTTGTATATCATAGCAAATTTGATAAACGACGATCAAAATTTTAAATCAAACCAAACTATTCTACGAACGGTAGGTTTCTTTAAACTAATAAGATGGAATGTTATAAACCAACTTTACGTGTGCAAATACGGTCGCTTCAAGAGAACATTCAAACAAAAATCGTTTTAATAGAACATAATGCAACCGCAGCATATTAACCCTTTCCCTCATAGAGGACACCATGAAAAGACCTATGCGAACAACAAAAAAATAGATCAGCCTGCGAGTAACTCGCAGGCTGATCAGGTTTTATGCTGTTCGCTGCTCCTCAGTGGTCTGGAAATGAGGACTTTATATAATTAAATTTGGTAAGGTTTAACTGTGGTTTTCTGCAGATCAGGCTTTATGTGGTACCTACTGAGTTTGGAACTATTTCTCAGCGTATTAGAAAAAGGGACAAATTATTAGTGACTGAAAATAGTCACGCAAAGTTGTCCGATGAAGAAATGTGTGCTACAATTGTACAGTGTTGCAAGCAAGCAGCCTTGTTCAAAACAATATGTAACAAAGTCAGTATTCAGAGTACCAAATTACTGGCCACACTTTTTCACAATGTCCTTACACGCCATATTTACTTCCCTGAAAATATATTTATTATCATGCGTAGTTATTGGTCTATATGATTGCTATATGAGACACCACTGTGTGTATAAATAAAGACTTATCGTTTATCTAGAAAAGGTAAATAAATCTATTTTGCTGTTAAAACTTGATAAATCATTCAGGTGGAATTCACATATGTTGATATAATGGCCTTGTGCTCATTTGCTATGAAAAGTTAACCCTTTACTTCATATAGACACATTCTGACGTATTGGCAAACATAGCAGACCGAGATTACACTGCTCCTATAGGATCTGTCTGTTTGCCCATACGATATTATAGATCAGTTTCTACACAGTCCGTGTGGCAAAGAACAATTCATGATTTCATATATCGTTATACAGAATTAATATTCATTAAGTCATAAATTTGTACATACATATTCATGAGGCAAAGGGTTAAGCAGTTCTGTTATCTGTTGACCATTACTTTAAAGTTCATTAGGCCTAATACTTGCATTTCTTCGTTTTGTACTCGTACTCCCCGTTTGCCCCACTTTTTCAGCCAATGACATGGCTCTTTTTCAGTCCAAATTTAAAAAAATGTATTTTGTATTTTGCCCGAGTTATTAAAAAAATGTTTGTTTTGAGCAGAAACGTGAGTCGCGTGCTTATATCAAAGGTGCCACTGTGACCTACGTGACAAAAGAGAAACACATTAAGTTACTTATAGTTCATATATCCTTGAAAATGAACTATTAGTAATACTAAGATATTATGGAATAATCTATTTCGTTATAATGCCTTCTGGTGTAGAATAAGTTCATTAATGATACTTTTGAGATATCAGTGACGTATCAAAAGAAAATATTATCTTTTGTCCCACTTTATCAACTAATGAAAAAGCTCTTTTTCAGTTCAAGTTATATATTACGTATTTTCATGTTTTGATCAGTAAATGTGATAATTATGTTTGTTTTGAAAGGTTATCTGTAAGTCGCGTGCTTCTATTTCCGATTTCAAAAAGGCTGCCGTGGCCCACGTAACAAAAGTGAGACAAACGGTAAGGCACTCACAGTTTATACTTTTTTGTAAGTATAGAATCTAAACCTGCGCTCGGATTCGCCTCGCTTGGATTAAATTCCATATTTTGAGAAATATAACTATAAGTATTACTTCATTAGTTCATAAGTTAAAACATGAACCTTTGTCTTACTTTTGTAAGTACACGAAAACGTGTATTGCTATTCAATTTTAGATTATCCATTATGGTCAATGTCATATTCATGCAATCTGCTCAATTTAATAGTAATAAGACATTTTCATGTTTCAAATATAATCAGTTCCAAAAGAAAGTTTTAAATATTTCAATAGTTAGTGAACACACCAGTTTCATTTATCGCACACAATCTCTCGTGTGTATTCGTCATCGATCTAGCCACAAATCAATTACATGTATGTGACATGGAGAGATTTTCAGTCTATATCAGTTTTGGCCCCAAATATATAGGTTCTCCGGAAAAGGGTCTGAGAAAACAATGTGCACACTTTCTTTTGGAACTGAGTTTACATGTATGTGATATCAAGCGGATTTTTGGACCTAAATAACATTTAAGTAATAAAAAGTAAGTACCCACCTAAATTGCAATTTTTAATGAAAACTCTATCACGGAAAATATAAAGCTACTTGATAACACAAAGAGATATCCCTACATCTTTATATAAACCGGGTTAGGGAATCTTGTAGAAACTCTGAGATCATCTGTGTGACATTAATGGGAATCGTTCAACCAAATCTTTTCCAAAGTAATGGTACAAAGATAGTTTTTCTCCTTCAAAATCAATTGGTCTGTTAAAATTCTTATGAATTCTTGAAAACAAATTCTATCAGGGCTTCAATTCGTAGTATTATTTGTTTAAGTTGCTGACGGCAACTTTCTATTGATTTTTATGTGTTACCAATCAATGATCTGGCTGTTAAATAAGTTTATTGTGAGCTCTATGTATATGCTGTCATCTTCAATTTCCGTCTTCTTCATTGTCAAAGCAACGAAACATTAACTGACACAAATTCTGAGCGTTCGTTCGTGGGAAACTCCTTCACTCAACAAAATTAAAATTTCACAATGCATTCCACATGATAATAATGTGTTGCTCGCTTGGAACTAAAACGTTTTAATAACTTTTTATACATTTGCGCAGTATTTTCTGGTAAATCTAGAAGCACTCATATCCCACTTAGTTCTGCGTTTAAAAGCAATTACGTTTAGTATTTAGGCCAAAAAACAAAAGTTCTGTTTCTGGTCTCCAGCAAAAAGAAAAAGAGGGAAGTAGGTTTTTTTTGTGTGTGTTTTTTGTTTTGTTTTTTTGTTTGTTTGTTTGTTTGTTTGTTGTTGTTGTTTTTTTTGTTTAATTAAAGGTAAAAGAAAATTAAAGGCGGAGAAGGTAAAAAAGAGGGTCGGTCGGGAGATCAGAAAAGGAACTATTATTTTTTTGGTCTCATATTGCCCTTTTCACTTTTCAAAAGCTCTCGTTCATTCGAAAGTGCCTGTTATGCCATTTTAAACGTCTGGTTTCAATACGCATATTCCTTCTAGGCAAAAATAATATATATAAATATATATATATATATATATATATATATATATATATAGCTTCAAGTCTTAATTGTTTAAATTTGTTCATAGTGTTTTATTCAGCAGCAAGTTATTATGATCGTTAAACGTCTTGCGCCGTGTGGGATAAAATGAAAAACTCGAATGATATATGTGGAAAAAAGATTTGTGTGTATACTGTATGCACTCGAGATAATTTGAAAGAATCTGTTGTTATAGTATCAAGTCATTTGTGAAACGCATTATTACATGTCAGGATTAAAATCGCATACATCTCAAGTAACTTATAATTGAAGAGAGAGAGAGGATGTCATAAAAGTGTGGTTAATTTCACAAAATTTTGTTTCATTCGATGTTGTTTTTGCCTGTGTAAAATCATGAGTTTTGCGCACGTTCGTAAAATAGAAAAGTGCATGCATGATGATAACTATGTGAAATGTTTTGTTTATCTGCTACACTGGTTGAATTTAACTCATATTTTAAATAATTCTTTTTTAATTTCTAAAATAAATCAAACTAAAAATAATTCCTTGCAGAAGAAAAATGATTTTCCCAAATGTTTTTGTAACTTTGCAATATTCAGTGATCTGTTGTGTTCAATATTTTCCATTGGCTTTACAGGAGTTAATATGTCTTTGTTCTGGAGTAGGACTAACTCTATTAGAAATAGGACTTGCTCCATTGACAATGAAGTTTTTTCCTTATGTCATTTTTGGGGTATAAAACAGAAAGGTGCTTACCGCTTATAGTGATGCAATTTGTTCCAAAGGTTATCTATGGTGCATTTAGAATCCTCGCCTCTGTAATAGGTCAGAGAGTCGTCAGCTGCTTAAATCTATTTTTGATCCAAGGGTGAAAATGAAGGACGTTGTTAAAGCCGTGTTCTTATCAATCAACCGAACTAATTAAGTTGTGAGGTGACCTCATTGACCATGATCAAAATTGGCGGCCCTAACTGTACTATAAAGTGAAAATAACTCCAGTAACTACAGTACTGTGAAAACTACCTGAGTCTTTAGGAACAGGGAACAAATGAGACAAACTGAAGGTGATGAACACTTTCTTAAAAAGATAAAGAAAGAACTATCGGCAGATGATGCTGCATTACTTTTATTAAAGAAGAGGCACGTGTTTAACAATAGTGTAGAAGCAAAACTATGGTCATATGGTAATAAGGACACGGGCTATTTTGATTCATGGATTAGCCCCAGATTTCCTTGGGTTTAAATCTTCTGTCCCTTGCCTCGTTTTTTTACTTGTCGTAATTAGATTAACTATTTTAATGATAAATTTAAAGCTTAAAGGAGAGCAAGAAATATTTGAGCGGGAAATTATCCGCCATGGAATAAATTAAAAAAGAGTAACTATGATTGAGATATATTTTACGAATTCTACAAGTATATTTAGTTGAAAAAAACAAAAACAAAAAAAACGCTTAAAAATTGATATCAACATGGAGTTTATTTGGTCGATTATCGATTATTGACGTATCTAATCTATAGAAACCTCATATCAAGATCACCTCAATATAAAGAGCACACCAATATTAAGATCACATTTTCAGGGTACTTTTTCCCTGTTTTCTGTTCATTGAAACTCCATTATCAGTTGCAAGTTATATTGAAACCATTCTTAGATTAAGCATTTAACAAATGAATGATTAAAGCAGCATAAGAAACGTTTGATGATACAGTGGCATTGTTTCCGAACATGAAGCTGAAGAAATAGAGGCAAATTCTAAGAAAGATAATAAAAAATATCTTTATGCCTTCCTTTTACAGATCCTCTAAACACATTAATGTATTCACAAACAATCAAAATGCACTCACGATTCTGTTTAAAGTTGTCTTGTGACTCTGAGAACTATCGGTTGAGAACTATTTAAGCCTCAGCTTGGAGCAGGTTGTTGTGAGTCGGATTAAATTTGATGTTTTGTCATTAAAATACCATGACAGTGAGGTACCGTATCCCGGTATCATAGCGTTAAAGAGGAGCGTATCATTAACTTCTATATGATGCGATAACTGGTAGTTTTAGTTGTAAAAACCTCAGCAAAAAGCCATGCATTAAAATTAAATATGAAAAAAAAAAAATCTTTTGTCTTTTTTTTTTTTTTTTTGGACACGGCATCATTTTTCTTCTTAGATAACACTCACTCAGCCCCCCACCGCGTGGGTTCGAATCCCGACAGGGTCATTCGGATTTTCATGTGAGGAAGCCGTCCAGCTGGCTTGCGGTAGGTCGGTGGTTCTACCCGGATGCCTCCGTGCATTCGGGGTCTTCCTCCACCTGTAATTAGCTGGACGTCGCTATTTGACTGAAATACTGTCGAAGCGACGGTTAACTCAAATAGTCAAGTCAAGTCCTTCTTAGATACATTGAAGGTATTCAATAATTTCAAATAAAAAATAGATTGACAGTGTAATGGCGGCAAAACCCAAGTTGTCTGTCTTTGATATCAATATCGCCATATATCAGCTCCATCTGGCAATCGCCTGTCTTAAGATTATGGAGAGTGACGAGTTATTTTGCCAACCAACTACATTATCGGTTTCCGGGACCGATCTCGAGGGATAATATATGATGTGCCTCTGGCTCGCTTAATAACATTTTCATGAACGAGTTTATTAAAATTTGAATGACAATTCTTGTCAGATTCTTTTTATCATATGACTTAAACTGGCAGTAAATCGTGATTATAACCAAAAAAAAACTTGAATGAACGGACTGTGAACGAATGACTTTTTGTAATCTAACACCAAGAAAATGGTTTCAACTAATAACCGAAAATAAAGATTTAACGTATGTATTTCTCATACATTTTTTAACATCATATGAATAATGCTCTTTTTTGATCAAATTTAGTTGCATCAAACACATTTAATCCAGCTTTTCGAGTTCAGCACAATATGCATATACATGTACAATATATATAGAACACACGTACACGCACGTGACGCGGAGTGATGTAATTCGGCCTTAAAGTTATATGTAACGTATTAAATATAAAAAATAGAGATAGTTGTACGAAATTGGAAACTGTTATTTGGGCATAATGTTATATGATAACATGTCATATTGTATATTTACAGCTAAGAGGTGTCAGAGTTCAGAAACACCATACATCTTTAACAAAAATGCATCAATCTCTATAGAGGCTGTAAATGGTTATACTTGTGCTTGTTTTCCTTACTTCCTTACTTCCTTACTTCCAACACTCTTATCTAGAGTAGTTAGGTCAATTATCACGACTTCCTTTTTATATATAAACAATAGTGTTGTTATTGTTGTTGTTTCTTTCCAGTTTTTTTTTTCTCTCTTTTTTTCCATATTTTGTGATCATTATTTTTCCTGTTGATATGTTCTCTTTGAATCTGAAATCGGAAAGTAAGAATTATCGTCATCAATGTATCGTTTTGGTTATTTTTTCGATCATACTCTTAGCTGAGTTTTAAATTACTTACATTAAGTTAAGTGTGCCCTAAGTTTGAAATTAAAAAATAAACTCATTAAAATAAATGATCATACACATAGTAAAAATGAATGATCATAAATACAGGGAAATAATAGGAAAATGAATTATCATACAAACACAGAAAATGAACTATCATACAAACAGAGAAAATGAATTATTACACATATCGGGGAAATATAGACAAATGAATTATTACACATATCGGGAGATAAATTATCATACATTTTTGGAAAATATATGTTAAATGAATTATCATACATATGTGTAATATAGGGGAATGAATTATCATACATATGTGTAATATATGGTAAATGAATTATCATACATATGTGTAATATAGGGGAATGAATTATCATACATGTAGGGCAAATATAGGGAAAATGAATTTCGATTCAGACGGTGGAAATGAATAATCATACATATAGGGAAAATATAGGGAAAATGAATGATCATTCATATAAAAATTTATAAAAATTAAAAAAAAATAATAATGGGAAAACGACTGAGCCTGCATAAAGAAAAAAATACTTCAATAAATGTTTCCGATTTTTTCACCATTTGCTATAACTTGATATGAATTCTTAGGCGAAAATAATATTTAAAAAAGACAAAGAACTAACATAATTTTCTGAAGACCTGGTAGACAAAATTACTTGACAGCTTTAACCGCAATACTTTATAACAGCGAAATCAACAAGTATCAATTGATGATATCTAATAACAATTACAAAGATGCTATAAAAATATGTAACAACGTGGATTTTTTTTTGCATGCTGATCGATATTTTTTAGTAACTGTCTGCAGCCAACGCTCATTTCTGGTTTTCTCTAAACAGGTTATTGCCTTGTTAATGAGATTTGGTTCTCAAAGTTATGTTCGTGTACTATCAAACAATAGCTATAATGACCACAAGGTAATCCATTTAATTCACAACTGATTTAATTTCAATTCAAGTGGAATCAAACTTAATTGGAAGTATATTTAGAAATGACCGTAGGGTAGTTCAGTTAAGTTTATTTCAAGTGGAATCAAACACATTTAGAACAAGTTTAAATAAGTGTTTTATTTGAATACACATCGTTGAAATTAACACCCTTGTAAAACGCAAGATTTCAATTAAATTATATCTCAAATTCTATTATGAGAATACCTGTCAGGAGAAGTATTAAAGGTATCTGCCTTGAACTATATGTTTATCATTTAATCATGAAATGAACAAAACGGTTTTATAAAATCAGACTTATTTCTAAAGTATGGCAAATCGTGCTGGTAGCCAGTATACATAATGTATAAGAAGAACAGATCAATAAAACAAAATGTTTTAATGGACGGCTTATATATACACACGACTTAACAGTAATATATATGCAGTACTGAATACCTCTAGGAAATGTATGACATTTTCATATGTAGACAACACCAATTAGAATAAGTTTATCATCGTTGAGTGATGTCAGTTTTAATAAGTTAATTAAACATCACTATTTCAGTCCATTAGCAAGAAGCATTTGAGGTCCTGGTAAGGAAAGCCTTGTCTATCTTATACTGTTATTTTACAATGTATTAACCTTGGTAGCATTATATTATTTCACTTTGTCAATGTATTAAAAAATGCCTTTATTAAATTATATGATTCTAGTCGAACCTTGTATTGAACCAGTTGTCTTTATATCACACCAATTTAACAATATATTAAACCACCAAAAATCAATATATGATACGGATTCATCATTTTATCATATGACGTTGTGCTCAAACAGCTGTTTCCGGTTTTTTATACCCATTACATCTAACACGTTACATAACTTTTTATAATTTTCAGGCCGAATCACATCACCCCGCATCACGCGCGTGTATTCTGTATATATGCATAGTGTGTTGAACTCGAACAGCTGGATAAATGTGTTTAATTCATTATTCATGCATGAGTATGAACAGATGTTGAAAATGTATGAGAAATACAAACGTTAAATCGTTATGCTTAGTTATTATTTGAAGCTATTTTCTTGGTGTTAGATTACAAAAGTAATTCGTTAACTTTACAGTCCTTTCATTCATGTTTTGTTTGTTTGTTGTTATAATTTCGATTTACTGTCAGTATATGTCATATGATAAAACGAATCTGACATGAATTGTCATTTCATATAAAATTTTACTAAACTCGTTCATGAAAATGTTATTAAGCTCGCCTGAGGATCGCTTGATAACATTTTCATGAACTCGTTTAATAAAAGAAAAAAAATGATATGAAATAAGTCATGTCAGATCCTATATTTTTCAATCAAAAACTTCGATGTATTGAAGCGAATCGTCAATGTATCAATCCAAAGTAGCATTATATGATTCCATGATGACATTATATCAAACAAACATTTCTTTATATGATTACAGTTGAACATTATGGAACCACTGTCCTTATATCACATTTCTTTATATGATTCCAGTTGAACCATGTATGGAACCAACTGTCCTTATATCACATTTCTTTGTATGATTCCAGTTGAACCATGTATGGAACCAACTGTCCTTATATAACATTTCTTTATATGATTCCAGTTGAACCATGTATGGAACCAACTGTCCTTATATCACATTTCTTTGTATGATTCCAGGTGAACCATGTATGGAACCAACTGTCCTTATATCACATTTCTTTATATGATTCCAGTCGAACCATGTATGGAACCACCTGTCCTTATATCACATTTCTTTATAAGATTCCAGTTGAACCATGTATGGAACCAACTGTCCTTATATCACATTTCTTTATATGATTCCAGTTGAACCATGTATGGAACCACCTGTCCTTATATCACATTTCTTTATAAGATTCCAGTTGAACCATGTATGGAACCACCTGTCCTTATATCACATTTCTTTATAAGATTCCAGTTGAACCATGTATGGAACCAACTGTCCTTATATCACATTTCTTTATAAGATTCCAGTTGAACCATGTATGGAACCACCTGTCCTTATATCACATTTCTTTATAAGATTCCAGTTGAACCATGTATGGAACCAACTGTCCTTATATCACATTTCTTTATAAGATTCCAGTCGAACCATGTATGGAACCAACTGTCCTTATATCACATTTCTTTATAAGATTCCAGTTGAACCATGTATGGAACCAACTGTCCTTATATCACATTTCTTTGTATGATTCCAGTTGAACAATGTATGGAACCAACTGTCCTTATATCACATTTCTTTGTATGATTCCAGTTGAACCATGTATGGAACCAACTGTCCTTATATCACATTTCTTTATATGATTCCAGTCGAACCATGTATGGAACCACCTGTCCTTATATCACATTTCTTTGTATGATTCCAGTCGAACCATGTATGGAACCAACTGTCCTTATATCACATTTCTTTGTATGATTCCAGTTGAACCATGTATGGAACCAACTGTCCTTATATCACATTTCTTTGTATGATTCCAGTTGAACCATGTATGGAACCAACTGTCCTTATATCACATTTCTTTATATGGAACAAATTCATAATCAGATTTTGCTATTTAGTCCTTTCTCTCATGAATATTCATGTACAAATTAATGATCTAATGAAAATTTACTAAACTTTAAATTATCATATGAAACAATATAATTATTTTACATTGCTGCGCAAACTGTGATGAATTTGAGCTACAATATTATATGAGACAACAGAGGAGACCCTGATCAAACAACTTCTTCCAGGGGCTGTCTTATCCGGGTCTGTTTTGTTTACCAAGGCGTCAAAACGAATCTATATCGGTGTAAGGTTTAAAAAAATCTTCACATGTATTCTTTCCCCAAATCATAGTCTAAGATTAATATACATAAGAGGCTAATTGTCATTATGTTTTCCATCCCCTCTAAAATTCCCCATTTTGACCAAGGAAGGGCTTAAACCCCCTACTTAAAGACAATGGATTAACTTTGCCAAGTAGACTGAGAAGAATCTGAGCCAGTGTACGCACTTACAAAGGAGACACTGATCAAACAGTGACTTCCAGGATCTGTCTGATGGGCATTTGCTGGCTCTGTTTGCTAATGCGTCAATGCCACTCTTTAAAAGGTTAAGGGTTAATACGGGCGTATTTTATGTTCACATCGGAAACAATCCGCGAGTAATGTTTACTTCTGTTATCAATTTGAAGATACAATTTTAATCAGTTTAGATGCAAAAACAAATTCAGCATCCCGCGGGTCATTTTCCGGTGTTGACATAAATACACCAGCTTTACATAGTCCATTCAACAATATAGTGACGAATCGGTTTTATATAAAGAAATCTGATATAAGGACGACTGCTTCCATGCAAGATTCGTCTGGAATCATATAAAGATATGTTCGTATGATATAATGTAAAAATAGAATCATATTAGGTTCAATATATTGAAATTGTCGATTGATATAATGATGAATCCGTATCACATACTGATTTTTTTGTCCAATATATTGTAAAATTGGTGTAATAAAAGACACGTGGTTCCATACATGGTTCAAATGGAAAACATATAATGGAATATTCGTTTGATATAATGTCAAAATGGTATCGTATAATGCTACTTTGGATAGATACATTGAAAAAGAACGGTATAAGCTAGTCACGGCTTTCCATAGTATGGGACTCTAATGTGTGTTGTTAAGAATCATAGAAACACTGTATTATACCGAAAAGCATAATACGTCAAACAAATAATCATTAAGTTTGAATGATTTTTAAAAGAGGTAACTGAACTTATGTTATTTTTTTTATTTTATTTTGAACCGAAAAAAAGATTGTCCAAAAACAGTACTGGGAAGGAGAAACAAATTTCAAATTGTTATATTCATCTTTTTTTTTTCCAATTGATTTTAAATTATTACTTACTTTTAATTCAAATGTGTTTATTTTAACAATGTTTATAAACATACCTATTTTTTTTAAAAAAAAACTGGTACTGTCTGTAACATATCGTAGGGACAGTCTCTCTCTTCGCTATCAGAGCTTTGGTTGGTACTCACTATTTTATTTAACCTGGCTCGAATTCCACCAACAATACTTAACGCTAAGTAATACCTAAATTTTTGAACTACGTAGAGACACATTCCAACATTACTATTTTGTGAAATATTCAAGTGCATGACTAAGCTGGATGATTGTTACCTTGGTAACTAACAATAATTGTTAAGAAATGAAATATTTGGGTATTTCTATTAGAGAAACAAGACTGATGAAATTCTCCCCTAAGTATTTAAGTGTTACTTAGCTCTAAGAAATGTTGGTGGAATTCGAGCTAGCGTTTGTATCATATATCCACTGTGGTATTATGCGAAGGTTTTTAAGTAAAGTGACACATATTCGAAACAAAATTGATTTTTCAACACGTTTGCTTCTCAGCATATCTGTGTCGTAGAAAAATGTCAAATCGTTATACCATTTTCACAAAATTAAGAGGTTCAAAGCAGAGAATCAAACGCTCAGAAAGTGGGTAGTATAGTTATGAGTTACTACGTCACACATAACTAAAACATAATAATGTGATCAGAATGAAAATATGTCAATTATGCAATATGTAAATTACAGTTAAAATACAATTAAACTTTGAATATTTTTCTCCTTCTTCCTCCTAAATATCTTCATTAAACAAAAGATAGTTTGGCCCTCTATTCCTGGATGGACCATTACAGGAGACTACGCGTCAATACACAACTGTCAGCTTTCTTTCTTAGGATATCGTTGGTCTCGAACCAGGAACATTAAAGGTCACATGCGTCTTACATATTACGTAATCCAGGTCGCCAATGCAAGCTCTTAAATGTGAACATACCGATAGTTCATTCAAGGGCAAGTATTATGAAAAGATGCGAGATAAAAGATATAAAGGTATTTGCGCACTTGTTAGAGAATCTTTAAGTAGCTACCAGGATGATTGATTACATGCATCTACGAAAAATATTTTTCTCATATTAAGTATAAGACTGAAAATAAAGATATGTACAAGAGAATTCAGAAAAAAAATATTTGCAGTCATCTAACAAATTATATTTCTTCTATCTGAAGTTATCAAGTCTTTTCAGCATAGCTCCGAAATGTCGGTTATTTTAAGATGTAATTTAGGTTAAAGTAGCTACACATTGGTTAGAGATTGGATTTATTTTTGTAGAAACTACATTTTATATTTATGTTATATTTGGGTTTGGCATATTTTGAATTGTATGTATTTCAAGAAAGTTTCTATGTTATACAGACATGCAATTATATATTTATCCGTGTTCATAAATAGACATGTAGTTATATATTTATCCGTGTTCATAAGATTTTGTTTTGGACAAATCGAAACCCCATAACAGGAGATAGTTTTAACTATAAATAGGAAAAGATTGTAAGGTATTCCCATTATAAAATATTACATTTTAATTCCTCGGAATTCAAACAATGCTACCTAAATTATGATTTAAGTCATTGCATTGAATCGTACTCAACTTTGCTGATACCGTAATATACACAACGGGGATAACAAAAATTGTGATGGACAGAAAAATAATGAATCAATAACTTATACCGTAATATATATACACAACGGGGATAACAACAAATTGTAATGGACAGAAAAATAATGAATCAATAACTTATACCGTAATATATATACACAACGGGGATAACAACAAATTGTAATGGACAGAAAAATAATGAATCAATAACTTATACCGTAATATATATACACAACGGGGATAACAACAAATTGTAATGGACAGAAATATAATGAATCAATAATTTATACCGTAATATATATACACAACGGGGATAACTACAAATTGTAATGGACAGAAAAATAATGAATCAATAATTTATACCGTAATATATATACACAACGGGGATAACAACAAATTGTAATGGACAGAAATATAATGAATCAATAATTTATACCGTAATATATATACACAACGGGGATAACTACAAATTGTGATGGACAGAAATATAATGAATCAATAACTGATACCGTAATATATATACACAACGGGGATAACTACAAATTGTGATGGACAGAAAAATAATGAATCAATAACTTATACCGCAATATATATACACAACGGGGATAACAACAAATTGTGATGGACAGAAAAATAATGAATCAATAATTTATACCGTAATATATATACACAACGGGGATAACAACAAATTGTGATGGACAGAAAAATAATGAATCAATAACTTATACCGTAATATGGGATAACACAAATTGTAATGGACAGAAAAATAATGAATCAATAATTTATACCGTAATATATATACACAACGGGGATAACACAAATTGTAATGGACAGAAAAATAATGAATCAATAAAATATATATACACAACGGGGATAACAACAAATTGTATGGACAGAAAAATAATGAATCAATAATATACCGAATATATATACACAACGGGGATAACAACAAATTGTGATGGATACCGTAATATATATACACAACGGGGATAACAACAAATTGTAATGGACAGAAAAATAATGAATCAATAACTTATACCGTAATACATGTATATATACACAACGGGGATAACAACAAATTGTGATGGACAGAAAAATAATGAATCAATAACTTATACCGTAATATATATACACAACGGGGATAACAACAAATTGTGATGGACAGAAAAATAATGAATCAATAACTTATAGAAATGAATCAATAACTTATACCGTAATACATGTATATATACACAACGGGGATAACAACAAATTGTGATGGACAGAAAAATGATGAATCAATAACTTATACCGTAATACATGTATATATACACAACGGGGATAACAACAAATTGTGATGGACAGAAAAATAATGAATCAATAACTTAAAGTAAATGGAATAATGTGATAGTGGCGTCACATGTTTATGCCGTGATCTTACAGAATGGAAAGTTTAACATTGAATATCTATATAGACAATGTCTCAAAAATGCACATGTAGGAATGATGCTCATAATGTAAAATTATACAAAAAATAATAAATAAGGACCTTATCATAGGGAATATTTGGAAATGATGCTCATAATGTAAAATTATAAAAAAAAAATTAAGGACCTTATCATAGGAAATATATGGAATTAAATGTTTAATTATTTTTTGAAGAATACCAAAAGTGAGACTGAAAATTCCCTTCTAACTGAATTTAAAGCTACAATGAATTAAACAATTAAACAATTTATTATGATTATGAAATTGTGCTCTTTGGTAAGACATGCAATATGTACGAATAATTGATTTAAACACAGTCTTGATGTTTTATTTTTTACTACTTTAAATCTACAACCATTGACGCTTATTTTCTGAACAGCACTCTTAATTCGCACGTACTTTATGGAAAAAAACCCGTGCATGACTAAAATGGTTCATATTTGAAGTCAAACAACATAAAATGAGACTATTATTCTTAATTACATGTATGAGAAAATGGTAAAATATCAAAAAGGGGAAGGAGACATATGATCTGTTTTTACGACTGAAGCTACGGTGGAGTGGACTACCATGACATCAAAGAACACGATGCCGATAACAAATGACTAAAAATAATCTGATTGGTGAGAATGTTGTTTTCTCATATTAAAAAAAAAGACAAAAAACACGCCTCGGTATATATCGTTATGATTGAAACTTACAAGACAGGTGCACAGCTGATTTGTTTTATAATGACTTGATAAGTTTTTCATCAACATCATATATTTTGACATACAAGTTCGCGTGTAATAATACTTTTGTATGTACGTGTATTTCTGTCTAATGTTCATCTACTAGGACCTTTTTGCAGTGTGGTCATACCTCTTGGTATCACATCAGTTTAAGCTGCCACGGGCAGCATATTTGCCTCGATTCGTGAAGGAAAACTGTTTTAAGTATTTCATTTCTTCATAATTTCTAATAAAATATAGCACATGCGATGCGGAATAATGTGCTTTATACATAGGCCCTAATGATTCTTTTGCCAGATGTACACTATGTCCTAACATTCAAGAAAACATTTAATTTATTAGTGATGTGCTTTTCGTGATAGCAAACAAATGCTCACGAAGTCTGGAGGTTTTCTACTTCTTAACAATTAGAATCCATTTACAGATTTTTTTTGTATGTACACTTTCTATTGTTTCTGATTAAACAAAACCCATAACTTTAGATCCGTAAAATGGATGATTCACATGAACCAAAAAAGTTAAATAATTTATTTATGTGAACTTTTATCTCTCGAACTGGAGATATAATATATGAATGAAGATCCCTTTATCCCTTACCTGCCAGTGTATTTGCTGCTTGTATAAACAACACCCTCCCTCCCTAACCTGTAAATGCAACACTTAGGTTATAAAGATATAACCTAAATACAAAAATAATGAACAAACAAATGAATGAGAGTCTCAATGCTGCATTAAGCATTAACTGAAACAGAAGTGGTTTGTACTTTGGAACAGTTTCATTGAATTTCCACATCAAATGAATCTTGTCATTCACGAATATTTATACGTACGATGATACGAGCAAACCGATGTTCGTATAGTTTGCCAGCCAAGAGGCATTGAATTTGGAAATCGGTGTTGAAATTCCCATGACCATTTATAATATGTTGCGTTGAATACAATGTATGTACTTAATAAAGTATCTGAATCTGAATAAGAGAGAGAGAGAGAGAGAGAGAGCATATTTTTAAAGGTCTATTCATGCAACAACTTAAAACGTGCTACTTCATTTCTACATAATTTCATATATTTTTATTATCCTATTCCATTTGTTGTTCTTATTTATTCATTGTATTTTGTCCTTTTTTTCTAGGTGGGGCCACAGCATTTTTTTAAATAATTGCTTAGATAATGGTTCAATAAGCAATTGCGACAAAATTTGAACACCGTTAACAATAATGTTAATATATTTGGTTTCATTAACCCTTTTAGACACTATAAAATAGTGTCTACATGTTAATATATCATTTATAATATGCAAGGATATTTTGATATATATAGGACCTGACATGAATTGTTCTTTCATATCAAATTTTATTATTACAAGTTCATGAAAATGTTAAACGTTATTAAGCGAACCTCTTTTTATCACACATGTATGACCTATACTGACAGTAAATCGTTAATATAACAACAAACAGACAAGATCATGAATAAACGAACTGTGAACGAAAATAACGTTTTAACGTATGTATTTCTCATACATTCTCAATATCGTATGAATAATGCATCTTCTTGATCAAAGTTAGTTGCATCAAATATATTTCATCCAGCTTCTCGAGTTCAACACATTATGTATACATGTAGAATACACGTAATGTTACTTAGCCTTAAAGTTATATGCAACATGTTAAATATTAGAAAATATATTATAGTTATACGATCCCGGAAACTTGCGGATCCAGATTTTGTGGGTTCGATCCCCTCTTTGGCTAGAATATTTTATGACCCTCTAAAATGCAAAGTACTGGTCCAGCCGTGGAACGGCAAATGCAGTGGGGCTCATTTTTTTTAAATAAGCGGATAAAAGTTTATACTTTATTTATTTTAACATCGATTACGAAACAACTTGTCTGGACGGGCGACCAATGTACCCTCTTACGTTCGTGACTTGGAATTGAACCTGGGACGCATTTGTAAAAAGCGAGGATTGTTACCACTACGCTATCTAGGCATTTAGTAGATACACATGTTTGGGGTAATATCCTTTATAGAATATATTTGAAAGTTGTTGTTTTTTGTTGTTGTTGTTGTTGTTGTTGTTGTTGTTTTTTCAGATTGAAATACTCAAGGTTTTATTTTTGGTTATTTTGTTTTTCATTTTCTTTTGCAGAGTATAATATTCCACGTGGAGACGCACCCTGTATTTACATGGTTCGAACAATGCGTCACTTTCAATTTTTTCCCAACCCCGACCCACGAGCTTGCCTACAACCTCTTCAACATGATAACCGTGTATCTCATCCCCCTGCTCTTTATCACGACCACTTACGTGTGTATATTATGGACGATCTCAAAGAACGCCCGGCAAGCAAAAGGTAAAGTGAAATGGTAAAGGAGGGCGCCGTGGTCCAGTGGTAATTTAACTGGCTGCGGACCCGAGGTTATGGGCATGAGCCTTGGTGGCGGAAATGATTTTTCTTAACCTCGCAAAGTACTGGTTCAACCCAGGAAA
>CM037783.1:68105911-68155911 GCA_021229015.1 Solen grandis | reverse complement strand
ATCAGCTAAAGAGACTAAGTTTCAAGGGACAAAAATCTTGCAAAAATTAATGAACCGGAAAATTGCCACTTCATGCATATCTACCCATTATAGTAATGACATTGACCAAGTTTTGAAAAGATTATTCAGAAACATAGGAGGAGTTGCATTCACAAGCTGCAATATCAATCAGCTACAGAGACTAAGTTTCAAGGGACACAAATCTTGTAAAAATTAATGAACCGGAAAATCGCCACTTCATGCACATCTACCCATTATAGTAATGATTTGGAATTTATGAATCAATTAACACTCAAAATGACAAATTAAAAGTAGGGACTGGAATTGATTAGTTTCCAGGCCATCAGATACATCCAGACCAGTGACTACTGCACATGCCATTACTCTGGGTGAATTTTTGTTGGGTTTTACATCCCACTATCAGTATTTCAGTCATTTGAATGTCTGTGTCCCCAGTTTGGTAGTCGAGAGGTGAGAAAGGCCCATTCCTATGAAAGATGATGTGAACTTAAGTTATTACTCTGACAAGGTTTGGTCTACCTACAGACAGACCAACAAGCTGACCAACAGACCTGTGCAAAGCAATATGCCCCTTTTTCTTCTAAGGGGGTCATAATTATATGTACATGTAAAATACAGCATATCCATTAAATGTAACTGAGCAGTAATAAAATTATAATGATGAGCAAATGATGAGCTAACTCATTGCCATAACTCCTGCAATTTGACATACCTAACTCATTGCCATAACTCTTGCAATTTAACATACCTAACTCATTGCCATTACTCCTGCAATTTGACATACCTAACTCATTGCCATAACTCCTGTTATTTAAAAAACCTAACTCATTGCCATAACTCCTGCAATTTACATACTAACTCATTGCCATAACTCCTGCAATTTGACATACTCTAACTCATTGCCATAACTCCTGCAATTTGACATACCTAACTCATTGCCATAACTCCTGCAATTTTACATGCCTAACTCATTGCCATAACTCCTGCAATTTAAAAAAATACCTAACTCATTGCCATAACTCCTGCAATTTGACATACCTAACTCATTGCCATTACTCCTGCAATTTTACATACCTAACTCATTGCCATAACTCCTGCAATTTGACATACCTAACTCATTGCCATAACTCCTGCAATTTAAAATACCTAACTCATTGCCATAACTCCTGCAATTTGACATACCTAACTCATTGCCATAACTCCTGCAATTTAATACCTAACTCATTGCCTAACTCCTGCAATTTAACTCCTGCAATTTGACATACCTAACTCATTGCCATAACTCCTGCAATTTACATACCTAACTCATTGCCATAACTCCTGCAATTTGACATACCTAACTTATTGCCATAACTCCTGCAATTTAACATACCTAACTCATTGCCATAACTCCTGCAATTTGACATACCTAACTCATTGCCATAACTCCTGCAATTTGACATACTTAACTCATTGCCATAACTCCTGCAATTTGACATACCTAACTCATTGCCATAACTCCTGCAATTTGACATACCTAACTCATTGCCATAACTCCTGCAATTTGACATACCTAACTCATTGCCATAACTCCTGCAATTTGACATACTTAACTCATTGCCATAACTCCTGCAATTTGACATACTTAACTCATTGCCATAACTCCTGCAATTTGACATACCTAACTCATTGCCATAACTCCTGCAATTTGACATACCTAACTCATTGCCATAACTCCTGCAATTTGACATACTTAACTCATTGCCATAACTCCTGCAATTTGACATACTTAACTCATTGCCATAACTCTTGCATCTGACATACCTAACTCATTGCCATAACTCCTGCAATTTGACATACTTAACTCATTGCCATAACTCTTGCATCTGACATACCTAACCAATTGCCATTTTAACTCTCACAAATCAATATATGAAAATGCTTAATTTTACTTTTCACAACCCCAATACAAATATTTGATGCAGAAACCTTGAATGTGTATTTTTTCACCTACCTTCTGTGTTTTTTTGGTTTTTTTTGCATAAGCTATATATAAAATGGATTTTGAGCTATTTCTTGAACCAATGAAATCTTGGTCAACAACTGAAGAGTTTGAAAATGCACTCGTTTCATTGGTTTGCATGAATTATTTTAGGATATTCCATCATAAAAACGGAGTTTCAGGGTGCATATCTTTCTGCATGATTGTCAGTTGGCAAATAACAATTTAATCTACCTATTGAAACATAAAAAACATCTAGTTGAAAAATTCAAACATAAAAACCACACACTTCAATACGTAATCAGTTGTGAGTCTTAAGAAAACATAATTATCTTGGTAGTGAGTCCCATAATATAGTTAAGATAACCTATTTATAGTAACAGCTGTCAGCTAAACTAAGTGCTCCAAGACAAAACCTTTTTGTGTTTTGTTTATATTACATTTTTGTCTGTTTTTTGTTATTGTTTTTTTTTTTCTTTTTTCACTGGCTAGTATTTAACATCTCCTAAATTTAGCCACAAATATGTTTTCTAGCATTATTTTAAAATCACATATGCTATAACAAAAATTGCCAGCATTATTATACAAATTAAATATATTACATTGTAACACTTTTACTTTCTTGAACTTTCATTTTTTTTCCTCTTATAAGGAATATCTTTTTTAAAATATTTCTTGTTATTTATTATTCTCCAACCAAACAATCACTCAGCCCCTCACCGCGTGGGTTCGAATCCCGACAGGGTCATTCGGATTTTCATGTGAGAAAGCCTTCCAGCTGGCTTGCGGTAGGTCAGTGGTTCTACCCGAATGTCTCCATGCATTCGGGGTCTTCCTCCACCTGTAATAAGCTGGACGTCGCTTAATGACTGAAATACTGTCGAAGTGACGTTTAAACTCAAATAGTCAAGTCAGCCAACCAAACAAGTTGTAAGGGAATCTTAGGCTCCTGTATAGCAAAATGGTAATGCAATTTGCTTCTCACCAATGCATACAAGATTTGATTTGTGGAACCAGATCCACTAAATTAGCTTTAGAAAGGTACGTAAACACATCAGATAAAATACAAAGACTATCACTGTAGATGATGAATAATACCCCAAGAGAATGCTTTGTCACAGTTACAGTGTCCGTGTTAGAGATAGTCTTGACACACACATCGCCATAGATCACTCACAAGAGTACATAGAGCTTATTCAAAACCTTTCTTATTCAGCAGCATATAGATACAAGCTTCAGGTATACAAATTTCTTGATTTGGTCAATCATCTGGTGGCCTTATTTTTCATGTGATCAACTTTATTTTAGGAAGACCTGTACGTATGAGGTGACCATTTTGTGCCAAAAACAGTTAAATTCTGACCATTGGTTTCATAGAAAGGATTTTGAAATTTTCTTAATAAATATATAGTAAGTAAAATTATGTTAGTTACTATGGCAACCAGAGTTCTACATGGATCAAGTTTATTTAAGCAAATTTTGTGAAGGGGCCATCCAAAGTTCATTCATCCCAGGTTTAATCAATTTCTAACCAATTTCTAACCAGTGATTTCAGATGAGATGTTGTTTAAAGCAATTTGCTGATAATAGAAGACATAAGACACAAGACAGACACACAGGGTGATCACAAATAGTTCACCTTGAGCACTTTGTACTCTGGTGAGCTAAAAGGGGTAGAATTCTAATACATATACTGTAAAATCATTAGTATTCCTTGACATAAAATTTCATTGATTATGTACCTAAGGGAATTTCATTGGTACATTTATTTGTGGATCTATGGTCTAGAAAACATGAGGTCTATACATGTATAGGAGACAAGCTTTCGTGGGAATTAATTTTCGTGGATAAAATTTCCCCAAAATCTAAGAAAATAGTGTCCCATGAAAGTTACTGATTTCACAGTATACATGCTGACAAAAAATATTCAAAAAATATAACAAAGGGTAATAACTAAGATTTAGCCAAATATGACATGCCAAGGATATGCACAGCTAGCAATGATACATATAAATGCTGAGCAGTTAAATCAAAACCTAACCAATAGTAGCTAACAAATAGAGCAGACAAAATGTAAAAATCAAAGCTCTCAATGCACTGAGAGATGGAGGCGGTATTCACATAAAACAGCTAAAACCCAGCATTTCAGTAGTAAATGAAGCAAAGGTCATACGACGAAAAAAACAACTCCACACGCTTTCCTGCACTATAGTCGTCACCGTATGGGAGCGACACGGGATACTAGTACTAACCAAAAAGTTGAGCGAAGCTTGACAAAAGGATAAGTTTGATTGAAATTATCACATTTCTAAGAATCTAATATGCATGAACATATAAGTATTCTTCCATAACAAGTTCCACTGTCTATTAAACCTAAAATTGTCCTGAAAAAAATGTTGTTACTTTAAATCGCACTTAAAACATGTCATCTAGTACCGGCAAAATGTTATATCTTTCAACTAAATTCATTCCCTTTAAAATATTTTGATTTCAGCTCAATAATTGCAAGTGTGGTCATTTTTTACTTGTCATTATCTAATAGTAATGTAGATGTATTTTCTTCCTAGCTATGATTCTAATTAACGGCAAAATCTTATTATTATCATCTTCCTACACTGTATGGCGGCTTACATGTTATGTGTATAGCTTGATTGATATTCCACATATTGAAAGTGTTTGGCTTCTTATTATTTATTATTTATCTAAAAAAGTACAATTACTGCACTGTATCATGCACACCTAGTAAACTTAAGTCAACACGGTAAAGGAACAAATACTTAAATGTTTTTAGGTGATTTTTAGACAATGTAAATAAGCTTAATTTTGTTTATTTTATGTAATGCCGAGGTTATATAAGATACTTAAATGTCAATTACATAGAGACTGTCCCAGTGGCCAATTGATTAGAGCATCTCCACGGGAGGGTTGTTACACCATATAAGGCTTACGCCATATATAGCATACATGTAAGCTGTATATGTTGGTGTACCACATATACAGCTTATGGTGAGCTATACTAGTTGGATGATAACGTATACAGCTTACCTAAGCTATATCTATTTGATATAGGTTTTAAATCCGCAGTAAAGTTATAACACCTGTAATTTTTCTAATGAAACGTTTCTGCGATTAACAATGGACAGGCAGACAGACGGACATACAAATATTAACATCAACAACGATGATAGCAATAACAACAACTACATGAATTCGCAACAATGTGTTGTTGTAGATGATGATGATGATATGATGATGACAACAACAATAATGATGATGATGATCATCATCTTTCAGAAATGACCTACATACAGCGATATGCAGCATGTTAACGTATAAAGCTTACAGTTAGCTATATTCTGTGTTTATAACCGACGTATACAGCTCATGTGTAAGCTGTATACGGCCTTAGCCATAATATGGTGTAACATCACCTGAGCTCATATGTACGATCCCTGGTATGGTACTGGTAAAGCTTCCTTGCTTGGAACTCAGCATTTAAGGATTGTTCCAAGACAGGTTGGCCTCCTGTCAGTATAATATGACTGGGTGTGGAATCAGTGTGGCAGCATAACATCTGTCTCAAGTAGACACAGTCTCCAAATGACTGCAATACTGTCGATTGGACTTAAAGCCTAGCTAACTAATTAACTATACTACTTAAGCCAACTGTTATTTTCTTTTGGCAGCATGGTCTGGTATAGCTGTCAGTATTGCCGGAGCAGATTTCCAACGTGATGTTGCGGAAAACATTTTCCTGTGAGCTTTACTGTAACGCCGATATGCATTTTAAGGCATATCGGTGGATGTGTGAATAGATTCCATGTCGAGATTTATTGAAAATATAAATAAAAAAGAAGCATTGGCAAATGTGCATATTAACTTGCAAAAAAAACAATGGCATTTCAATGCAATATGCTGTACATTACAATAGTAATATGCATACACCCCAGTTTTCACTAATTTCTAAGCCGCCGTACAGTAAAAGAAAATGATAATAATATGATTTTGTCTATGGTTCGAATCATAGCTAAGACGAGGTTACATCTATATAATTATTAGATAATGACAAGTAAAAACATGTTTCAAGTGCGATATGAAGTATACAACATTATTTCAGAAAAATGTTAGGTTTAATAGATGGTGAAACTTGTTATGAATAAATACATATAGGATCATGCATATCAGATTCTTAGAAACATGATAATTTCGAAAAAACTTACCCTTTGATCAAGCTTCGCTCAAGTTTTTCTCACTTCGGTTAGTACCAATATCCGGTGTCACTCCCATACAGTGGTCGCTAGCAAGACAGTTGAACTTGCCCTCTGTTTGTTTCATATTTATCCGGAGTAAGGGGCATGAACCTGATTCATTCATAAGTGCATACTTAAGTATGTCATTCCCTTTCTTCAGTACTAGTGAACCTGGTGTATACATTTTATTTGTTGTTAAGTAAGTGTAGAAATTGACAATGAATTTGATTATTCAAGATATTTGCATGTTTCCCTTTCAAAGTTAAGAAATGCTCTGGGAAGAACCGGGGAAGAACTAAACTTGCCATCATGCAAAGTTTGTGTAAACTACTTAAGGTAATTTACATAGAGTTTCTAATGTGAAGCACTACATTTTTTCTTTTTACAGAAGTAGATCTTTATGTATGTAAAATGGGTTGCAGTTCTGATAAATAAAAATCACAGATAATTTGTTCACGCTTAAAATTGATATTTCCAGTGTAAAATAATGGTAAAAGAAAACATGTTAACAATGACACATTATAAGCAGTTACAGTTATGATTAAAACCTCTATGTAAGATATTCTACTTGTATTCATTAGTACAGAATCGCATTGCATTGATATGCACTAAGCACAGAGAGGTACAGTTAAATCTGTGGTGGAAAATATGCAAATCAGCAAGATCAGCAAGGCCTGTTTTGGATTTCCAGCTACTAATGACGGCGGGTCACCGCTGTCTAAAAACAAGAAAATGTGTCTCTATGACACTGATGCCCAATTGGCATATGTTGGTCAGAAGCATATGTTTGTTTATACAGTCCTGGAGTCACTATGGAGCAAAATGCGATGGAACAAAATGACAGTGTTATGTGAAGACTCAGGTCCCAGCAGCTGGTACAAAGTGTCGGTCATTTTTTCACACATACCATGGTGTTACATGTTGTTTTGGCATGTCAGTCATCATGATGCAATTAGCCAATCAGTATGGTACCCATGTGGTACATTGACACCAATCATACAAGCGAATTTGTTTGTAGCAGAAGATAACTTGAGAGATTATATGTCAATAGGTAGTGATGGTGATCATCTTTGTTTCCATATTTCAGTACTTAATAACACAAACATAAGAATGAAACAAGAGAGCCATGATGGCCATCAATCTCTTCCCTAAGAAACATTGCCCTCAGTGCCAATTATCGTATTACAAGTCATGCTGAATACATAATCCATGCAGAAGTACAGCTAGATTATCTAAGTTCAACACAAAAACTGAACCTGCCATCCAAACTTTGAAGGTCATAGCTCTAATAAGTCTATATAAAATCAAGTGACCCATGGGGCGGGGTCCATTTTGACTGCAGGGCCATGATTTGATAAAAATGGTAGATGTTCATTAGGCCATGTTACTCACCAAATATCTAAACTCTAGGCCTTGTGGTTTCTGATAAGAAGATTTTTCTATTTTTTCCTATATAAGTCTACGTAAAATCAAGTGACCCTAGACAGGGCAAATTTTGACCACAGGGCCATGATTTGAACAAACTCGAAAAAGGTTGAAAAGACCATGTTACACACAAAACAAGGAAACTCCAGGCCTTGTGGTTTCTGACAAGAAGAGTTTTTCTAGTTTTTCCAATATAAGTCTATGAAAAATCAATTTTGACCCCAAGGCCATGATTTGAACAAACTTAGTAGATTTTCTATATTAGTCTACGTAAAATCAAGTGAACCCTGGGACGGGGCTAATTTTGACCCCAGGGCCATGATTTGAACAAACTTGGTAGAGATCTACTAGGCCATGTTACACACCAAAGACCTAACTCTACGCCTTGTGGTTTTGACAAGAAGATTTTTCTAGTTTTTCCTATGTAAGTCTATGTAAAATCAAGTGACCCCTGGAGCGGGGCAAATTTTGACCCAAGGCCATGATTTGAACAAACTTGGTAAAGGTCCTTAAGAAAATGCCACACACCAAATATCTAAGCTCTAGGCCTTGCGGTTTCAGAGAAGAGGATTTTTAAAGATTTCACTTTTTAAAAATCTATTCTTAGCTCCTGTGACCCAGATATGCAACGGACCGAAACCATTTGAACAGCTTCGGTAGAGCTTCATGCAAGGAACATCCCAGGCAATTTTCATAAAATTTGCCCAAATGGTTTAGGAGGAGATGTTGTTTTAAAGGTGTATATCACAATAGCACCATTTTACTATATAGACAAAGAAGGAAAATCAAAACTAGCAAACAGATTTTTTTTTAACCTTAGCATAATTATAGAGAATCACACTAGAAACAAATTTATGGTATAATAATGGAGGTCTCCATGCTACTGTTTGAGTTATCTGCCCCTGAATATGAGTTTTTGGCTCTTTTTTGTCATTTTCAGGGGCAAATAACTCAATATTATTGGCTAGCAACACCTCATTGGACTTCAACTCGATGTTTGGTACATTATCCTCTATCACTGTGAAAAAGTTGTTTAAATTCTATGCAGTATGTTTTTATACTTTAGTCACAAACGCGAACTTATAAAAAATATCCTTAATTTTTTCAAGAAAAATGCAGTATAGTTATTTGCTGAAACATTGTGAGAAATCAGTTGGATGAAATTGTTTAAAATTTGCATAATGACTAAGACTGAAACAACAAACAATAATGTGACATAAATAAGGTATCGATAGGCTTAATTTTGCTTTCAACTGCTTCTTTTGATCAATAACTTTAGCCATAGATACGGGATCAGGGCATACGGGCAAAGAACACAAAGGTCTGTAGATAAGGTGGTTATGCAGATCAGAGAAAAAAAATGGAAGTATATGTATTAGCACATTAGAACTGAATTCTTCACAAATGCCTTACAAAATTCCAACACGTATTTTCAAAGGATAAAGAGTGAAAAGGTTAGAAGCAGAATACAATATTTGGGTTTCTTCAAAATAAGAGGGCCATGATTGCCCTGAATCACTCACCTGATAAACATTGCCTTCATTCCTATTATAGCATAAAGCGTCATAATGAATACATAATCCATGCAGAAGAACTGCAAGATCATCTAATTAAATTCCACAAAAAAAGTGCACCTGCAATCCAAATTTTGAAGGTCATAGCTTTAATAAGTCTATAGAAAATCAAATGACCCCTGGGGTGGGGCCAATTTTGACACCAGGGCCATGATTTGAACAGACTTTGTTGAGGTCCACTAGTAAACATCTAAACAACAGGCCTTGTAGCTTCTAAGAAGATCTTTTAAGGGTTTTCCTATAAGCAAGTGACCCTTTGGGCTGGGTCATTTTGACCCTGGGATCATGATTTGAACAACTTTGTAGAGATCCACTAGAAATGCCACACATGAAATACCTAAGCTCTAGGCTTGTAGTTTCGGAGAAGAAGATTTTTAAAGATTTCACTTCTTAAATCTATTTTTAGCTCCTGCATGTGACCTAGATATGCAATAGACTGGAGCCATCTGAACAACTCTGGTAGAGCTTCATGCAAGAAACATCAGAGGCAAGTTTTATCAAATTTGGCCCAGTGGTTTCAGAGGAACTATTGTTTGAAAGATGAAAGACAGTTACTGATCCTAAAAGCTCTCATGAGCACTACGTGTTCAGTGGAGCTAAAGATGATATGGCTTTTCAATCCCCCAAAATGAGTTTATAAGATTAAAAACCATCTAATGTACCAAAAGGTCACATGCTTAGCTATACAAAGAAATGTGTCTCTGCAACAACAATTCCCTGCTGGCATATGTTGGTCAAAATCAAATATTTGCTTGTATTTTTAGTTGTGTATGAAGTAGTCACTCACAACTATAGTACCTACATTCTGAGCATACCTTTTGTTTAATTGAAAACCGAATAACCTCTAAATTTTGTATGAATGATTGAGCGATTGAACAAAATTCTACAACACAGGTATGCTGAGTGTTGAAAACTCAATTTTGAGTAAAAAAATAAATATTTAAGGGACACAATAATTGTGTGTGGCATAAAAGCAGAGAAAAACTAATTTCTCTATGATGTTGTGTAACTGTCACTTTACCATGCGGAGTAATATGATTTCTTTTGATGCAAAGGTAGCTCATAGCTTATAGGTGAATTTGGATTGTTGATGTGCAGGTTTCCGTCATTGAGTGGTGTTACAATGATCAATAAAGACAGCTTAAATTCTGATACAAATCCCTGTAACTTACTATTAATCACATCAAGTTAACAACCTCAGATATCTCCTGGGGTTATTTTATGCACTATAGAATGGCCGATACCTGTAAATCTGTTACCTGAAGTTGCTAAGGAGCGAGTCACTGATATATGCATTCATAAATAGAGACTGTGCAGTCGCTCAGTTATATAAGATACTGAGAGAGTTCAAATCAAAGCGCTGATAGCACTGAGAGAACAGTATTGTTGCACTTCTTTTGTTTATCAAAGTAAATCTAATAAATGAGTGTCAAATTTTCAAAAACTTGACAAAAAAACAACTTTAACTTAGCGTTAACAAGGTCATTACAATAAATTTAAGATGAACACACCATTTGTTTCAATGGACTGTTAACAATTAGCACATGCCACTGATACAAGATTTATATCAAATATGCATATCTAAATAAAAGGAAACAAATCTAAAACAACATTGTTCATATTTTCAATATAAGATTGGTATCTGGCAAAAGCTTAGTTACCCTGCGAATCTGCAGCTCATCAAACACTCTTAGACACACACAACTTCAGTGCCTTCAGCACTTTGATTATAAGTTTATATCATGATGTAAAGGTAGACCTGGGGCAGAAAAAAAAACATGTTTACCATGTTCATACAAACATGAAAATTAATATAGGTCACAGCCATATGAAAATTAATATAGGTCACAGCCATCAAATTGCATGAATACTTAATTTCGTGATGTACTGTTTGTGTATGCCATGTGAAATAATCTTCATAGAAAAAAGTTTGAAAGCAGTGTGATGGAGCAATGTTATTTAATTAGTTCATATCCTGATGTGCCTGTGTACCAAGTTTCATCATGATGTGAACATCTTGCTAAATAGCTTGAGTGAAAAGGTTATCCTGAGGCAGAGCAAGTTTTACCATGTCCATAAAGGTCACAGCCAACAGTCTGAGAGTAAAAAAGATCATATCATGATGTACTATCATTTATTTAATGCTGTTCAGTTGATTCATCATCATCATCCATCATACTTGTCTTTTCCAGTAATCTGCGTTGCACGCTTGCCTATGGATAGCTTCCATCTCAACCTGTCCCTTGCATCTTCCAGTGTCAGGTCTGAAGCTTGGAGGTCCTCTTCTACTGTGTCTACCCAGAACTTTCAGGGTCAATCTGCGGGACAGCGTCCAGCTACCTCCCACTCTTTTCAGACTTTCCTTCTCCAGTTACCACAGGGTTTCCTTTCTAGGTGGTCCAACATCAAAGACGTTGACTTATTCAGGCTCAGGGGCTATCTTAGCCTATCAGTGGATAATTGATTTGCAAGTTCTGAGCTTCACATGTTGCAGATCATCCTCCTGTCTGCCTGAACCATCTTTTCCTGAACCTCTTTAGTTATGGCCCAAGATGACACAGGCATTGTAGACTTTGCCTTTCATCTTCATTTCAATATTGATTTCTATATTGAAATAAAACACTTCAAGAAATACTTGAAGAAATGTTGATTACATGCTTTCTTTGTGTTCATTAATTGGACTATTTTTAGACCTAATTATGATTCATGCGACTTTGGGAATTTGGGGCTCCTCACAGGATAAAATGTATGATAAACTTAGTAATAATATGTAAAGCGTTGCAGAAAGGCACTGAATAAAAAGATAAATTGTTAGCTACAGTGGAATATTACTTTTAATTCGTGAGGTCACTCCATGAACAAGTAACTGGTGTTGCACGCAACACGTGTCCCCTACCAGTGAGGTGCATAATTTTTCTGTTACAATAGCAACAAGAATTTTAGTCTAAGAAAAAAATTATTGCAGGATCCAGATTTCTGTACATCCGGACGGACAGATGGATGGACAGACAGAGGGCAAACCTATAGTCCCTCTGGTGTTAACACTGGTAGGGGAATATCAAAAATGATATTCCACTGAAACCAACAATTATCCTCTATATCATATACTACATGATGTGTCTGTGACATCTTTATAATTCTCTGCTACATACTGCTGTTCTTGCAACTACACCTTGATAAAATGCAACCCTGCATCATTTGGGAGTTCTTCCAATTTGAAATCCACAGAGAATGATGATGTGCTCAAAATATATATATATTCTGCCACAAGGCACCTGGGATGGTTCATAAGTTGCATAATCTGTGGGGATATTCCCTACCGATGATAGTTCAAATTTTGGGAAGCTTTGGGGCACCCTCTGATTATTGGAGAAGATCCCAGGGATGTTTCCAAAAATTTAGAAGCCATTCACAATGATTCATGGCAATTATTGGCAATTGGGGAACATTCCCAGAAGCATTGTGACCATTATATAGTTGAATCATCAGTGAATGGGACTGCTCTGGGATTTTTTTGCACAAACATTGTGAGTATCGATATCAGGAGCAATCAGGAGAAAATTTGTATATTTCAACATTGGCAATGATCTTCAGCAAATTGGATGGTGATAATACATGTGTATATCAGTACTTCTGAGTAACTGTCTGTGTAATAAACGCCTTGTGAGGTTAAACATTTGTGAATTAGAAAACCTCTGACAATTAGTATTTGTCCTGTAAATTGATATTAGTTTAGGGAGATACTTTTGTTTGCCATGAAGGAAACAATTATACCTCAGGGAAACTCTAAGGTTTTACTTTACAGTGATGCATTATTCAACTTCTTTTGCAACTTTTCATAACAAGCTATTATTCTTCTTCTACTGCAACTTTTCAAAACACACCACCACTGTTATCAACACCTGTTTCATCCCTCTCCCCTATCAGCCACAAACTGTTTTAATACAGCTGTTGTTTCCATGCCAATGATCAAACTAATTGCAAAAAGAAATTGTCTCCCTCAGGACAGTCTCCAATAGCTGTAGAGATCAAATCAGTAATGACAAAATCACTGTTCTCTAAGTTGATAGCAGGATGGCTCAACAATGATAACACGCAGAATTAATAATCTTCTCCTTATCATTATTCAATTGGCTCATGTCAGGTCTGAGCTGTGGGCCAGCTGTCACATCAGCCAGCAGAAAACATCACTTGAAAGGCCAGTCATAGACAATCAGTTGAAGTATGCTACTGTCCCTATCTATTGTCCCTATCTATACTAACCCCTGAAATACCTCATACTTCTTAAACTTTTAGATATTCAAGAATCAAACAAAATGTAATGTTACTCTTATCAGTATATACATAATCACGCAAACATCTAACAAGATGGCCCTGGTTTGCTCACTTGGTATCATTAGTCTATTTTAAATCAATTGACCCCTATGGCAGAGCCAAATTTGACCCCAGGGTCATGATTTGAACAAACTTGGTAGAGATCCACTAGACAATGGTACACACCAAATATCATAATTCCAGGCCTTGTGGTTTAAGAGAAGATTTTTCAATTTTTTTCTATATTAGCCTTTGTAAAATCAGGTGACCCTATGGCGGGGCCAAATTTGACCCCAGGGCCATGATATGAACAAACTTGGTAAAGATCTACTAGACAATGCTGCACAAAATTTATCTAAACTCCAGGCCATGAAGAATTTTTCAAGTTTTTCCTATATTAGCCTATGTTAAATCAAGTGACCCCTGAGGCGGGGCCAATTTTGACCACAGGGTCATGATTTGAACAAATTAATTTTTTTTGGTAGAGATCCACTGGACAATGCTACAAACCAAATATCTTAGCTCTAGGTCTTGTGGTTTCAGAGAAGACTTCTTTTTAAGATTTCACTTTTAAAATCTACATTTAGCTCCTGTGACCTAATTATGCAACAGACCTGAACCATTTGAACAATTTTTATAGGGGATCACCTTAGGAACATCCGTGCAAAGTTTGATCACTTTCCAATCAGTAGTTCAGAGAAGAACAACTCACGATGCTGGACAAAGGCTGGTCCCAAAAGCTCAACTTGGCACTTCGTGCCAGGTGAGCTTAAAACTAGAAATGTGTCCATAGGACACAGATGGACCAAAACTGTGGCCTGTTGAGGTTTTCACAAGGTTTTTCTAAGATTTGACCTGGTGACCTAGTTTTTGACCAACAAAGACACATTCGAACTATCCGAGATACATGTAGACAAACATCCTGACCATAGTTTCATGAAGATTGGCCAAAACTGGCCAATAGAGTTTCACAAGAGTTTTTCTAGGATATGACCTGGTGACTATTTTTGACCCCACATGACCCAATTTCAAACTATCGACGATGTCATGATAGAAAACATCATGACGAAATCTATTGAAGATTGGCCAAAAACTATGGCCTCTAGATTGTTCACAAGGTTTTTAAGAATTTGACTTGTGTGACCTAGTTTTGACCCAACGTGGCCCAATTCGAACCTCTATCCGAGATATCAATGTATGACAACATCCTGACCAATTTCATGAAGATTGGGCCAAAACAGTTGGTCCTCCTAGAGTGTTCACAAGTATATTGTTCAGACTAGACAATGCACGACGGACAAACGGCAATTTACAAATGCTCACAAAAGCACAAGTGCCAGGTGCAGAAAAAAATTTAAGTATTCTGCAGAGTAGATGCAACCTATTCTAGCCATACAATAAAACTTAATCAGAAATGGTGTGTTTCTACAATCATCATCTTTAATATTTATATATTTTTTTAGTAATATTTTTATAAAACTTATAAGAACTGATAAGTCGATGAATACGAAATACTAATGCACAGAAAACACAATTCATGTGCGAAATAAAACAGATATTAAAGATTTTATATTAGATATCAACATCTTTTATTACTGAATATTGTTTGTTTTGTCACTGACTTAACATTTAGAAGAAAAAGAAATCGACACGCAGAAGGGACCCAAACCTTCTGCAACCTTCCGACCCTAAAAGGTGCACCTGATTTTTTTTATCTGGGAAGTCTGTGTGTGATGACTGCTTCCAGATCGACAATTAGACAGTCAAGATTATCAAGTTCCAACCTAATACAGTATATACCCGGTATTCCCTTCCAAATATTTGACAAAATATGTTTAAAGTGATTTTTTCCTCAGACTTAAACAAAACTGTCTTTAACACTGTTGAGTCTAAGACTGATGATTATTCAATGCATTCACTAATTGATAGTGTACACAAGTCATTTTTTTTTTGGGGGGGGGGGTGCCCAGAAAAAACACAAATTAATATGTTATGGCAGTTTGCTGTTGAAAATGAAGAGAAACCTATATTTTTACCTTATCCCCAAATACCGGAGTAAATGCCCTTTCAGTAATATCAGCGTCCCAGTCTGACCCCCCCCCCCCCCCAACTCCACCACCACTACCGTCATTTTTTTTTTTTTTTTTTTTTTTTTTAAATACAACTGTAGTCAAATACTATTGCACAGTAGTTATTCAATATAATGGATTTGCGAAGGTAAAATATAAAATTATATCACTCAAGGCTCAGTCCTACTTGACATTTTTGCCTCGGGGATGTACTCCCGATGGAAATTGATGAGCCTCGGGAGGCGTCGGGAACAGCTTCCCCTGTGTCCCGCGGAAGCTTGGAAAGCATCGCGAGCCATGTGGAGTCATCGGGAGAACTTCATTGAAATTTTTCCCTATATGTTCTTGAAGTTTTATCGGAGAAAACAGGCAAGGCATAGCTTCCCGTAAGCTCCTGTGAAGCATTCACAGAGCTTCCGCAAAATATTTCTTTCCTCCGAGGAATCCCCGAGGCCTCGGTGATGTCTCGAAGGTTCGGTGATCTTTCTGTGACACATTCCAGATCTTGTGATATAATATCAAAATATTTGCAAAAAATTTGGCAAGCGCACTCTAAAATTTGTTGCTTTTTTGGTCAACCTCAGATTGAGACGGTCAAAAAGGCCATGGGACAATGCTGGGGGCATCCTCATAAACCCCCAAAAGCCTACCCTTGATTTTGTCTCTACTTCCATCACCATTCTCAAAATCTCCATAATCATCCCGAGGCACCTAAGATGGTTCGATACGACGATACATCCCCTAATCTACAGGGATGTTCCCCCGATGATGTTTCCCATCATCGGAGAAATTTCTTGAGCATCGGGTGCCGTCCACAATAATACAAGGCCATTGCACCACAGCCAAAACATCAGTGAACGTTTTAACAGACCATTCCCAAAGATTTTCATGGGACTGCACCGTCTTTTTGGCTCAAACATCTGATGCCATCAGGAGAAAATTTGTGTATTTCCACATCGCCGATGATTTTTCTCCAGTGGGACCTAGGCATTAGATCCATGGTCTTCAAGATTAAAAAAAAACAACCTTTACTTTTATCCCCAGATACCCTTTAGAATGCATCGTAGTCACACTAAAAACTTTTTTTCCGGGGTAGCATGCCCCTCGACCCCCCCACCCATTAACCCCACATCACATTCAGATGTTGGCCCCCCCAGCTGAAAAATTCTGGATCCGGGCCTGCATTGTGCTCACGATACAGAACCGGACATAAACCTGCTTGGTTTCAGTCTCCTGCCACACCTGCCATATAGTCCAGGTTTAGCCCCCTTATAAGACTTTTGTTTGTTCCTTGATCTGAAGAAGGAACTTAGAGGCCAATGGTTTGAAACATCTTTAGAATTATGCAACAAGGCACGGGAAGTAATTTTGTCTTTCAGTGAGGATTGGTTTAAGGTAACATTTGACCAATGGGTACACAGACATAAAAAGTGTATGACCACAGGTGGTAATTACGTCGAGAGAGCGAACCATAAACTAGACTTTGATATTGAGGTAATGTAAGTGTGACCCAACATCGACGTCAGCATGCTTCAAGTACTACCTAGTACTGTTGTTCAATGTTTGATGCAAACATTATCTAAATAATATTCCAGCTCTATGTCAGTCGTGAGTAAATGTATCTGATGATGTATTTTTTTTTGTTTTTCTATTCCAGGTTTCAGTAATAAAGCAATTCTTCAAACTTATCAATCACCCCTATATCAATCTTTCATTAAAACAAACAAGTTTTCTTTTTATTTAATGCTTTAAAGGCCTGAAATTAGCCGTTTTATTCACAAAAGACGTCAAAATTGGTGGGATTATGTCGCATGCATGACGTTATTTAGGACGTCATTTCTTGCATAAAACCAAGCACAACTGATACTCTGTTCAGTTTATAACGTAAGGTCGGGTTCAAGTTCCTGATAATTTCACTGTTCAATACAGTGAAATTATCAGGATATAATCCACTGTCATTTCTTGGTAATCCATCCAAAAACATTAAATAATATGATACAATACTGAGACAGATGGTACAATAATGAGATAAATGGGATGGTACAAAATGAAAATGTTCAGCACTTAATGAAAAATAAAATTTGGGACTTATCTCCACTTAGTAACTGTGTCTGAATATAGCCCAAAATGGTGTCTGATGCAGAAATGTATGCAACCCTTTCAATAAAATTAAGTTACCCGGCAGATCTGTAACTCATCGAACCCTCTTACACTTGATACACACTCACCTTAGTGCCCTCAGTGCTTTGATGGGAAAGTACTATGTACAACTGATTTTAGTTTAAGCCATCTTAAACCACATCTGTCAGGCTGAACAAAGGAATCACCCCGTGGCAATGATGGTGTCACATGGCATGAATATTTGATGCTCACACAAAACAAACCCTGAATTTCTGAGTGATCCTCAATGTTACTTCAGTACTGAAGCTAATGTAGAGAGTCTTGTGTAGATCTTTGACAAGACTGTTCAAGTAAAATTGTCCTTTCTATTTCAAGGTCAAAATTATCAATGCCAGTTTCATGGATGAATGTATTTTACACTTGAAACTTAATTCTTAAACTGACTAATCTAATCTAAAGTACACTCTTTTCTACCATGGCATCAGATAACCAATTTCAGCAACTGGATAAGGCAAAGTTGGCAAGTGGAAAATGAAAAAGTTTGTGACTGTAAACTTCATACAGAGCAAACTCTAAGGTAGAAATGGGAGAAGTTTCAGCTGTTTTCATGATGATATTAATCTTATTGTGTCACTATATAAATATATTAAGTTGGCTGCATATTATCACAAAATATCACTGAAGAAGGATCAGAGAAATTAATTGAGTATTTGTGGACTTCAGACATCCTTTTTTTATGTGATGCAACCATCAGGCACATCACAATTCTCTGTAAAATAATTAACAATAATGTAATAACAAAACAAAGAGTGTACTTTGAAACACATGTGACACAATGATTATCATAAGAATAACTAGGAAGTGTGTCTACAGGACACAGATGCCACCAACTTTTCACTTTATTAGTTACAAGAGTGAAAATACCCAGGTGCACCTGCTTCACACACTGAATAATATATCCATGATGTTTCAAGTCTGTAGTACAAATACTTTTGAAGTTATGTGCATCACAAACATAAATTTTCGTACTTTCACAAATTTAAGGCCCTAACTCTGTCAACAGCAATGGTGATTTAATGAAAATGACCAGGTGCACAAGTTCATGTCTTGAATAATATATCCATGAAGTTTCAAGAGTGTACTATCAATACTATAATCAGAGATATGCGTGTCAAAAGTTTCGGGACCAACATACACATGGATGTACGTACGGACAAAGGCAAATTTTATATGCCATCCCCCCACTCCTTTTTGGTGGGGGCATATAAACATATAATATTAATATAAAATGCATCCCTTTTATGTTTATTTTAAGCTATTAATGATAATACATTGCTAATTATTTGTTTTCATAAATAAAACAAATATTACCAAATTCCCCACCTCTGTATTTTTCAATTTCATCAGAAGTGACATCAAACCGTACCCAGGACATTTTAACCCCTTCCCTCATAGAGGAAACCATGAAAAGACTTATGCGAACAACATAAAACCAGATCAGCCTGCGAGTAACTCGCAGGCTGATCAGGTTTTATGCTGTTTGCTGCTCCTCAGTGGTCTGGAAATGAGGACTTTATATAATTAAATTTGGTAAGGTTTAACTGTGGTTTTCTGCAGATCAGGCTTTATGTGGTACCTATGAGTCTATATGAGGGAAAGGGTTAACGATAGTGCATGTCATCGCCATACGATGCATTGCGGCAGCATAAACTATGATAGAATTATCTCTATCAGTAACAATACAATAATTTAAATGTACAGATGTACACAAATATACCTAAAACTGCATATTACAATTAGAGCTGTTTTAACAATTACTATATTACATATATTTAATTATACCTCATGTACAAGTGTCTCATATAGTACCATGTGATTCATCACAAGGTTATCTTGATTTTGCTTAACAATATTGTTGAAATTAAATCATCACCAAGAAATGTGTCTACTGTAGCTGAAATGATGCAAAACTCAGAAAGACAATATCACATTCAACGATTGCTTATTATTTTGAAGCAGGATGACACTTAGTGCAAAGCTTGAATAAAATTGATTCTAACGATAATTGTAGTTCCATCACTGCCATTGTGAGGCCTCCAGTATTGGCTCTTTCTACCATATTGCTACTGCCCTGAGGACGAGCCTATAAGAGGGATTTCAGCTGATTTTGTGTGGCTCTGTTTGGAATCACTGCCAGCATCGCTAGCTGTCACAAATGTTTGTTGTTATCTCACTTTATAATTTTACATTTGGGAATAAAAGGAAAAAACATCCTCTGAAACTATGAAAAGTGGCATTAGATGTGAAGATCAAGAACAGTAAAATATGGCTTACACTACACCACCATAGGAGAAATAACAGCCCTCTTGGGAATTCATACAATTAAGTCCACACAATCTCTTTGAATGCCACAAACATTTAATACTAAAACAAACCTGTATGAAAATAGCTGTCTTCCTCACTAATGTTCGATTCTTACAGAAAACGAGAAGGCAGAAAGATGGATATACAGGTGAGACTCGTTATGTCAATATTGCCAGTCTTGACATTTAGTATATCTCAAAATACTTTTAAATTCCCCACTTTTTCCTCTTTCAAAATATAACAAAAAAAGATTAAAACAAAATGTTTTAATGGTCGGCTTATAATAAGCATACTGTCCCCCTCTATTTCTCTTTTATACTGTTTTGACCTTGTAACTTCAGGACCTTTATATTAAATATAAAATAAAAATAAAATAATAATAATGATCTCTCTTAATATTAATATTAATTATATATAGAGAGGCAGTTATTACTTTATAATTTTCCCTGCACGAGTCCCGAGTCTCTCTAGGCTTAAAAAATATGACTCCCAATTAAGTAGCATTTTCCATATATTTTATGGCATCTTGTGGATGCATTGAAATTTGAACTTTGAATCCTGACAGCGAAAACATTACATCTAAGATGTAAAGTGCATAGGTAAAAAAATTATTGGAAAGGTCATTTTTTTAAACTTTTTTTTAAAAACTAGGAATTAAGATTTTAACAAGGCAGTCCAAAGGACAGCTATATCCCCCGCCGCTGGCCAAATATTAGAATTTGTTTGGTCATAGGATTATGTTCACCTTAACCTGGCATGGTTGTAGCAGACATAGAAGATCAGTTTAAGACAATTTAACTTTCCGGAGTTATGTATGAATCTCAGAATTCGGAGGCACATATATTAAAAGTTTACTGACAAGTTTTACATGGCAAACAGTACAAAAAGTGAACATCAATGAAGTATAGGATGTGTTAGGTAACCACAAAGTACATGTGTAACTCAATTAAAAACTTTATATATCATGAAATAATTTGTATGATTGTGAACATGACATACTATTATTTACCAAGTACAATAAATCACTGTGGAAGTGCAATCCAGGTCAAGAAGTGGTCTGTGTAAGGCAAGGGGAACACTCCTGAATGAGATATGGAGCGGACACGAAAATAACATTTGACCTGCAAGTATGACCTTGACCTTGAGCCAGCGTGACCCTCATGCCTTCTGCACATCAGCTCAATGAGGTTAACATTTTAGCCGAGTTTGAAGAAAATGTGTCCAAGCGTTCATGAGATATGGAGCGGACACGAAAATAACATTTGACCTGCAAGTATGACCTTGACCTTGAGCCAGCGTGACCGCCTCATGCCTTCTGCACATCAGCTCAATGAGGTTAACATTTTAGCCGAGTTTGAAGAAAATGTGTCCAAGCGTTCATGAGATATGGAGCAGACACGAAAATAACATTTGACCTTCAAGTATGACCTTGACCTTGAGCCAGCGTGACCCCACATGCCTTCTGCACATCAGCTCAATGAGGTTAACATTTAGCCGAGTTTGAAGAAAATGTGTCAAGCGTTCATGAGATATGGAGCGGACACGAAATCCTTAAATATGACCTTGACCTTGAGCCAGCGTGACCGCCACATGCCTTCTGCACATCAGCTCAATGAGGTTAACACTTTAGCCGAGTTTGAAGAAAATGTGTTCAAGCGTTCATGAGATATGGAGCGGACACGAAAGTGTTTCGGACACACTGACGGACGGACGGACGGACGGACGGACGGACGGAGGGCATTCCTATAACCCCCCCTCCCGCTTCGCGGCGGGGGATTAAAAATATATTATATATATTATTTTTACATACAGAGGCCATGTATATATATATTTGTTAATTTAATGTTTAAATTAAAAGGAAGCAAATACAAATTAACGAAAGCAAAATAAAGGATGTATAAAATTACTATTTAAAACAAACTATACAAATATAACTCAAGAATTTCCAAAAACTAAGAATTTAGGGGGGAAAAAAAAAGGGGGGGTCCCAGCTTGAATAGAACTCTCATGACCTCTTAAAGGGAAAAAAAGAAATACCGATCAATGCTCTAATTACCAACTGAGCTATTTCCACAAGTGCAGAAGACATGTGTAAATAAGGCTATAAATAAACAATCTGATCAAAACAGCAGGACTAGCTCTATACAGACAAGATAAACAATTTGCATTACTTATCCCACCTGTCATGTAATAATTAAACTACTATGTATAATTACAAGCTCAATAAAGAGGACATGAAACGTGAAATGTCCAGACCGACGAGCGAAGCGATAAGTAGGTCATGACTGATATGTATGTAAACATCATTAAAATACATACATCTACTGACTAACAATCTATTAGATATGATAAATTACACTGGAAACTATTTAACACACACACAAATCATGTATTTGAAACCCCTAAAAGATTACATACAAAAATATCGGTCACTGAAAACTATTACTATCACAACTTTACATTCGACTGCAATACCAATTTTGCACATCTGCAAACGTAAGTGTAAACCCATTTAAATTGGATGTACTAATATATATACAGTACTTAATAAAAGTAATGTATATGCAGTACTGAATACTGTCCAGAAAAAAAAATCAATTTTTATAACAACATTTTATATTTCAACATTTTTAACATGTTGCTAACTGTAATGATTTGGAATTCAACTGAAGTGATGCAATCATTCAAGTCAGACAAAAATAAACTATAACAAGATGGCTAAGATGGCCTGAAGTTGATCACCTGGGAAACATTGCCTGCACTGCTTAGGAAATGAAGATGTTTATAGAGTGTAAAAATGTTCTGATATTTCAAGGGCCTAAGATGTAGAATCAGCCATACTCAAACTCCACTGAGATCATGTTGCCATTATCACCTTGTATATGCTAAATGATGATTGCGTAATAACTACAGATGCTGAAGTGTTAACAAAAATTTAAAGTAAAAATCTGCCATTTTTTTTTATAATTCAAGAGCCATTAACTCCTGACTGAATAGACCTAAAACAGCCATAATAAAACTTGGCTGAGACAATAAGTCCATCAAAATTGTCATGAAGTTTGGAGATGATTGCTTAAGAACTGAAGATCCCATAGCGTAAACAATGTAAAATCTGGTAATTTTTTTTATTTAAAAGGGCCATAATCCTCACCTAATTTGCTGATATCAGCCATAATTGAATTTGGTGGAGATTTTAAGCCTATAAACATTGTCATGAAGTTTGAAGATGATTCTTTAAATAGAAGATACATCTGGCAATTTTTAATTAAAAGGGGCATAACTCCTGGTCTACTTGACCGCTATCAGCCATAATCAAACTTGGCTGAGAGGTAAAGGTAATTAATATTGTCATGAAATTTGAAAAAGATTGTTTTAGAAATGAAGATGCTAGAGTGTTAACAACATAATTGTGGATGACGGGTGGACAAACAGAAGCCAAACATTCAACGATCCTATTAGCTCATCCTGAGCAAATGTGCTTATAACATCTAGCATATACATGTATACAGAAATATTAACTCCACCAATACAGACCTACCAATCTAAGCATACAATAACTGATTAGGGCTTGTTGTAGATTTTTAAATTTCAAAAAAACATAATTACCTTTCTATCCTTCTATTTTAAACCCATGGGCCTCCACTTACCTGGAAATACAAGAAACAAGAAATATCTTTAAAAAAAGATATTTGGCATAAGAAAAAAAAAACAAAGATATAAAAGTTAAAGTAAATTACAATATAATATATTTGATAAATGATGCTGGCAAGTTTTAAACAGTCTGTGATATTAAAATAATGCTAGAAAACGTATTTGCCAATAAATTTAGAAATGGCTAGTAAAAAAAAAAAAAGTAAGAAAGGGAAAACATGTAATATAAGCAAAACCTACAAATAAAAGTTAAAAAATGTTATTAATGACATTTAGCCTTTTACTGCTTTGACATGCCATTAACATACATAAATACTCTCAACAATCAATTTCTGATTATGGCTGAGAGGTTGGGGACATTAAGTTGATTGACATTGTGATACATGTAATAAAATAAAAGATAAAACATACTGATAGTTTTGAACATATATGATTGAAGGCCAACTGTGACGCTCTTTAGACTTTCACTGGCCTTAACATTATATGGGAGGGCATTCCATAATCTGAACAATGGGGAAAAATTAATTGAGATGGTATTGTGTCCTTGAAAATGGTACTAGATATTAAGATTTCTGATAGGAATAAGATGCTTATGATCAACAACTACAAGATTATTTGAAATTTTGTATATCAACGACATATAATTTCTTCTATTTTCTAATATCTACAAATTTAATGTGTTGAGCATGAATGTGACACTGCTATAATATGAAAAATCATCCAAAACATTACATGCTGATCTCTGCACTTTCTCATTTTTCATAATTATGATAAATCTTTCTGCTAAGGATGCCAAATAGTATTACAATACTCAAGATGAGGGCAGACATAAGTTTGTATGCCGGTTTTTTCTGGATGGTATTCAGTACTGTATATACATTTCTGTTATTAAGTACTGTATATATATTAGTATGTCCAATTAAAAACGGTTTACACTTCCGTTTGAGCATGTGCAAAATTGGTATTGCAGTTGAATGTAAAGTTGTGATAGTAATAGTTTTCAGTGACCGATATTTTTCTATGTAATCGTTTAGGGGTTTCAAATACATGATTTGTGTGTTTTAAATAGTTTCCAGTGTAATTTATCATATTTAATAGATTGTTAGTCAGTAGATATATGTATTTTAATGATGTTTACATATATATTTGTCATGACCTGCTTATCGTTTCGATTGTTGGTCTGGACATTGCACATTTCATGTCCTCTGTATTGAACTTGTAAGTATACATAGAAGTTTAATTACTACATGATGGGTGGGATAAGTAATGCAAATTGTTTATCTTGTTAATATGTAACCATAATATGAAGAACGCATAGTGTTGATATCAATACAGTACAATTGTCTGTATAGAGCTAGTCGTGCTGTTTTGATCAGATTGATTATTTATAGCCTTATTTACACATGTCTTCTGCATTTGTGGAAATAGCTCAGATGGTAAGAGCATCGGTTGGTACTTTTACCTTCAAGAGGTCATGAGTTCGATTCCAGCTTTTTTTTTTTTTACTTAATTCTTATATTTTGGAAATTCTTGAGTTATATTTGTATAGTTTGTTTTAAATAGTAATTTTACCTACATCCTTTATTTTGCTTTTGTTAATTTGTATTTGCTTCCTTTTAATTTAAACATAAAAATTAACCAAAAATAAAAAATATATAAAAAAACGTCCTCTGTTATATGTAAAAATAATATATGGAGAGGTCGATTTTTTTTTTTAAATTTTAATTCCTAAATTTAAAAAAAAAGTTTAAAAAATGATCTCATCAATTATTTTTTTATCCACGCACCTTTCATCTTAGATGTAATGTTTTCACTGTCAGGATTCAAAGTTGAAATTTCAATGCATCCACAAGATGCCATAAAATATATTGAAAATGCTACTTAATTGGGAGTCATATTTTTAAGCCTTGAGAGACCCAGGACTCGTGCAGGAAATATTATAAAGTAATAACTGCCTCTCTATATATAAATAATATTGATATTAAAAGAGGTCATTATTATTATTATCATTTAATTATTTTTATTTTATATTTAATATAAAAGTGCTGTGCATAGACAGGTTAGGTTATAAGGTCAAAACAATAGAAAAGAGAAATAGAGGGGGACAGTATGCTTATTATAAGCCGTCCAATAAAATATTTTGTTTTAATCTGTTCTTGTTATATTTCTTTTATTAAATTTGACATTCCTTTAATGAATTTCAAAGTGTTATAAGCTTTTGTATATGTTTTTTTTGTTTTTTTCAACTGAAATCATTGCTGATGGTGACATCAAGCCATTTTGCATTATTTGTAGATTTATGCTATGTTGTGAAGTTTATATAAACAAGAGGGCCATGATGGCCCTGAATTGCTCACTTGAGAAACATTGCCCTTAATGCAAATTATTGTATTATGAGTTTTACCGAATACATATGTAGCAAGGTGCAGTTTTGTCCCTCTGTATTGTGGTGTCTTGTTAGTACTCATGTCCTTGTTTACTCTATGTTTGTACATGTCTGTTATTGTCCAAGAGAGTGAGCATGTCGTGAGTGAGTCCTTATGTAAACTGGTTGAGTGGGTGTTCTATTTTAAGGAAATACCCTGATTGGTTGGCCCTGCCCCTTTGTCCCTTTTTCCCGCTCATAAGCCTCCGTCTTTCTTACTAATCATTCCCCGATCGATCGAGTATAGATACAGTTATATTCTGCTAGACATTATGTCGCTCTTACCTTTGAACATTTTATATATTAGAATGTAACTTTATTTAGATGTACCTGGTTTTTTGGTTTAGTACCATTTTTGGTTTAATACCATTTCTGGTTTACTAACGTCAAATAAATATCGAACTACCACTGGTGTTGGTAGTAATTCCACCCACTACAAATTGGCTCCCCGGACGAGGACTTTGGCGAAGTACCAGGCCAGGCCGTTGTGTACTGGACGTTGAGGGGATCCCGCCTGATTAAGGACGCCCAAGACGAGGCCGACGAACCCAGCAGATCCGCCGCTGACCTCTCCATTTGGTACCATTCCCCCATATTTTTTTTTTCTACCCCAACCGTACGGACTCATCTCGTGAGAGACATTTGTGTGTTGTGTTTTCTGTCATTCTATTTTGACAGATATCAGCTGATTGAGGATCACGTGACTTTTGGGAATACTCATCGACCATGGAGCAACGCATAGGAATCAAGGACTGTATTTAGTGTTATATTTGTAATATGTGTGTTGTGAAAAATATTATTTGAGGATATTTTATTGTTTTGGAACTGTAAGTACCCATTTATTATCATTTTTTCTTTTAAAAATTTGTGTTTTGCTTGGCACTATTTTCTATAATTGCTTGTAATTTTTGTTTCATTCAGCAATTATTTTGACCGTCATATCCAAAACTTTAGTTGTCACTGTTTGTTTAAGTGTTATTACTTTTCTTATTTTTGCAACATATTTTCGCGACCCTAAATTGTTGTCATATTTAGCCTAGTTTGAATTTATTTCTTTGTTTGATTTGTTTTTCTCACATTGCTTGATATTGACTTATATGTTTGCATTAGACTGAGTTAAGGCATAAACTTAGCTTTAGTTGTATAATTTAGGTTAGAAACCTTAAGTGTGTTAATTTATTGTGTTTTCCATCCCTAATTGAGTATATGTAACACATTTTCACAGCACTAACAAGCCACATTCTTTCCAACCATTCTTCCCCCTCCCACCCCATCATATACCCCTTTGCAAGTATAGATAATTGTGTTGAGAAAGTTTGTTTGTGGTCCCAAATTTGTTTGTATGTGTATGTCATCTTTCTTCAGTGTGTTTTGTGTCTATTTTTACTTGTCTGAGTACCTAAATTTATTAAATTATTTTTTTTGTGTATTTATTATTTCAATATGCCCCAATTGATTTTTTTTTTCTTTGAAAGGAATTTCCCAGTTTATTTATAGATTTATTTATTTACAGAAACTGTGATCTAACATCCTGTATACAGCATCCTGAATAATTTGTGATTTCACTTTAGATTTGTTTATTTGTTTATTTCAGGTTGACCAGCTACTTTCAAAGAATTTGAGAGGCCATATGCATCTTGAATTTATTTGTTGATTTGCATATCACTTTTACAGATTTTCTTGAAAACAGTTTATTTTCAGTACCATCCTGTATACCTTTTTGTATTTTGATATTACTGTGATAGTTTATTTGTAATTTCTTTTGCAGATAAGTGCTACTGCTGATTTATTTTAGTGGTATAGTATTTTGTCCCTTATTGATACATCACAGTACAACTTGTCTTTGAATTTGATCTGCCATTGTACAGTGAGTTCAAATAGCATCATTAACCCAGCCATGTAATTTGACCTCTTTTTACCCATTGTGACCTTGAACTCAGACACATAGTGTAGTTCATCACAGTTCAAATCTCATTAATTTCTTTATAATTGAAGAATCCCCATACACAGTCATGAACTTAAAATAAATATACAGTTTTGAATTTAAGATTAATTTTGCTATTTGACTGTGATATTTACATTTGACTTTATATGTAAGTTATTGTTTTGTGTTTGTTATTTTACTTTGTCATATTGTGTCATTTCCCATTTCAATCTGGATTTGTTGTTCATTTTCCTGTTTCTCTCATTGAACATGATTCAGGATAAGCCCACTGTGACTGCCACAGATGAAAAACAAAGTGCTGTTGGAGGCCATTTTCATTTCCCCTCTGAAGCTGAGATGTTAAATTTGCTTTCAAGTAAATATAATATTACCCAAAAAATACCCCACCAACCCCTCCTAGTCAACCATTTCTTTTAGCCAGTCCTCTTCACACTTTGACTTCTCACCCACTGTCCCTGTAACGACTAAGGTGCCCAAGATCCCACCATTCTCAGGTGATGATCCTACACCTAAGTCGGAGATAAACTTTTATGAATGGCGCCATGAGGTTCGATGTCTGAGGAAAGACTCTTCATTGTCCTCTTCATTGGTGCTACAGGCCATTAGATCTTCCCTTCGTGGTACTGCCAGCCGTTTGCTGGTCTCACTTAGTGACAATGTCTCATCTCAATTGATTCAATTCTATGGAAACTTGAGGTCAACTATGGTGAACCATCCCATAAGTCTATCTCCATGAAAGAATTCTTCAAATTAGCCCAGCGTCCTGATGATTCTGTGACATCTTTTGGTTGTAGAATTGAGTCTGCTCTTGACCAGGCTTTTGAGGGTAGTCAGATTCCCGGCCCTAATCGTAGCAAATTGCTTTGTGAAAGGCTGTGGTCAGGGTTACGCACAGAGGTGGTGCGCACCAATACCCGCCATAACCTTGACACATCACTTGACTATGATTCTTCCTCTGTGATGTACGGCAAGTCGAGAAAGAACTTTCCATTTCTCTACCCAAGTCTACCAAATCTTCACATGCTTCCAGTCTGCAGCAGCCTCAATTATCTCAACAGCTTGAGTCTAATTTTGACAAAAAGCTATCAGACTTAGAACAGCGTCTGAACTCAAAGATTTCTTCAGTTCAGTCTGGAGTTGATGAGAAGTTTTCGGCTATCTTGCAAACGCCTTGACTCTCTTTCACTCTCTTCTAACCCATCACATGTTAATGTCCCTCATCCCAGTCACACCCTACACCCCCACCAATACTTCCCACCTCTTATTCCTCTCCTAGGCCACAGAATTACACCACTCCCAAGACCCAAGGGTATTCAGGTAGAGGTCATCGCTCTCAGCGTGGTAGAGGTAGCGGCCGTCAATATCCCATGAGTCAACCTTCAGCCGGTCACCCAAACTGGTAGCCACCCCTGCTAGTGGCCACTCAGGGGTTGGCAGTCTTGTTGGCCATACTCAGTCTGTTGATGTTTCTGAACTTATAGGTGCTTCTAATAAGTCCACCATTGTTGTCGATTCTGTTCCTGTAGTTGGACTCATGGATAGTGGTTCTATGGTGACTACTGTTTCAGATACTTTCATCAAATCTTAACCCAGCAATCCCCCTTTGAAAGACTTTTGGTGTTGACATGAATGTCACAGTTGCAAATGGTAACAAGCTTGACATACTTGGTTACATTGAAGTGACTGTAGGTGTCCCTACTTTGAACTTTGAACTCCAAGTTCCTGCATTGGTAGTACCTGACACAGCGTCTTGCCCTGTGATCATTGGTACTAATGTCATTACACGCTGCAAGTCGGCTGCTGCTGCACCCACATACCTTTTACCTGAATCTTGGCAGTTGGCATTTGATTCTCTAGTTTGTGAACCTGTCACTGTTAATTCAACCAATGAACATACGGTTGAACTTGGTCCATATGAGTCTGTTTCACTCAATGGAATTGCCAGAGGTCTTAGTCATGGTATTCAGAAAATCGTCACTGAGAACATTTCCTCTGATAGCCCCTGTCTTGTGAGGCCCCATTGTCTTAAGGTTCCTCAGCACAGCAGTTATGTCAAAGTTCCCGTTAGGTTATGTAACATGACAGCCAAGCCAGTCTTCATTCGGCCAAAGTCTGACTTATGTATTGTCAACGAGGTTAAGATTGTTGACAATCTTGCTTCTTCCCTTCCTCTTTCAGTTCCTCCTAGTCTTTACCCAGTTGATGATTTTGGTGTCAAAATCGAAACACATAATTTGTCATCAGATCAGATACTTCGAGTCCGACAGGTTCTTGGGAACTGGAAGCATATCTTTTCTAATGGTCCCACTGACCTTGGTTGTTCTAATCTTGTCAAACACAAGATTGTTCATTCAAGCAGCCTTATCGAAAAATCCCTCCTGGAATGTATGAGGAGGTTAGACAGCATCTTAAGGACATGCTTGAGTGTGGTGCTATTCGTGAGAGTGATAGCCCATTCTCTTCAAACGTGGTTTTGGTATGTAAGAAAGATGGCTCATTGCGCTTCTGTCTGGATTTCCGCATGCTGAATTCCAGAACACATAAAGACGCCTACATGCTTCCTAGGTTTGACGACACTGTTGACACCTTGGTTGGCTCCAAATTCTTCTCCAAGCTCGACTTGTGTTCTGGTTACTGGCAAGTCGAGATGGAAGAAGAAGACACAGCCAAAACCGCTTTCTCTGTTGGAAATCTCGGTTTCTACGAGTGTAACCTGATGCCATTCGGTTTGACCAATAGTGGTGCTACTTTTCAGCACCTCATGGAGAAGTGCATGGGCGACCTCAATCTTAAAGAATGTCTCGTTTTCATTGACGATATTCTTATATTTTCTGAGACTTTTGAAGAGTACATTGCCCATCTTCAATCTGTCTTTCAGCGCCTTCAAACACATGGTCTTAAATTGAAAGGTTCTAAATGTGAGTTTTTCAAGTCCTCTGTCACCTATCTTGGTCATGTCATCTCTGAACACGGCATATCTACTGATCCTGCCAAAATCTCAGCTATTTCCAATTGGCCTACCCCCAAGAATGTCTCTGAGTTGCGCAGTTTTCTTGGAACTGCTGGTTTCTACAGGAGATTCATAAAGAACTATTCTTAAATTCCAATCCCCTTAACAAGCTCCTTGAGGTCATGGCACCACCAAGTCTTCTAAAAAGTGCAAAAAAATCTAAAAAAATCTCCCCTTTCCCATGGTCCTGGCTTGATGCCCAGCAACGATCTTTTGATCTATTTAAAGAAAAACTCACTTCTTCTCCAGTTTTGGCTTTCGCTGACTTCAGCAAGCCCTTCATAGTCCATACTGACGCGTGTGGGACTGGATTAGGCGCAGTTCTTCTGCAAGATAAAGATGGTGAGGAGAAGGTGATCGCTTATGCGAGCCGTGGACTGCGACAAAGTGAGAGGAACTACCCTGCTCATAAGCTCGAGTTCCTTGCACTCAAGTGGGCGGTCACCGATAAATTCCATGACTATTTGTATAGCAACACCTTCACTGTCTTCAAGGATAACAATCCGTTGACTTACGTTCTTTCTTCTGCTAAACTTGATGCGACAGGTCACCGGTGGGTAGCAGCCCTGTCAGCATATAACTTCGATATAGTCTGTAAGTCAGGTAGATCGAACACTGATTGCAACAGTTTGAGTTGTATACCACAGATGTTCTCTGAGGCAGTTAAAGCTGTTTGTTCTGCAGTAACTTCTTCAGTTGCTGCTGTTGAGAGCCTGACTTGTGACAGTGACGTCCTTCTCGGTGATGACATTGCTGCAGACACTGTCCCGGTTAATCCTCTTAACTGGGTACAGGAGAAGGCCAAAGACCCTGATATTTCAAAAGTCATCTCCATCCTACGGTCTGGATCTCGGCCGAGGGGGGAGGAACTGTCTCTTGAAGTAAAATGTTTACTTCGTGATCTGTCTTCTCTATCTCTCGACAATGGCGTTTTGTTTCAAACCGCATCCTTGGATGGTGAGCAGGTCAACCAGTTGGTCATTCCCTCTGCTTTCCGTTCTGTCGCATTTCGTGGTGTTCGATGCTGGCCATCCTGGTCGCGATAAGACTCTTTGGCTTGCGCGCCAGGGTTTTATTTTGGCCTGGCATGGAGTCTTATATCAAAGACTGTGTTTCTTTATGTCTTTCCTGTGTCTGTAGGAAAGAGCCTGTGGTTCCGCGTGCAGGACTTGTGCCCATCAACACTTCTAGGCCAATGCAACTTGTCTGCATTGACTTTTTGAAGCTTGAGAAGTCTAAGGATGGGTACGAGGATGTTCTTGTCAAACAGACCATTTCACTGGTTATGCCAAGGCCATTCCATGCCGCAATCAGAAGGCTTCTACTACAGCCAAGGCTCTCTATGAAAACTTCATCATTCACTATAGCTTTCCTGAACAGTCACATTCTGATCAGGGTCCCAACTTCGAGTCTCGCCTTATAAGGGAACTGTGTAAAACCCGTACCACCCCTTTTCACCCAATGGGCAACCCTTTTTCAACCACTCTCTTTTGCACATGCTCGGCACATTATGCGATGACCACAAGGCCAACTGAAAAGACTTCGTTCCAGCCCTTGTGCAAGCATACAATGCTACCAAGAGCTCTGCTACTGGGTTTTCTCCCCATTTCCTCATGTTCGGCTGGCATCCTCGCTTGTCAGTTGACGCTTTTCTGGGTACCAGTCCGGGCAATTTCGGAGAGACACAACATGGCAGTTATGCTGCAAAGCTGCAAAAGTGTATGTAGTACGCATACAAGGTTGCCAGGGAGGCAGTGCAGAAGCGGGCTGGCCAGAACAAGACCAATTATGATGACAGTGTTCGCGAGAACAAGCTGGTCATTGGTGACATTGTTCTGGTCAGAAACGTCAATCAACCAATGGGAACGTAATCCCTACGTTATTGTAGACGTTCCATATGATGGACAACCGGTGTTCAAAGTTTGCCTGGAGTCTGGCAACGGGCCCATTAGAACCTTACACCGGAACATGCTTCTACCTTTCCAGTCAATTCCAACAGATGACGAAGCGCCTGCTCCTCAACCTGTTCCCAAAGCAAGACCTAAGACGAGAGCAGTCCCTGTGAACAAGGAGTATGATGCCGACTCAAGTTCTTCCGAGTCAAGTTCTTCTGCCGCATACATCATTCCCCAGCTTCGAGGTCTTCACTGTATTGACCATGATTCATCCACACGTGTCACTCCTCATGCTCTGTCTTCTCCTTCTGTACCAAGTGTGTATCCCAGTAGACCAGTCAATTTTCAGTCCAGTCCTATTCCCTTGTCTCAACCAAGACCACCCGTCACTCTGGCTCGGTCCAGTCCTGTTCCCCCCCGTCACTGTGCTCGGCAAGCCCCCGTCACTGTGGCTCGGCCCAGTCCTGTCACTGTGTCTTGACCCAGTCCTGTCACTGTGTCTTGACCCAGTCCTGTCACCGTGTCTCGACCCAGTCCTGTCACTGTGACTCGGCCCAGTGCTATTACTGTGCCCAGTCCCGCTGCTCCTGTGCCTCGCTCCAGGCCATGACGCACTATGCGCCCGCCTGACAGGTACGGTGAGTGGGCTTAATTATCAGCAGACTGCTGAATATTTTGTGTATTATATTAAAAAGTGAAGCTACTGGTAAGAATGGTTAAGTGATTTTAGATTTGTTTGATTTTAATGTATGCATATAATGTATGCACATAATTTTTAGCTTCAAGTACCTAGCAATGAATATCAATATTTTTCTTTACACATGACTTAGGCAATCTCGTCGCAAGATGTGCTTAGCCGTTCCCAGAGTTTGTTGTTTGAGATAAATGTACATTGTACATTGATAGTGACAGTATTGTATTCTAATATTTCCTTATAATAGATGTTTTTCATAATAGTTACAGGTCACGAATGTCAGAGGCATTCCAACCAAGAGGGGGAGTGTGTAGCAAGGTGCAGTTTTGTCCCTCTGTATTGTAGTGTCTTGTTAGTACTCATGTCCTTGTTTACTCTATTACTCTATGTTTGTACATGTCTGTTATTGTCCAAGAGAGTGAGCATGTCTTGAGTGAGTCCTTATGTAAACTGGTTGAGTGAGTGTTCTATTTTAAGGAAATACCCTGATTGGTTGGCCCTGCCCCTTTGTCCCTTTTTCCCGCTCATAAGCCTCCGTCTTTCTTACTAATCATTCACCGATCGATCACCGTCGAGGCAAGTTGATTATAGATCCAGTTATATTCTGCTAGACATTATGTCGCTCTTACCTTTGAGCATTTTATATATTAGTATGTAACTTTATTTAGACGTGCCTGGTTTTTGGTTTAGTACCATTTTTGGTTAAATACCATTTCTGGTTTACTAAAGTCAAATAAATATCGAACTACTGCTGGTGTTGGTCGTAATTCCACCCACTACACATAATCTATGCAAAAGTACAGCAAGATCATATAAATTCAACACAAAAATCATACTTTGAAGGTCATAGCTCTAATAAGTCTATATAAAATCAAGTAACTCATGGGTTTGGGTCAATTTTGACCCCAGGACCATGATTTGATCAAAATTGGTAGATGTTCACTAGGCCATGTTACTCACCAAATATCTAAACTCTAGGCCTTGCGGTTTTGGAGAAGAAGTTTTTTCTAGTTTTTCCTATATAAGTCCATGTAAAATTAACTGACCCCTGGAGCAGAGCCAATTTGACCCAAAGATCATAACTTGAACAAACTTGATAGAAGTATACTAAGCCATGTTACTCACCAAATAAGTAAACCTTATGGTTTATGACAAGAAGATTTTTATAGTTTTTTCTATATAAGTTCGTGTAAAATTAATTGACCCCTGGAGCAGGACCAATTTTGACCCCAAGACCATAATTTGAACAAACTTGATAGAAGTCTACTAAGCCATGTTACTCACCAAATAAGTTAACCTTGTGGTTTATGACAAGAAGATTTTTATTTTTTTCTATATAAGTTCATGTAAAATCAAGTGACCCCTGGGGTTGGGCCAATTTTGACCATAGGACCATGATTTGATCAAAATTGGTAGATGTTCACTAGGCCATGTTACTCACCAAATATCTAAACTCTAGGCCTTGCATTTTCTGATGAGGAGATTTTTCTAATTTTTCCTAAATAGTATGTAAAATCAAGTACCCCTAAGACAGGGCCAATTACCCCAGGGCATGTTTGAACAAACTTGGTAGGTCATAAGCATGTTACACACCAAATATCTAAACTCCAGGCCTTTGTTTCTGAGATTGTTTATTTTTTCTTATATAAGTCTATGTAAAATCAAGTGACCCCAGGGACAGGGCCAATTCAACCCCAGGGTCATGATTTGAACAAACTTGGTAATGGTCCATAAGACAATGCTACACACCAAATATCTTAACTCCAGGCCTTATAGTTTCTGAGAAGATTTTTCTAGTTTTTCTTATATAAGTCCATGTAAAATCAAGTGACCCCTTGCAGACCTGTGAACTCTCCCGATTTTGAGCGGGAGCTACCGATAATTGCTTGCATCTCCCGGTCTACCGACCAACACCAGAAATCTACCGCCTTTGATCTCAAGGCCCCCAATATACCGCTTATCAACTTTTGGAGCACTAATTGCTCCCCTACCGAGCCGAGGTTATGCCGAGTGCGTAAGTTGATTCGGCTATTATCGGAACGCGATCTCGTTTAGAGCGTGATTTCAGGGTGGGTGGGGAGTGTCAGAAATACCTGTGTGTCACTTCGCTGTGTATTTGTGGGGGGTTTAGGGAGAGGATTGAAGATGATTAGCCACTGACATGCACATGTCTGCCTGGGGAGGGTTACAGGGCTCACGCTGTCCGTCGCCAAATGCGACAATATTATGAAACTGGCGCAAGATTTTTCTAATTGGCGAATTTATTTGGCGCATACGAAGAAGAAATCAGTAAATTAGTACCGCGGTTGTTTAAGTTCCGTAATGCACAAAAATACAGGTCGCTCTACACTGTATACTACTTAAAGTAACCAGCACCTGCTGTGGGATTATCCAATCAACACGCATTTTAAGGCTTCCTAATTATGCAAAGATGTGGAATACTCGGATAGTATTGGCAGCTTATAACTTGTTTACATTTGTCACACCCTCTACTGACTGTTGTTTATACCTGCATTTGGAACTGTTATGAAATTGCGCAATCATCACAATGGCGGACATTTGCGAAAAACATCAGCAATGTTTACTACCGTTTCTTTTAAAACATTTAAATTTATTAATTGGTTAACCTAGCTAGATTCCAACTGGTAAATAGCATAGATGTACCGATGTATATAAATGACTCGATGCTAATCGCTAATGGAGCGAGTCAAAACGTATCCAAACCAAAACGTGCCCAATATTTAACGTACCCAAGTATCTTTTTTTTTTCTTTTTTTTTTTTCACTTGATATTTTCATATAATATTTTTAGTCAGGTTAATATTTATGATTTTGTATGAACACATTTTTTGGGGGTCTTTTATTGATGTTTGGTTATTAATGTATCAAAATATTAATATACCTATTCTCATAAAAAATTCTTTATAATTTTTTTTTTTTAATGAAATTTTTTTTGACAATTGAATGAAATATTTATTTGATAATTTATTTATAAAACTAAATGTGAATTAAATTCATTTAATTAACATTTAGAATTATATGACAGTATTTGTAATGTTTTTATTTCAAAATATTTTTAAATTTTAAAATTTTTATTTTTAAATATTATGCACCAATTGAATATGTCTTTGACAGTCCAAGTATAACAAATGCATATATCATACCAGAATATAAAGACAATAAAGTTTTCTGAAAACATATTGGAGCCACTTGCTTTAAATTTGGCTCCAACTTCTTAAATTTGGCTCTAATTTTTCTCATTTGGTGAATGTGTTGGCGCAAACATTTTTACATGTTGTAAGTAATTAGTTAATAAGTAATAAAAAATGAAATAAAAGTAAATGAATTATGAAAAAATGTGTTGTTATTACTGTAGTGCGAAAAAAACGCGCTGCGAAAAATCTCCCTCTCTCACAACCCAATCTCCAACTTTGGGAGCACAGATCTCCCACTTTCAGACTGAATAAAGTTCACAGGTCTGCCCTTGGGCAGGGCCAATTTCGACCCAAGGGTCATGATTTGAACAAACTTGGTAATGGTCCATAAGACAATGTCACACACCAAATATCTAAGCTTTTGGAGAAGATTTTTAAAGATTTCACTTTAAAAATCTATTTTTAGCTCCTGTGACCCAGATATGCAACAGACCAGAACCATTTGAACAGAACAACTTTGGTACAGCTTCATGCAAGGAAACCCCAGGCAATTTTCATCAAATTTGGCCAAGTTGTTTAGAAGGAGATGTTGTTTAAAGAAAATTGTTGACGCCGGAGGCACGCATGCACGGACGTGGGACAATAGGCTATAACAAAAGCTCACAATGAGCAGGTTGTGCTCAGGTGAGCTAAAAACTGACTGGTTTCTTCTTTTTAGTGAATCTTATCACCTCACATTTATCAGGATTGAAGTCCATCAACCATATTTGTTCCCAAATTTTTAGGTTATTAAGATCTTTCATAAGTTTTTGTGAGTCATCAGATGAACTAGAACTGTCACTGACATTAAATACCCACTCAAAATGCAGCAAGACTCCAGGTGGAGCATAGATAAGAACCTGTATACATAGTATATTGGTTATGATAATAAGTAGGTTAATAAGTTAGTAAAGTCTATCTTTTAAGTGGTTAGAGAGAGTTATAGTTTTTTGGCACAGTAGTTTAAAAGTGTAAAAAGCATTTTCTTAAAATGTGACATGCAGACAAGAAGTATAAGTGCAGTGTGCAAGAACCACAAGTGAAGTCATGTTTCTGTCATGTGTATTAAAAATAAGTGTGATGCACTGCTTTCCAAAGATCACACTTTGGTCAAGAATATTTTAAAATGTTGACTTTAAAGGTTTCTCTGGCTGTACCCATATCATAAATCAGAAAAAAAAAGCAAAATCTAATGTGCATGAAATACATGATATGATACAAGCAAACACCAAGACAATGATTGTATTTATTTACTGTATGGTACATTAACCAAATCACAATACCACAATCTATTGTCATTGAAACTTGATATCTGTTGTTGAATGTTATGACATTTCCAGTCCTTGTAAAGGTATTCAAATTATTGGCAATGAAAAATAGCTCCAAACAAACTTTTATTTAATTTAAACAGAGACTATTCAAAATTAAGACAACAAAAGGAGATACATGTAGTTAAAAACTGGGAGCACATAGAGTTCGTTCTCGGACACTGCACTTCTCCTAGTAGCCATCTGTCTATTTTTAAGTTTCAGGTCAATACCTTGTACAATTTTGATAATTTCTATAAAGAGAATATAAGAAAACTAGTAGACCCAGAAGGGGCCACTTTTTTTGTGGGATCAACATTATTTTAGCAATAATTGTAGGCAGTTATAAGATGACCATTTGTTCCAAGAGAAATGAATTTCTAATCATTGGTTTCATAAAAAAAAGAATTTTGAAATTTCCTACATAGAGTTTATATTATGAAACTAGCCGACCCCTTTTAAAGGGCCTCATTTTAAAACTTTATTTTTATTAGCAATTACAGAAGACGGGCATGAGGTGACCATGCATGCCCAAAAGAAATTCATTTCTAGCCAATGGATTTAAAGAGGAAGATTTTTTTTTAATTTTCCATATGGATTATATAATGAAATAAGCCGATCCTACAGGGGCCTCATATTCAAAGGATCAACTTTATTTTAAGTAGACAGCCATGAGGTGACCATTTGTGCCAAATGAAACTACATGCAGGACTGTATGCCAAAAGCTAACGGATACCCCCACATACCCCATTCCCCCACCACCCCAATCTTGTGAGCAGTGCTTGGAAGTAGCTATTTCACATTATTTTACAAAGAAAAGGCATATAGATGTATGTATATGCATTTATATATCATTATGAATATACAAAAACCAAGTTCAACTGTTTCAAATGTAAAGGAAACCAAATCATGATTCAAGGCTGCTGGCTGTAATAAGTAAATCTATTTTTGCATAAAGCCTGAAGAGTTTTAATGGGGACATATTTGCAAATTCAATTAAAAAGGCAATACAATTCAATAATAAGGACAATAACCACTGAAAAGTTGATTAATAATAATGAAAAATCCCTGTTATAGTTAATTAATCATAATTAATAACAAGAAAAATGTCAAATGATATGAAACCAGATTTGAAGGTGTCAGTGTAAGTTTGCTTTTTAAGTATGATTTAATTTTATGTTTTACTTGAAATTTTTTATATTTATCTCATTAAAAGCAATGCTGTGATCTGATGACTAGGAAGGGTTTTTGTGGCGTGGATTTGACTTGGCTAATTTATAAGAAACAAATGGAGTACATAATTTTCTCTGGTAGGGATCTTTACTGCTTGATCTAGGTTGTAATTTGTAAGATTATCCATGGAGAGTTCATAAGCTGGTTTGGCTTGACAAAATCTTTGACTGTACCATTTGACCAAATTAAAGTCGCCTAAAATTCATGTAATACAATCCTTTGTTAATTTCTGGAGAGAGTTCCTTAGACATAATAAGCTATCTTGATCTTTTTCATGTGGTTTATAATAGAAAGAGACAAAGATACTTTTAACTCCTGGTATATTAATTTTAGCACATACAATATTGCAGTCTTTTTTTTTTTTAGATCAGACTAGCTGTTCAGAGATTGCAAGAAAAACACCGCCACCATTACAAACTAATCTGTCATCCCTACATACTTAAAGTATCATTAACTGTTGCAAAGAAAAATTCAGTTGTATTTACTTCAGGTTTCAACCAAGTTTCAGTGCAAGCCACTTGTGTTTCATTGGTCTGAAAGTAGATGAAATTCAGGAAGTTTATTTTTAATTGAGCGGCAAATCATATTTATGATGGTAATGTGTTCATTTTCAAGATTTCTATTTGGATGTTTACATTCTGTGAGATTTCTTTTGAATGATTTTTAGAGCTTTTAGGAGTGATAGTGTATCTTGGTTTCATTTTACTTCCACATGATTTTATTTAAAACTATTCTGGTTTGGAATGGAATCTGAAATACGATTTTGAATATTCTCATCAGAGGAATTTACTAGGACAGAGAAGCTATCTATTAGCCTGGAAACATTCAGTCTAAAACTCAGAGTCAGTAGTCCACCACCATTTTGTCCCCCAGCATGGTATATGTTTCTGTACCCAGTGAGGTATAAGATTCTCTCCCCCTGTATGTCACAATGTCACATGCTTTTGTCCCCCAGTGCGGTATAAAATATGTTTCCTGTATGTCACATGCTTCTGTCCCCCAGTGAGGTATATGTTTCTGTACCCGGTGAGGTATATGTTTCTGTCCCCCTGTATGTCACATGCTTCTGTCCCCAGTGAGGTTTATGTTTCTATACACATTGAGGTATATGTATCTGTCCCCCTTTTTGTCACATGCTTCTGTCTCCCAGTGAAGTATATGTTTCTGTATCCAGTGAGGTATATGTTTCTGTTCCCCTGTATGTCACATGCTTCTGTCTCCCAGTGAGGTATATGTTTCTGTCCCGTTGTCACATGCTTCCCCCCGGTTTTGTCATATGCTTTTGTCCCTCAGTGAGGTACAAACTTGTATTAAGCAGCCACCCAAGGGACAGGCCACAATTGGCTGCTTAAGACAAGTTGGCTGCTTAAGACAAAACATAGTATCGGCCATTTTTGATAGTACATGTCAATGCATATATGCTTGCTTGTATGTATTTATGTATGAATTTTTACCTTTTTATAAGTATTTTATACCTATACACAAAGTCTTTCTTCCCCCCTCCCCCTTTCAATTTTTATCTCTTTCTCTTTCTGAGTCTTATATCCATAACAAAGTACATGTAAATATTTAACTGATAAGCACATGTATGAATATATCAAAAATAAACATGTATCTTAAACAAGAGGGCCATGATGGCCCTGGATCGCTCACCTGATATCATTAGGCTATGTAAAATCAAGTGACCCCTGGGGCAGAGCCAATTTTGACCCCAGGGTCATGATTTGAACAAACTGGGTAGAGGTCTATTAGCCCATGTTACATACCAAATATCTAAACTCCAGACCTTGTGGTTTTTGAGAAGAAATTTTTCTAGATTTTTTTCCAAAATAAGTCTATGTAAAATCAAGTGATCCCTGGGGAGGGGCCAATATTTTCACCAAATATCTAAATGCCAGGCCATGTGTTTTCTAGTTTCCTAAAAAGAAGAATTTTCAAGTTATTTCTATATTAGCCTATGTAAAATCATGTGACCCCTGGGGGTGGGGCCAATTTTGACCCCAGGGTCATAATTTGAACAATCTTGGTAGAGAGTCATAAGATCATGCTACATACCAAATATCTAAACTCCAGGCCTTGTGGTTTCTGAGAAGAAGATTTTTTCAAGTATTTCCTATATTAGCTTATGTTAAATCAAGTGACCCCTGGGGCAGGGCCAAATTTGACCCCAGGGCATAATTTGTTTCAAGTATTTCCTATATTAGCTTATGTTAAATCAAGTGACCCCTGGGGCAGGGCCAAATTTGACCCCAGGGGCATGATTTTAACAAATTGGTGGATCACAGACATGCTCACACCAAATATCTAACCGCCTTGTGGTTTCTGAGAAGAAGATTTTTCAAGGTTTTTTCCTATATAGCATATGTTAAATCAAGTGACCCCTGGGGCGGGGCCAATTTTGACCCCAGGGTCATGATTTGAACAAACTTGGTAGAGATCCACCAGACAATGCTACACACCAAATATCTTAACTCTATGCCTTGTGGTTTCTGAGAAGAAGATTTTTCAAGGTTTTTTCCTATAGTAGCCTATGTTAAATCAAGTGACACCTGGGGCGGGGCCAATTTTGACCCCAGGGTCATAATTTTTACAATCTTGGTAGAGAGTCATAAGATCATGCTACATAACAAAAATCAAAAGGCTAGGACTTGTGGTATTAGCCTATGTAAAATCAGGTGACCCCTGGGGCGGGGCCAAATTTGACCCCAGGGCCATGATTTGAACAAACTTGGTAGTGATCTAAAAGACAATGCTGCACACCAAATATCTAAACCCTAGGCCTTGTGGTTTCTGAGAAGAAGATTTTTCAAGTTTTTCCTATATTAGCCTATGTTAAATCAAGTGACCCCTGGGTTGGGCCAGTTTTGACCCCAGGGTCATAATTTGAACAATCTTGGTAGAGAGTCATAAGATCATGCTACATACCAAAAATCAAAAGGCTAGGCCTTGTGGTTTCGGAGAAGAAGATTTTTAAAATTTTCATTTTTAAAATCTATTTTTAGCTCCTGTGACCTAGATTTTTGACCAATCAAAATAATTTTAACAACTTCGGATAAGGGCCCCATAATGAACATTCCTGTGAAGTTTTATCAAAATTGACCAAGCGGTTAAGGAGGAGATGTCGTTTGAAGCAAAATGTTGACGGACGACGGACGGACGGACGACGGACGGACGACGGACGGACGGACGACGGACGGACGGACGACGGACGAAGACCGGTCACAATAGCTCACCTTGAGCCTCTGGCTCAGGTGAGCTAAAAAGTTAAATAACTCATAAGTGGGCCAGATACAGGAACTTGTTTTGATATTTCATCAAGAAACCAGCGGTAACAGCTGATATCGTTAAATTAATTTTTCGATTCTCAAATTTTTAAAATTCCCTTTTTTAGTTTCAGAACTTTATTCTGTTTTCTAGCGTCAGACATTTTCGTTAAGACATGATGGCATACGCGGACATTATGTTCTAAATATTCCATTTTATATCACTAGCGATTTCTCGTTTCTAGCAGCAAACAGTCGATGTTCTTTGATCAAACAATTAATAAAAACACATTTATAACTATCAAAAAGATAAAAGATGTCCACAGATAATTATGTATTCATAATTCCAACATTAACACCGATTGGCAATCATCTAGTCAGCCGAGCAAATTGAACGTAGCAGAATCGAGTGCATACCTGTTCATATACATGATGCGTATTTCATCAAACTTCAAACTATGCTTAGATAAAAGGCAATCGGGAATAATTTAAACACTCATTGATGGTTGATTGGTTAAGCTAGCCCTTTGCAAACAGCGTGACGTTAGCAAACACTGTAAGTTTGCCAGCGGAAGAGTGCCAATTATGCCTGAGGGTGGAGAGCAGGGGATTAATGGGCACACGTTCGGTGCGGGATCACACCAGCTGATTGACCGCTAATTAGGACTCCTTTGAAGTATGATTATCCCCTTTTAAGGTGATCATCTTTATTTCAGCAATTATGGTATACAGCAATGAGGAGACCATTTGTGCCAAATGAAATTGAATTCTGACCATTGGCTTCATAGAAGTAGAATTTTGAAATGTTTTATACAGACTATATAAGGAAACTGGCTGACCCCTAGGGGCCTCATTTTTCAGGGGATAAACTTTATTTAAGCAATTATGAAATTCTATATAGACTATATAAGGTAACTAACTGACCCCCTAGGGGCCTCATTTTTCAGGGGATCAATTTTATTTTAGCAATTATGGTAGACAGCAATGAGATGAACATTTGTGCCAAATGAAATTTAATTCTGACCACTGGCTACTTAGAAGAATTTTGAAATTTTCTATATAGGGTATACATTATAAGGAAAATAGCCAACCCCCTAGGGGCCTCATTTTAAAGGGATCAACTACATTTTATCAATTATGGTAGAGCACTATGAGGTGACCATTTGTGCCAAAGGAAATAAAATTCTGACCATTGGTTTCAGATGGATCAAGTTTATTTTAGCAACTTTTGTGGAGGTTTACCAAAGGATGATCCATGCCAAGTTTTATCAATTTCTACTCAGCAGTTTCAGAGGAGATGCTGTTTAAAGCAAAGTGATGAAGCCACACAATGGATGATGATGGACACAGGGTGATCCTAATAGTTCACCTTGAGCATGTTGTGCTCTGGTGAGCTAAAAATCTGTCTCCAAATGATTTACTGAAGAGAGGGAATGCTGTATATTACCCATATTTTCCAATAACATTTTCAGCAAGAGCAACCATACAAATTACAGATTTTCCCAACCAAACAAACTTACATACTTGAATAAGCACAACCATACATTGAACATGCACGCTATACAAATTATAAGACTGAAATAAGCACAAACATACAAACTTACAGATTTAACCAGCACAACCATACAAACTTACAGATTTGAATCAACCCCACCACCTGAACAAGATTGAGGAACATTACTTCGAAGTTTTGGCCAGAATCACGTTAGCAATCACCCTAGACACTCAACTTTACCATGCATAATTATGTAATGTAATTGTAACAGGTGATGAAAAATCAATGGCTTGACCAGGACTTGAACCCAGGGCCTCAGGAATACCATTCCTGCAGTCTACCAACTGAGCCACCAAGCCACATGTCTTCTTGGCTATTGATTTATCATCAAATACCTGTACCCAGCTACATATACCCCCTCCAAATTTAGAATTTGTCTCATAGAGACAAAGAACATGGCGAAAACACTCTTGTGGTGCCTTATAAGCAGTAGCCATATCAGGCAGTTGTAGTGTTATGGCCGGAATAAACTAACACGAGATGGTGGTGGCTGGCAATAGATTTATTCAGTCCCCCAAGGTATCTGGCAAGGTCGTACTGGAGGTAGTCTCGAGGCTCTAACAAGATCTCTTGCTAGACCCTTGACCGGTCAGCTTATATATTGGTTGGTTACAATCCAGTCAGACAGTAACCATATGTATTATATAATAACAAATATTTGTATTAACGACAGTCACAACTGAGTCAGACATTGCATAACTAATGCAACGGTCCGGTTATAATCTCTAAGTGTATCTAAAGTAGGTAGTAACAGTGAAAATGTAACAATAGCGTCTAGCTTGAGTCCAATATTACACAGTGGGTTATTTACAATGGGCGTCAAATGTGACATGTGGTGAAAAAATCATGGCTCGACCTGGACTTGAACCCAGGGCCTCAGGAATACCATCCCTGCAGTCTACCAATTGAGTTACCAAGCCACATGTCTTCTTGCCTATTTACCTGTACCCAGCTAAATGACAATGTGTTGACATGAAGTGTTATCCTCCTGGTCAGGCCCAACATCACAGAAGCCATACAAGGAGATTAGGGAAGCTATTTCATCTCTCATAAAAACAACATTCTACAACAGACTGATGATTGTGTTGAATAGCAATTCTGCACCTGTATAGCCTCCGTTGGAGTGATCAATGCAGACATACATGTGCTGTGGTTCCGGAATCAGACTATATTAAAACCGACCTAAGTAGTCATTCTTGCATTTCAAAATACCTGGGAGGTGACCACCTTGCAAGTTTTAAATCATGCATAAATACAATGCAGGTAAATGCTCATCCAGTTTTAACACATGCATTATGAAATATCATCTGAAGAAGTCATATCAAAATATGTCTAATTGATTCAACATTGGATATGGTATTGTACATCCATACTTGAGGAGTTTTCTTTTTATTGCATAGTGCAAATTTGTAAATAAAAACAGGTCAATAATAAGCTGGCGAAAAACTTTTGCTCAATCAACAATTTCAAACAATTTGTTACCACAAATTATTTTCATATTTTCAAAAGCTTTTTTCTACATACATTTCAAAAGACCTTTGATTTCTGGTCCATTTCATACATTATTCAAGGTTAGTGCAAGTGCTTGGAAGAGATGCAAACAAATAGCCTGAAGGAAATTTATTATCCCTGAATATCAATAGACAAACTTCAGACTGACGATTAAGATCTCACAATTGAATACTGTAAAGCCTTAAACGAACACACACACACACACACACCATGATATCATAATGTTTACTGGTTCAGACTACCCTCTTTCTGCGTCAGTGAAACATGCATTTGTATACTGTATTCAATAAACTATGGGGTTCGATCCCCGGCCACGACATACCAAAGTCGTAAAAAATGGTTATAGCTCCCTTGCACTCAGCATATAAGGGTAGTTGCAGACTGGTTGGCCCGGTGTCAGGATCATGTGACTGGGTGTGGTATCATGCTACATGTCTACGGCGTGATACTGCAGTGTGGCAGCACTTATCTGTCTCAAGAAGACATCATCTCCAAATGACTGAAATACTGTCAGTGGGACATTAAACCCAACAAACAAACAATAAACTATGGTCACCTTATATCATGGGCAGATGTATAAAATGGATGTGCTTACAAAGTTTACGTTGTCTGAATCATAAAGGTGCTTGTACTAATCATGGAGAGAATGGGACATGAACAAACAAGCACTTGAATGATCACAAACATGAGACAGACCTCATTAGTATTCATGTATAAACAAGACTAATTTTAATGCAATGCATCAAAGGCGCCACGCATGTTTTTGAATCACAACTGAAATGTTTATTTGTTTGTTGGGTTTAATGTCTCACCAACAGTATTTCAGTCATTTGGAGACGATGCCTACTTGAGGCAGATATAGTGCTGCCACACTGCAGTATCATGCTGTAGACATGTGGCATGATACCACACCCATTCTGAAACTGGGCCAACGAGTCCTGGAACTACCCTTACCTATACATATTATTATAAGACATTTACAGTTTCTTTTCCACCCACTAATACCTGGTTCTCAGGTAAGCAGTCCCAGGGCCATCATGGCCCTTTTGTTTTCTGATTTAAATCTCCAGAAAATTTAAACTTTCAATAAACAAATGGAAACACTTATATAACCTAAATATCAAATAACATTTTCAGTCACTTTATTAAAACAATTCAAATTAAATACAGTTCAGTCACAATGGAACGAAATGCGATGGAACGAAATGACTGTGTAATGCAAGTCTCAGGTCCCGGCAGAATTTGTTCTTTATTCAATGTATAAAAATGCGAAAAAACGAAGATTGGATAGAACAAAATATGCACTTGAGCGAACCATCTAAGAAGTCCCCAGGACCAATTAACAGTTGATTAATAATGTGCTTGAACGAAGTGTCTGTCATTTTTTCACACTTACTAATGTGACACACATCGCTTTCATGTGTAGGCGATTATATTATGCAATTAGCCAATCAGTACAGCACCCGTGTGGCACAATGACACAAATTGTTTGTTTGTAGCAGGGGATATCTTGAATGATTATATGTTAATAGGTAATCAACAGTATAAATGTTGAAGACATCTTGCATTTTTAGTACAAATGCAAAATAAGAATGAAAAATGAAGAATATAGTGTATTGTAATATTACAACAATTTAACATAAACAGCATTGCCTATTTACGACACTATATTGATATTATATAGGGTATATACATGTTATTACAATGGAAATGGGATCATAGTACTTATAAATAAAAAATATGATGGAACAACAGATGCAATGGAACCAAAGATGCAATCGAACAAAGTAATTGTGTGGTATGGTGCTACTTCGTTCCATCGCAAATGGACTGTACATCAATTTCACAATAACATTTCAACAAGAGGGCCATGATGGCCCTGAATCGCTCACCTGATTATAAATGAGCAAAATATGTTGGATTTCTCATATTGACCTACTTTTTGACCTCATATGACCCAAATTTGAACTTGTCCAAGATATTATGGAAACAGACATTCCAACCCAGTTTCATAAAGATTGGTCCAAAAATGTGGCCTCTAGTGTGTAAACAAGGTTGCCACAGAGCTGAAGAAATAAAATTCCCTGACTATTCCCTGACTTTTCCCTGACTCAGCCCTACTTTTCACTGACCAATACAACCACAATTTTTCGGCCTCCTCCTCCCCTTCAGCCGTCCAATCCTCCCATCTACATTTTTATTGTTATAGAATAATAACCTTAACAAATTTCAAATAAATCAGAATTCCTTTTCATGGTTATATTAGTCAGTGATAATAGTACAGATACTATTAAATGATTTTCTTACAAGGTAGTAATACTTCAGTCAATCTTACACATTAAGCAACATTTACATGTAAGCTATGGACACTATATCAACATAAATGGTCACAAAATTTTGTCATACACCTCTAATGTTAAAACATTTAACTCAACAAAAATAACTCTGATAAACAGTGTGCACAATAAAATCTCAGTGAGTTGACTTAACCTATCAGTCTAACATCCCAAACCTTTTAAGGTTTCATGCTTAGGAATGTTTTTATATTATTAAATAATCAATGTTTGAAAGTAATACTTATAAATACTGTTTGAAGACTGCCATAGCCACTGAAAAATTCAAAACATCAACTCAGACTTTCATTTTTCCCTGACTTTTCCCTGACTTTTCTAAAATGTATTTTTTCACTGACCATTTTTCAAAATTCCCTGACAATTCACTGACCTTGAAAAAAAATCATTTTTCCCTGACTTTTCAAGGTATGTGGCAACCCTGGTAAACAAGGTTTTTATACGATTTGAACTTGTGACCTACTTTTTGACCCCACATGACCCAATTCAACCTTATCCAAGATTTTATGGAGACAAACATTCTGACCAAGTTTCATGAAGATTGACCTAAAAATATGGCCTCTAGAGTGTTAACAAGCCAAATTGTTGACGACGGACAACGGGCCATCACAAAAGCTCACCTTGAACACATTGTGCTCAGGTGAGTTAAAAATTAAATATTTTCAGGGTTCATGGGCTAAAAAGGGGTCAGGTTTTAAGGAGAGAAAAATTTTACCTCTCTAATACGTTACAGGCATTCACTCTAAAGATTGGCCCGTTTCTGAGGCAGCATTTTTTTTTAACCCATTTCACTATGTTACAGGAAGCAAAGGATATAATTAAACGCCAAAAGTCATGAGACAATACCTTAAATGTACCAGTACACTTGATATTTGACAGTGAACATAATACTCAAATTGGTACCATGTAACTCCACTTGGAGGCAAATATCTTTAAAAATATTTCCATGGTATGAATAACTGGTTCCAGCCAGGAACATGTCTGTTTATTGGGTGTTATAACGTTCCACCAACAATATTTCAGTCATTTGGAGACAGGGACATGTAAATTTAAGTAAGATGTTTAAATCAATTATACCACAAAATGTGATTTATTTAAACAGTTAAGAAATAACATTGAGAGTAAAAACAACAAGAAACTAGATTTTCCTTTCCTTAGGTTCCTTTCCTATCAAATATTTATATCTTATATTTTCATGATTTTATTTTGCTTAATTTAAAGGAGCACAAGCATTAAAATACATTACAGCAGCATTTTATACATAAATGTAACAGAAATAAAATTTGAAACAATATGTGGAACCAACTGCAGAAGCACTAGGAAAAATAGTTTTTAAGAAGTTCTTATTTTGATGTAACTTTTTCATATGATGCCCTATTCAGAAAACTAGGTACCATTAGAATGGTCTTATTTCCAACATTTCACCTAATTTATATTTCAACCTAGATGTAGCGGTTTTTGAGATATAGATGGTTAAACATCAAGGTAATGACAAGAAACAACAAAAAGATATTCATGTCAGTTACTACTTTTCGAACAATAACTTTGTAATTAATGATCCGATCATTATCTGCATACCATTAGAACAGCATTGCATCAGGCTAAAAATAATGTTCTTAATATTATTTTCAAATATTAATAGTTTAATTAAAAAGCAATCATAGGATTGGGATCAACTGCAGAAAAGCTTAAAAGAATGGTTTTAATTATTGCTCAATTTTCATGTAACTTCCTTATGTGATGTCCGATTTCAAATAGCTAGGTGCTGTTAAACAGTCTCTAGATTTACACAATTTTCTTGCTCCTTTTGTCCACTTATCTGTAAGGTTATTGAGATATAGATAGTT
>CM037783.1:68050306-68100306 GCA_021229015.1 Solen grandis | reverse complement strand
TTTTGTATTGGAACATCTATCGTTTTATAACATTGATGTTTCAGAAAGTGAAGATTTCTCATATCCTGTATGTATTCGAAATTTGAGTCGAATATATATATATATATATATATATATATATATATATATATATATATATATATATATATATATATATATATATATATAAAGATCGTTAAGCTAGATAAACATAGCAGCTAGTACTGTATGCATGTATCAAACGTTTATCTAGATAAACCAAGCTAAGCAGCTAGTATTGTATATCACACATAACGATTATCTAATTATACCATAGCCCCCCCTTTTTTTTTATATCAAAATTAACTTTACCTTGATAAACCATAGGCGCGTACGTATTATTTTGTTTTTGTTTTTGATAAAGTGAGTAGCTGAATAGAACAAAACTTTATCCGTCATTGAACTTTTCATAGATTCTGTGCGTCAATATTCCGGTATCATTTTAAACGTCACTGGTATACCGCTCTAACCACTCGGCCACTGGTGTTTACAATTGTACGTTAAATATAATAAATAGAGGAGCAACGCTTTGTTTTATTCTATGAATAATAAACAATATTTTAATTTGACAAGATATTTAAAAATTTGGTTCCTTTGATAGAACGCGAGGATCTTCAATTCGAAATCTGACGAACAATTTTAAAATGAAGCAAACAATTAAAACTACAATACATGTACACTATTTACCAATTCATAAATTTCTTGCGCTCGTGTGTGTGTGATTTATAGAGAGTTTTTAACATGTTGTTATTCGAGCTGTTGAGTATATGGAGTATATGATATATTCAACTAACATTCGTATTATATCCTTTAGATTTAAATTAATAACACGTTAGTTTACATAGTTAAAGGCAACTGATCCTGGAATTTTGAATTGTGTTCCGCGGTGCTCCCGAGAAATTAGGGGAAACCCGAAACAACTATCGGGTTTCAGGGATTAGTCTGAAAAGTACAGGCAGAACATCCAGTTTATCCTTTTTTTTATCTCTATTATTATCATTTAACGCAGTCCTAATGAACAAACACAGCAAAATATTACACACTAATACTAATATCTTAATTACATTTAAATTTAACACCAATACAATTTAATATCATATAAATAAAATATAACAAATGAATATTTTATCAGAAATTTAATGGCGTCTGTCCCACATAAGATATTGAACAGATAAAACGGAATCAAGAATAATATTTCCACGCAAAATTACGCTCACGCGCACATTCACTGATCAGCTCACCTGTATCCAAAACCAGAGATGTGAATAGGTATACATTTTGGTCAGGTTTTGGTGACAATGTGTGTGTAACCAATTAGCCCATTTTTCTGCTTACTACGGGACCATCGCTTTGAATTTTCAGCATTTTACTAAAAGTTTCTTATTTTCTTGAAATAACGTAACTGAAATATTTAATTAACGTTGCTATATTTTTAACCATTTAATAGTAGGTGATATTTAGTTGCCCATAATCAGTATCAGTCTCAATTGCTCCTTACTTGTTTTCAATCATCTTAAAAACAGTATTTCAGTGATCTGATGATTAAAGTCTTCATAAGACAGATATAGTGTTGCCTAGATACCACACCCAGTCACGTGAATGGGCTTTTGACCAATGAGGGCTCCTGGAGACGATCAGCCAAGGTCACATGATCCAGCGCTCTCCTCTGCTAATTGTTGTTGTATGGCATTGATAAATTCGCCCTGACTTTCGTATCTTATTTCTACCATCCATATCCTACGGCGAGCATAAATGGCCCTTATAGTTGTTTTACGCAACATTTTGATTGTAATTGACATTAATTACTCAGCGACATATCAAGGGGGAAAGTAAAACATTGTTTCGGGTCATTTCAGATTTCAACTGTTTTCCGATACGGGATACGCTGTCAGTTCTATGATGAATGACTAGCAATGAAGACGTTAAAAAATCGGCAGGCCCTTTCTGCCTTGACGGATGGCAGTACAGCTGAGAACCAAGGCACCAAAAGGAGGAGCCGGCACGCGATGCGAGACTCAGCTCCAGAGTAGAGATGACATTTACAATATTTATGAAGTTATTCGTTTGGGAAGTAGTCACTCCGACGCCTGTAATGGGTTTTCGTTTTCTCCCGGCGCACATACAAGTTCCAGAGCTAGACGATTTAAAATGCATTTATTGTTACATTACATATGTCATTTTGGGAAGAATTAAAGAGAACAGTACTGAAATTCTCTTACATCGCAGACTGATAGATGTTTGTCACTAAATCGGCTTAGTTTATATGTAGAAAACATTGGCTTTCAAAAAATAGCTTGTCATTATATTAAGTTTGGTATTTATAGCTTGTGTAAGATTTAAACCAGTGAGACAAATAAATCTCATGCCATAGATACATTTTGTCTTTACAAAGAATTTATGGCTTCAAAATCAGCCACTGCATTTGCTCGTGTAGACCAGATATACATCATGGTGATACGCAAAGCAAAGTCAATGAATTACGCCTTGCCTAGTTTTAGTCTAAAAAAAAACTTGACTGATGGGTATATCAAAACATGTTTTTAAAGATATAAACCATAGAGTAGCAAAAAGTAGCAAAAGTGACATTTAAGATGCCAATCAAGGAGTATGTATCGTTACTCATTAATTTAGCTTCTTTTTTATATATAATTTTTTTTTTTTTTTTTTTTTTTTTGGGGGGGGGGGGGGCGGTAGATGCATCCAGAATTATTCTTGAGTATTTTCATCATTCTAAGTTTCTCTATTCCCATTTGTCCAAACCTGTAATAAAATCCCCGGAAACATTTATTTCCGGCGCGGATTTGCTATTTTCGGGCATAAAAAGAAAGGAAGAAAAAGAAAGAAAGAAAGAAAAAATAGTGTAAATCTAATACACAAAATATGTTTTTGAATATTTGTATTCTTATTAATAATGCATTTAAAAAAAACACACAAAAAAAAACAAAACAACAACAACATATTTGCATATACGAAAGTAAAAGCAACCACAAAACAATAATTTTGACATACACTGTTTATCTCTACTTATAAAATGTTATTGAACACGACAAAGCCAATAATAGGTTATTATGCAACCTAGTGCTTCTGCCATTTGTACTACTATACACTTTTTTTCTATACACGTTCTATAATATTAATGTTAATTTATGGAATTGGTATTTCTTCATACAGTATTGTTTTTATGCTTTAGATTAGTATTTGTATGATATGTTACCTTGCTCGAAATCCACCAACAATACTTAATGCTAAGTAATACTCAAATACTTAATGCTAAGTAATACTCAAATACTTAATGCTAAGTAATACTCAAATACTTAATGCTAAGTAATACTCACATACTTAAACTAGGTAGATACACATTCCACCATTTTATGAAATATTCAAATACACGATTAATTTGAAAGGAAATATTACATTAATTACTGACAATAATTGATAAAAAAAAAAATGGGCATTTTTTATTAGGGAAAATAGACCAATGAAGTTCGATCTTAAGTATTTAAATTTTACTTAGCGGTAAGAATTGTTGGTGGAATTTACCCCGTATAAATGTGTAATGTGCCTGTGTTTCTTGGCATGAATTTAACATTAACATTCTGTTCTGTTCAAACTGATGAAACATCTAACGCTCCTTTCATTTCACTCAAATGTTTTTTCCATCCAAGATTTACAAAGAAACAAAAGGTATATAAGTTATAACACGTTGTAACTACAGGGCATGGTGGTATGTGGTATTATGATTTATAAGGATTCAGTGATTAGTGTTTCTAGGAGATAAGCCCTAAACTGTTACGAGTTGCCTTCAAGTTTATTATTTTATCGATTTTGAAAATAACATTCGTATAATGTAATGACTCATTTCTGCTTGAATGATTGAAGCCAGACCAGGATTCGAACCCAGGACACCTTGCCTATCGGACGAGTGCTCTACCGATTAAATTGCCGGGCAAGTTACACAAGTCTCTCATCGATAATGGTTACTAATTGGTCGTTACATATATGATGAACATATACAGCCAATTACTACTGACCCTCTTTTTTTCGGAAAATTTAGTGGTAATAAACAACTTGTTTTTTCTCGCCTAATTTAAATGTAGCGTTTTAATGACAGTAACAGAAACCATATTCATACAGCCGAAATAAGTGAGTTTGAAGCACTGATTAATGGCTTTACTTAACAAATAAAATAGACGCTATACTGCGATTTTCACTGAAGACAATATACATGTATTTATAACGGCGTAATAATTCAGTAGTAGAGTGTCCGCTTTGTGTTCGGGAGGTCTAGGGTTCAATTTTTAGCCGGGACACTTTCCTCCGGTGACCGCGTCAAACCATAGACGTATATAATTGGTACCACATGCACCCTTGCATGGCAAAATGGAGTTGCAATGGGAGCTTTGAGTGTTCAGTACTGGTTCTACCCAGGAACTTGCCTCCCGTGTTCCGGTGCTTTACACCGGGCATGTACTTATTCGTAATATGAGCTAGGGTATCGCACCCGGACTCCCTTGTATCCAACCACTGCCTCTTCCGATGCCTGTCTCTCCAGAAAAAAAAACAACAAAAAACCGCAAGGTCTTAAAATATGGCCATAATAATCAGAAAACAGAAAATGATTGCTTACCATAAGAAGAAGAAGAAGAAGAAGAGGAAGGAGAAAGGAAAGGAGACGACAATAGGTGTACCACACATATCCTGACGAGGGACAAAGTACTAGTTCCATTTTGTCAACTTTGGTGCAATATTCATAAAGCTATTCGAGACTAGGAATTGAACCTGTGAAGCGGACGTTCTTTCCACTTAGCAATCGTGACCAATTGCAGAGAAACTATTTATGGTAGAGGTGGAAATGAGTCATACCGGGAATCATAAGCTTGAAGTCACTGACATGTCCTTGGTTCTCCGTTATTTTATTTAGATCTGTACCATAAAGGAAAAATCTACGGAATCCAGTTAGTGCCACTTTGAATGTCGTGTATCGCTGTATGAAGGCGACGCAAGACAATTTAAAACGGCGCACGACAATTGTAAACGACACACGGCATTATAGCGCGCAAATGTCGCGTTGACTCACCATAATATTTTCACGAAATATGGCAACAGATATCTAGTGTCGTTTAAAAATGTTGTGCGTCGCGTCGCATTGTCGTGTGTCGTTTCATAATGTCGTGCTAATATCGTGTATCTCGTGGAAAGGTCGACGCACGACAATTGTAAACGACACACGACATCGCGACACGACGCACGACATTATAGCGCGCAAACATCGTGTGTCTACCGGTGTCTATACGGTGATAAAGTAATGTTTTATAATCGCATCGATAAAAACGGTGTCATTATTTAAAAAAATATACTGCAACACAGACTAATGACTATGGCACCGGTTGACACACGATATTTGCGCGCTATAATGTCGTGTGTCGTGTCGCATTGTCGTGGATCGCGTCGCATGTATAGATTTTGTTTTGGAATTTTGAAATTGTTGGAGTTCGGAATCCGGTTAGTGCCACTTTGAATGTCGTGTGTCGCTGTATGAGGGCGACGCACGATAATTGTAAACGACACACGATATTATAAAACGACACACGACAATGCGACACGACACTCGATATTATAGCGCACAAATGTCGTGTTGACCCCTTTTAACTTTTTCACGAAATATGGAAATAAATATCGAGTGTCGTTTCAAAATGTCGTGCGTCGCGTCGCATTGTCGTGTGTTTCATAATGTCGTGCTAATATCGTGTGTCGCGTGGAAAAGGTCGACGTATGACAATTGTAAACGACACACGACAATATGAAACAATACACGACAACGCGACACGACGCACGACATTATAGCGCGCAAATATCGTGCTAATGTCTTGTGTCGTGTTACAATTTAATCACGACACACGACATTATAAAACGACGCACGACAATGCGACGCGATACACGACAATGCGACACGACACTCAACATTATAGCGCGCAAATATCGTGTGTCAACCGGTGCCATAGTCATTAGTCTGTGTTACAGTAGATTTTTTTAATGACACCGTTTTTAACGGTGCGATTATAAAACATTACTTTATCACCGTATAGACACCGGTAGACACACGATGTATGCGCACTGTAATGTCGAGTGTCGTGTAGCATTGTCGTGTATCGCGTCACATTGTCGTGTATCATTTTATAATGTCGTGTGTCGCGTTTAAACTGTTACACGACCGAACCATGTCGTTTCATATTGTCGTGTGTCGTTTACAATTGTCGTGAGTCGACCTTTCCACGCGATACACGATATTAGCACGACATTATGAAGCGACACACGACAATGCGACGCGACGCACGACATTTTAAAACGACACTCGAAATTTATTGCGATATTTCGTGAAAATATTATGGTGAGTCAACGCGACATTTGTGCGCTATAATGTCGTGTGTCGTGTCGCATTGTCGCGTGTCGTTTTATAATATTGTGTGTCGTTTACAATTGTCGTGCGTCGTTTAAAAATTGTCGTGCGTCGCCTTCATACAGTGATACATGAAAAAAAAAAAAAAAAAAAAAAAAAACACTAGTAGAAATTAGCAGGGGATTGGGAGCCCACAGCGATTTGTTTGTTCTCCGTCTGACGCAGGTTGTAGATATAGGGATTGACGGTTAAGCGGTTATGGGATCGGTGAGGGGTTGTGATACATTCGGAACTACTCGCCCTTTTCCTATTTTTGTAGAATTTTCAAGTGGGATTGTAAATTTGACCTTGTATAAATGAAATATAAATGCGTAACATGCTTGTATAAATGTATAAATGTTAAGCATGCTTGTATAAATGCATATCATGCTTGCAATGATATGTACCATGCTTGTATTAATGTGCAACATGCTTGTATAAATATATAAATGTGTAACATGCTTGTATAAATGTGTAACATACGTGTGTTTCTTGTCGTGATGGTACAGTATTGTATTGTATTGTATTGTATTGTATTTGGGTTTACCGTCGCTGCGATAGTATTTCAATCAGAAAGCGACGTCCAGCTAATTACAGGTGGAGGAAGACCCCGAGTACACAGAGGTACCCGGGTAGAACCACCGACCTACCGCAAGCCAGCTGGAAGGCTTCCTCACATGAAAAATCCGAAGTCCCTATCGGGATTCGAACCCACAGCGGTGAGGGGCTGAGAGATTTGTAGTCCACGACTGTAACCGCTCGGCCACGGCGGCCCCCGTGATGGTACTAGCATAAATCTAACAAAAACATTCTGTTCTGTCCAAATTGACGCATCTTACACACCTTTCATTTCACTCAAATGTTTTTTTGTTGTTTTTTTTTTGCCCTCCAAGATTTACAAAGAAACAAAAGGTATATAAGTTATAACACGTTGTAACTACAGGATATGGTGGTATGTGGTATTATGATTTATAAGGATTCAGTGATTAGTGTTTTTAGGAGATAAGCCCTAAACTGTTACGAGTTGCCTTCTAGTTTACTATTTTATCAATTTTGAAAATAACATTCGTATACTGTAATGACTAATTCCTGACCTTTCTGCTTGAATGTTTGAAGCCAGACCAGGATGCCTCACTTAAGAAAATAATAGTTTAATGGAAGGGGCCAGTCGGTGAAAAAAATATGCGGAATATGCTTTACATGAGGCGTTTATAAATATCTTGAGTATAAGTTGGTTATAATCCTATATCGGTACGATCCTCCCGACTGATGTTATAACTTTTCTTTTTAAATATTTCGTCCAATTATTGTCATGATGCGCTGATATTAGGAATAAGACATTTAATGATATATGAACGTTGCACATAGTTCGATGTTGTTGTTTGTTGGGTTTAACGACCCACCGAGAGTTTTTCAGTCGTTTGAAGACGATGTCTACTTGAGTCAGATATAGTGCTGCCACAATGCAGTATCACGCCGTAGACATGTGGCATGATACCACGCCCAGTCACATTTTATTGACACCGGGCCAACCAGTCCTGCAACTACCCTTACATGCTGAGCGCCAAGCAGGGGAGTTATAACAGTACCATTTTTTACGATTTTGGTATGTCGCGACCGAGGATTGAACCCACGACCTCTCATACAGAGTCCGCCTTGGCCGTAAAGTAAGGCCGTCCGATGACGTAGTTTTTCTTATGCTTTAATGTGTCAGTATCTTCTGGTTAAACCCAGTGACCTTAAATCACTTGATTTATCAAGTAAGTTAAAATATTGGAACAACGCAGAAAACATCATTCAGGGAGTAAGAAAGTTACTTTTGAGTGTCCGGGTTATATAGAATCCTTTAAAAATGAAGAGAAGAGTTCTTGGATGTCTTTCATATCAAAGCATGGTTCATTGTCCTTTGTATTTTACGTGCGAAAACACATGATTTAAGTTATCTCACGAACATTTAAAGGTCAGGGGTCTGAATTTCTAAGAGTTTCATTAATGGAATATCCCTGCAGTATATAAATGAATTAGGAAATTAATATACAAATTGGAAATGGAAAGGTAGCAAGGTCATGACAGCCAACTAAATGATTTTGTTCTAAAGAAATTTCGTTCAATTATGTATTTTTTATATTTTTTTTATATTTTTTTAAGAAATTATTTAGTCATTGCAGGTATAAATCATATTCCAATCTTCCCCAGTTGATTGTTTCAAAGTTCTTATCTTTAATTCATTTCTTTAGCCCGAGTCTTCCACAAATTCTTTTATTAATTAACCTGTTAACTACATGTATTAATTTTTGCTACTGATTTTCTTTTATCATTGAACATGAAAGCGCTTTATTCCACTTACAATTTTGACAAGAACAGATACCACAACGACCGAAGCAATCCGCACGACAATCCTTATGATAAGGTTCATGACTGGCGGACAGAATCTAAGTGAGCTTAACTTTATTATACCCAATTACACGCCCGGTCTTCCAATCAAATTTTCCCTTCGTCTACATGGCTTAAAACAGATTGGAGTTAAAACGGATTCGCTTCCCCCACACCGATTTATTACAACGGTGGATCGCACACTTCATTTCTTCGCATCAATCTCTCGCTTAAGCACACAACAGAAACCGGAGTGTCGACCCGCGAGACTAATCTGTAGAAAGTCAATCGCTCCATTCAATTCCCATTTCTCCGTTTTATGACCTTTCTCCGATAAACAGTTTTGTTAATAGGGAAATTAAGACGATTGTAAAAAAATCCGTTTGAAGATCCGATTTTTTTCTTTCTGTCTTTTTTTTCCTCGCTAGTTAGAGAAATATACGAGTGAAAATGTAGTAAACAAGAGCTGTCACTGTCACATGAATTCGGCTCGTATTTGCATCCAGAACCCATTCATACATATTTCATATGTATTATATATTACATGTATATAGGAAATGCACTTAGGATACAAATACGAACCAAATCTCTGTGGCCACTATCGTATACAGGAGCTGTCACTATAGTAAACAGGAGCTGTCATTGTAGTATACAGGAGCTGCCACTGTAGTATACAGGAGCTGTCATTGTAGTATACAGGAGCTGCCACTGTAGTATACAGGAGCTGTCATTGTAGCATACAGGAGCTGTCACTGTAGTATACAGGAGCTGTCATTGTAGTATACAGGAGCTGCCACTGTAGTATACAGGAGCTGTCATTGTAGTATACAGGAGCAGCCACTGTAGTATACAGGAGCTGTCACTGTAGCATACAGGAGCTGTCACTGTAGTATACAGGAGCTGTCACTGTAGTATACAGGAGCTGTCATTGTAGTATACAGGAGCTGTCACTGTAGTATACACAGGAGCTGCCACTGTAGTATGCAGGAGCTGCCACTGTAGTATACAGAAGCTGTCACTGTAGTATACAGGAGCTGTCCTTGTAGTACACAGGAGCTGCCACTGTAGTATGCAGGAGCTGCCACTGTAGTATACAGGAGCTGTCACTGTAGTATACAGGAGCTGCCACTGTAGTATACAGGAGCTGCCACTGTAGTATACAGGAGCTGTCATTGTAGTATACAGGAGCTGCCACTGTAGTATACAGGAGCTGTCACTGTAGCATACAGGAGCTGTCACTGTAGTATACAGGAGTTGTCATTGTAGTACACAGGAGCTGTCATTGTAGTACACAGGAGCTGTCACTGTAGTACACAGGAGCTGCCACTGTACTATACAGGAGCTGTCATTGTAGTATACAGGAGCTGTCACTGTAGTATACAGGAGCTGTCGTTGTAGTATACAGGAGCTGTCACTGTAGTACACAGGAGCTGTCACTGTAGTACACAGGAGCTGTCATTGTAGTATACAGGAGCTGTCATTGTAGTATACAGGAGCTGTCATTGTAGTATACAGGAGCTGTCACTGTAGTATACAGGAGCTGTCATTGTAGTACACAGGAGCTGTCATTGTAGTATACAGGAGCTGTCATTGTAGTATACAGGAGCTGTCATTGTAGTACACAGGAGCTGTCACTGTAGTATACAGGAGCTGTCATTGTAGTATACAGGAGCTGTCATTGTAGCATACAGGAGCTGTCATTGTAGTACACAGGAGCTGTCATTGTAGTATACAGGAGCTGTCATTGTAGTATACAGGAGCTGTCATTGTAGTACACAGGAGCTGTCATTGTAGTACACAGGAGCTGTCATTGTAGTATACAGGAGCTGTCACTGTAGTATACAGGAGCTGTCATTGTAGTATACAGGAGCTGTCATTGTAGTACACAGGAGCTGTCATTGTAGCATACAGGAGCTGTCACTATAGTACACAGGAGCTGTCATTGTAGTATACAGGAGCTGTCACTGTAGTATACAGGAGCTGTCACTGTAGTACACAGGAGCTGTCACTGTAGTATACAGGAGCTGTCACTGTAGTACACAGGAGCTGTCATTGTAGTATACAGGAGCTGTCACTGTAGTACACAGGAGCTGTCATTGTAGTATACAGGAGCTGTCACTGTAGTATACAAGAGCTGCCACTGTAGTATACAGGAGCTGTCATTGTAGTATACAGGAGCTGTCATTGTAGTACACAGGAGCTGTCATTGTAGTATACAGGAGCTGTCATTGTAGTATACAGGAGCTGTCACTGTAGTATACAGGAGCTGCCACTGTAGTATACAGGAGCTGTCACTGTAGTATACAGGAGCTGCCACTGTCGTATACAGGAGCTGCCACTGTAGCATATGAGAGCTGCCACTGTAGCATACAGGTGCTGTCACTGTAGTATACATGAGCTGCCACTGTAGTATACAGGAGCTGCCACTGTAGTATACAGGTGCTGTCACTGTAGTATACAGGAGCTGTCATTGTAAAGGAGCTGTCACAGATGATACACTGTCACTGTACAGGAGCTGTCCCTGTAGTATACAGGAGCTGTAAATGATGTATACACTGTATACAGGAGCTTTCACTGTATTATACAGGAGCTCTGAATACAAGAACCGTCTGTATACAGGATACAGGGTCTTTCTGTAAACAGGAGCTGTCAATGTAGTTCACAGGATATGCCCATGTTAATTTACCATTTTCTTGCCGAAACATAAGAACGACCGCTCCGTAACTAGGAAGGTCGTAGGTTCGACATCATGTCGTGACGCGCTGAACACTTTAAATGGAACTGACATATCCCCAAAAATGCTTTGCGCCCAGCACAAAAGTGCAGTTCTAGGATTGGTTAGCACGGTGGCACGTGACTAGGCGAGGTTTCATTCCGCTCCTCTACGACGTGATGTCACAGTAAGACCATATCTGTCTTGTGTAGGCAAAAAGTCCCCGAATGACGGAAATATTGTTGATGGGACCTTTATACCAAAACAACATACCTACCATACAAAATTTCAGATTCGAATTTCTCAACCATATTTAGCGTTAATTAATACTTATTTAGTACTTAGGGGCGATTTTTATCATTCTTGTTTCTCTGATACAAGTACCAAAATATTCCTATCTTTAATAATTACTGTTTGTTATTATAATTTATAAAGGTAATGATTTATTCCAACTTAGTCAGGTATTTGTTATTTTGCAAAACAGTTATTTTAGGATACGTTTAAACCTAATTTAAGAATTGAAGTTTTACTTATAGATAAGTATAATTGAAGGCGGGTTTTAGACTGCTTCTATTTCACACTCCTAAGAACTTATATTATTCAGGACGTTGAAAGCTCACGCTGATTATATATTCTTTACAAAAAAAAAAATACGGAAATTCATCAAATGTATGTCATATATTTACTTTATAAAACATTAACTTAACAACAGAAAATATCCAAACGTGTTGAAAAGTGTTCCAAAGTACATAATCATATAATAAATGATTTCGTTATAAAATCAACCTTATCCAAAGCGTGCGTTTTTAATGCTCTTAAGTATACTTATTCCTTCATATTTGTTTCATCTCCAGTAGGTTCCTGCGTTTTCATTGGTCGAATAGCCCAATATATTTCTATGTACGTCAGATGAAGTGGTCAATGTAAATTATAAAGTAGTGGGTTAGGTACTGACCCTACACGGAATTATAGGGGGTCAGTAATGACCCAAGGTGGACTCGGCTAGGTGCGTCCTCTATGAACACTATTGACCTCCTATATGTCCGTGTAAGGTTGTAGAGAATCATGTCATTTTTTAAAAGAAATTTGAAAGAAAGAATCTGTAAAGTTTATGTCAATGAAATATATTGCCCATCCGTACATAGCACTATTATCATGCACCGATATTTAGTTATATAGGCCATTTCACCAGATGATCGGCAATACATGGAAATTCGCTGATTTAAAGTGACCAAAAAGTGACTGGGAAAAATAACAAACGTATGTTTATTTCCCATTGAACAGTGTGTGGAATTTTACATCAGCATATAGGCAAGGTGTTCACGGGGAGTGCTTGTTGATTAACGTAGGTTACGTCTCATTTCTGATTGAAATGGTCTCTTGCTAAAAAGCAGCTCGTTTACAGATGATCGGTAGAAATTTAAAAAAAAATTCTACCCTTTCTCGTTAATGTTGGTGAAATCTTTGTTTCCTGACATATAAACTCGGAAATGTAGGTCGCATTGCACAGGAAAAAGCTATTTTAGCAAATGCAACTTTAACAAAATCGATAAAATTTAGAATACAATATCCTCGAAGGACACGTTCCACGACATTGCGTCTTCACCATGGCAGTTTTCAGGGTAGCGCCTTCGGGAAAAGTGAATTAACCTAAATATAGTTTTTATAAGTATTAATATAGTTTTTTTTTCAATACCGTCTGTGACAGTATTGCCCGTGAAAGGGAAACTAACTAACCAACTATCCATCCATTCATCCATCCATCCATCCATCCTTTTTTTTTTTTTTTCGAACACAGATGGTTGCATTTGGTTTCATTGCGTCTGTAGATGGGTATAGATGGACAAAATACACACATATAGTTAAAAATAATTAGCTTAGCCGATGACCATCTGTTAACATTTATAAGAAAAAAAAACGAATTTGTTCCTATCTTATTCAAGATATTAAGTTTTACTTAAGAGCTAGAAGGGCCAGTAAAATTGGGACCAAAAGATTTGTTTTATACTTTTTGTTAAAGAAATGTTTCTCACCGACCGTTGACGAATTTTGCTTTTATAAATAGTGTTAAAAGCAAAGGCGTCACTATTTTCACAAGGTTTCTTTGGAATATTTCTATTTTAAAGATCATGCATTGCTTGTTTACCTAGTATAGAGTACAAGATATAGAACAACCTACTTAAGTAAACAGCTGAAATAGTATAACAAAGCAAGCAAATAGGAAAATAAAATGGAAAACAAATACATGTTTTTTTTTTTTTTTTTTTACAATTCAATCCATTCCGATAAAGATGCATTCTGAGATCAATCAAATGATTCATTTTTTATGATATTAATATCTGTGTATTACTTTAGGCAAAAATATCTTTTTAAAAAAATAAATAGGGATTTTTTTTTAACTTAGATCAACTCTCACTCACCGGTTTCGGGGTTGGGCTAGTACAAAAAAAACAACAAAAGAAATGAGTCAATACTGTTCTCTTAGCACTATCAGCGCTTTGATTTGTACTACCGAGCGACTGCACAGTTTCTATTTATAGATGCAACTCAGTGGCTCCCTACAGTCTTTAGTAACTTTGGATAGCTGATATACACCTGTATCAGCCACTCTATAGAGCAACAAATAACCCCTGAAGGTATCTCTGATGTATCTGAGACAGCTATATGAGATTATAAGGAGGTTATACGGATTTTATCGTAATTCAAACTTTCTATATGGATCACTGACACACAACTAATTAAATAACTGAAACCTGCACATCCACCATCAAAATTCAGGCATGAGCCACCTTTGCATTCGAAAGAAATTATACTTCTCCGCGTGGTAAAGAGAGTTACGCAACATCCTAGGGAAAAAGTTCATCTGTGCTTTTATACTACATACAATTATTGTGTCCTGAAATTATTTATTTTTTACTCAAAATTGAGTTTTCACTACTTTGGCTGAATCTAAGCATATCTGCATTGTAAAATTCTGTTAAATCGATCGGTAATTCATACAAAATTGAGAGGTTATTCGGTTTCAAATGCAGAGAAACGGACCCGCAAAAAATGTAAATAAACCTCTAATAAAATATGAGTGAGGACAAAGAGATAGAAATACAAATATATCAAATGTGTCTAAAATGTGTTAAAATTCCATACGTACTCGAAAGTTAATTTCATAATAATTTTGAAAGACTTTCATCTGAACTGAAAAAAAGAGCAGAAAGAAGTAACTGATTTAAATAAACACGCTATATTGGTGTCAATATCTTAGCTGTATAAATTCGTTCTTTAATTTGAACCATGGCACACTAAAGCTTTTGAAATCCTATCAGTTTTGTTTAAGACCAAATTCGAGTGATGAATTCCACTTTGTTGGTTCATTAATACATATTGGCACGGGTAATTCGTGCCGACCAGTCTTACAACCCGCTAATGACAAATAACCAGAGGTAATGCTGCTGTATGGGACAACAAATTACCCTAAACGCTTTCAATAAGAAATGATGAAAACTACATTAAACAGTTAATGAAAAAAGCTCTCAATCAGTCTTGCAATCCTCCTTTGCTTTTCCCCATTCTGTGCATTAGCTGGCATTACCCTAATCGCAGACCGGAATCCATCAGTTCAATAAAATTTATTAATTGTTCAGCGCTCGTGAGTTTCCATACTATAACGGAAAACCAGGCAAAGAGCTTGGAAACAGCGTGTTTTATACGGCTCCGATTTCAATTAAGAGATACATTTAGGCGCATTAGTGGCCGGGCCACAGTATTAATAAACAGTGCACGTGCTCATAGAGCTGTCTTTAAGTGATACCTTAACATTTGTATTTGACACACCACTGCGATGTTTTGTTTTTCCCTTTCATCGGAGAATGTCCGTAGCGCGAGAAGACTATCGGAGCTTATTCGAATCTGAAAGGAAATGGGAGTTTACAATGGTTAAATTTATTGGTCCGTAATAATGCGCAGTTAATTAAAGCAGACGTATTCAAGGCATATTAGACGGATTACTTCCGGTTCAAACAACCAATTTACTTCCCGTGCCGCACGTGAGGAGGCAGGTATATTGCCTTCACAGAACTGAGCGGAAGAGAGTTAAGACTTTGTCGTCGTTGTGAAATAATGTTCAAGTAAATTGAAATATTTGTAATGGATGGATGGATGAATGGATGGATACATGTGTTCCTTGTAAGGCGAAAAAAAGTTGTTGTTTGTTTCCACTTACATCTCCGAAAAAGATAAGGTCGGTAGGTCGGCTGAACTTTTTTATTTTTAACTTTTTTCCTTTTTTACCTCAATTTTAAGAGGAAATGACGAAAAAAAGCTTTTTGCAACCGTAATAGCCCGAATGCCCGATATAAAAAGAAAGAAAGAAAAAAAAAGAAAGAAGGATCTGTATAAACAAAAAATAGGGTCGATCGGGTTAGTGAAAACACGTAACTTATTTTTATCAACACGCCTAATTGTGCAAGTTTGTTCTAATGATAGGATAATCGTCTCTAAAATTGTGTCCAATCTACATCCCCATATATTCACCAGAAATCACATACATGTATTTTATTGTTCTTTATATAGTATCTTCCTGTCAACCTTCTGTGCCTTGTATCTCTCTTATTGCTTTATCAACTGTCCTCGACTATTTATGTCCCTTAACATAATCTTTACCCTCATTATCAGATATAATTATTAAAAATCATAAGCTACACAGAGTTGGACGACGGGAAAGCTTCTGAACAAACGCCCCACTGTCTCATGTTGTGTATTTTCGGCTCCATTACAAATAACACGCGAACCGATCCGTTATTCTATTGTTGTAATTACGGTATTGACAGTCTAACCAATGACTTCCTGTCATCCGGGTAACCTCTTGACAAACATAGTGTCGCCAGGGAGCAGCCATGTCACGTAAACGTTGTCTCAATTTTCTCCCTTGTCACAGGATACGGGATTGGAAGTAGTACAATTATTGTTAGAAGATTTCGGCCCTTTTCTTGTAAAAATCAGATCCTGACACATATTTTTCCTGTACAACGGCAACATCATGCATATGAAAAAACACACAAAAAAACAACAAAAAAAAAAACAACAACTTAGTAGCTGAAAAGTTCGCATGTTACACTTTTAAAGAATTCAACTGGTTCTGTTGGCATAGCAATAGCAAAAGACACCCCCATTAGACGCAAACGTATCTTGTTATTTCTTAAGTTTTGAAGATGAAGTTGAATTATTGCATTTATATGTTTTATATATTAATCCTGATTCTTATTTTTTTAATTGTCTTAATAATAATTTTTATTAGAATTTAATCAGAATTGATTATCTCCGAGAACACGTCGTACAGGTGCATTTTTCACGTTGGATTATGTTTACATAGAGTTTGTCCTACTCAGTCGTTCAATGAAATACTTGTATTTCGCTCAAATTTTGAAAAATATATTGCATGAATTGAACCTTGATGTCTTGTTATGTTGTTATGAAGTGTATGGTGTGTATGCAATCTGACTAAAGTCATCTCCTATATATACGCCACGCTACATTAGCTTGGCGTATATATAACGTACATTAGCTACATCTCCTATATATACGCCACGCTACACGCTACATTACTGTAGAAGATCTGTACTTTAGTCAGATTGGGGGTGTATGCTGCCTACGTGACCAAAGGAGAATCTATTTGCGGCGGCGACTGCTTTACGCCATGTTTTTATAGTTCAAAATATATTATAAATGGATAAAACATCACGTGAAGCTATCAATCAAATGGGAGGCGGGACCATAATGCAAGGTCAAAGGCAATGATATATGACGTACGTGTCTAACTGTAAATATGTTATCGGTAAAATTTTATGGATTTATCGCAGCGCTCCGCTTCGCGTCACTTGCGATCAATTCCATAAAATTTAAAATATAATCGATAACTAATGCTTACACACAAAACAGTTTTGTACTGTTTTAATATTATATTTTCGGGATTAGAAATATTCTTATATCCTCTTATATGCCAGACCATTTTGTTTCAGTCTTTATTTTGTGAATCTTTTCAGCATTGCTATCCTAACATGTTCATGCCAATCTGATAAAAATCAGTTCCTTAACCCTTTCCCTCATAGAGGACACCATGAAATGACCTATGCGAACAGCATAAAACCAGATCAGCCTGCGAGTAACTCACAAGCTGATCAGGTTTTATGCTGTTCGCTGCTCCTCAGTGGTCTGGAAATGAGGATTTTGTAATTAAATTTGGAAAGGTTTAACTGTAGTTTTCTGCAGATCAGGCTTTATGTGATACCTACTGAGTGTGTCAAAATGAGTCTATATGAGGGAAAGGGATAAATACCCACGTAGATACCTCTGTCCTGTTAGAGTCGAGAAGCCATCTCAGCTGACCAAGGCTTTAAAACCTTTAAATCAAGACGTGAAATGTCATTTGAAACTCTTGACTTGAATTTTCTTCCCAAATAATTTCTACAGCTTTAGAAATAAAAAGAAAAAGAGCCGAGAAGGCTCGGGTCCGTTGTGTGACTCTTAAACAGCTTTATACGCGAGATAAGAGGCGTTGTCATGGTTAAGATGAACTCATGAACTCCTGGCCATAATTTGCTTGGACATATCTCACAGAGGTGATTTTTTCTTTCTTTCTTCTTCTTTCCTATCTTTTTTTTTTTTTTTTTTTTTTTTGTATAATCGTTTCCCATGTATCACATTTGACCTACTGAAGGATGATGCGGTAGGACAGCCATTTTTGATTTTGATTTGGTAGATATTCCCATTCCCTTACTTAAATGTATCTTGGCTCAATTACATTTTTCTTCGATAAATATATAGTTTTTGTTTATCAAAACATTTCTCTCAGATGCACCCTAAGACCTGTTTCGGGCCACGCACACTCAAAAAAATATGTATAGTGTTTCACAGTCTCCGTATGACTGAAAGACAGATATAGTCCTCTTCATTACAAAATGATTTACTCCGCTGGGTATTTAACCAAATGATTCTTTGATTTCCTAGAATGGAACGGTTTACAGATAACAATCCGTACACCGTACATTCTCCAACACTCTGATCCCCATCAACGCCGCATATCATATTTCTTGTTTAGATTAAACTCTTCATGTGTCTGCTGCTTTGTTCACGACCATGAGTCGGAACCCGAGGCACGAATCTGCCACACTATTGATTTTCATTTGCAAATTCTAAGCTTTTCCAAATCCATTTTAACAAATTTGCAGGATATAATTCCTAATAACTCTATCAAATATTTTGAATATATCTTTATAGTCGTTGTCATTTTCTTTGAGCTTTTTCATTGGGTCAGAAAATCATGACGTCATAACACGTAGACTGTTCTGAACAGAAAATAATAACTAGTATCCACGGAATTACGGGATAACCCTGCCTTGCTAGTCACTCACTGTATAATCAAATGGACAAGGCATTTAAGGAACTGGATCATTACAATTAAGGAAGATTGTATTCAATATGTTCTTCGTACTGACAGATCTCTTGGCGATACGAGGATGTGCTTGATCATTTCGTTCCAACTGATTGTCATCAGCATTTATTCTGTGGCTCAAACACGTGTATCCTGGCTTTCGGCAGTTTGAAGTAACACGACTGCTACAGAATTCTCATGCATATTTTTAAATACTATAGCTATTTAGCTCCTCCATTTGCAAATACTGCAACCACCAAGCATTAATCTTTATCACCTAGCATATTCTTTTCTCAGGTGCTAATGATGTACCCACCTAGCATATTCTTTTTTTTTTTTTTTTTTTTTTTTTTTTTTTTAACCTTTATTATCCCCGTCTTCTGATGGAAGTAGGTCGGGGAACCATCCTACTCACCACCTTACAATATCAAACTGCATATATCTACATATATAAATTTAACATATAATCATATAATTTTCATCATATAAAAACCACTAGAAATACAATTTTCTTTATACAGATTAAGTTTAGGGTCAGTAAAGGTTAAAAAATATTCTTGAAGAATAGGAAAAAGAAAAAAAAAGAAATATCTACAGACAATCCCCTGAGTGTTCTATTAATTTATAAATGTAGGTTAATCTTCCTGCACACAATACCTAACAATTGCCCATTTGTCACTTTCTTTTTTATTTACTTCTGTCAATTTAAAAATATCCCAAGACAATCTTAAGTTCTTTTTAAAACCTAAAATGGAAGGAATTATTTCTTTCTTCTTGCACCAAAAAATATATTTTTTCATTTCTAAACTTATAGTATCAAATTTACAATCACTATCACATAAACCTAATATAATATTTTTACTATTTATTATGATTTCTGGATCTACTTTCTTACTTAAGTTACTCACAAATCTTATCAAAGGCTTTATTTTTTCACAATCATAAAAAAGATGAATTATAGTTTCCTCGCAAACTTTACAAAATGTACATAAATTACTATTAACAATGTTCATTTTAAAAAGCAGTGAATTAGTTGGAAAAATTCTGTGAACTATTCTCGTTTGTAGCCATTGTAAATAAGTATCTTTCGTACATTTGTAAACGTTTCTGTATGTAATATTCCAATTAATTTCACAACTGTTATATATAGATATCCATTTTTCTTTGCTTGTGGGAATTTCATTGTTTTTTATTAAAATATTATATATATACTTATTTTCATCCGCTCTAGTTAGTATTGGATGCATATAACAATTTAGACAAGGATTATGACAGGTTAAATGTATGTTACTTTTTTTCATTAATTTAAACTTAGTTACAAATTTTTTCACAACATTTATAAGACCAAAAAATTTCAAGTAATTTATTTTTTTGCTAGCATATTCTTTTCTCAGGTGCTAATGCTGTACCCACCTAGCATTAATCTTTCTCATGTGCAAATGCTGCACCCACCTAGCATAAATCATTCTCATGTGTAAATGCTGTAGGCTACTCATAAATCTCTCCCAGGTGCAAATGCTGTACCATCGAGCATATTCTGTTTCTCATGTGCAAATGGTGTGTCCACCTAGCATATTTTTTTCTGGTGCCACTGCTTCTTCATGTTGCCTTCTGGTACACTACTTCTAAATTATTTTATTCTTCCTCTACGGCCTTTCCAGCAGCAATGATATGTTAGTTTTAAGGTTTTCCGCATGTGAAAAAACATTGCAAAGTTTCTCATGAATTCGTAAAGTTGACGCGCGTCAAGTCTAAGTCCCCAGCAGGGGTTTGACTTCAAGGAAGATAGAGCACTGAGGAAATTGGCATATGACATATATACACAGGATGAATCTTATTTAACCTGGCTGTTATATCAAAGATGTGTTGTGATGTACTGACGTCAAACATACAGATTACGTCACTCCCCGGATTCTGTTTGTCTTTTCTCAACTCACGCTACACAAAGCTTGTTGTTTTATCAGAACCATCATTACTTGTTATTACCATTTCTACAACCTTTGTTTTTTTCGGACACAGTACAAACAATGCAACACTTAAATGCCTGGAATATTTTATTTACTTTGTTTACAATAATTTCTTGCTACTTTGAGTTATCCAAACAGAGGAGCCACAGAATCTGACAAGCTGTGACCAGGGCTCGTAACAAACGACCCCCTTCCCCTTCCATACTTTTTCACATGAATGACATTAATTAACCAATTAAGGAATTAAAAGGCAACAACATTTGTGGCAAATTCCCAAGCCCGTTTGATGATATCCTAAATGAGCATATAAAATCCACGCAAGATAAATTTATTTCACTTTACTGTTCACTTTTAACGCAGTACTGAACACAGTTTATATACCTGAAGCCTGGCTTCAAGGTGCTATTATACCAATTTATAAAAATAAAGGAGATAAAAATGAAGTAAAAAATTACAGACAAATAACTATCTTAAGTTGCCTAGGAAAATTATTCACATCAATACTATATAATCACATCAATACTATATAATAGATTAACTGCTTACTTAGAAATGAGTGATTTATTACATGAAAACCCCGGAAAAAACTATTCTTGCTCTGGCCATATATTCACCCTGCATACGTTAATAGAAACTTTGAAGAAACAAAAGAAAAAAACTATTCTGCGCTTTTATTGATTTCTCTCAAGCCTTTGACACAATTTGGCGTGCTGGTCTATGGCATATACTTTTACAGCATAATATTAGTGGTAAATTCTTTAATGTTCTTAATAACATGTACTCAAACATCAAATCGCGTATCTCTTTAAATGGAAAACATTCCCAATTTTTTTACAAGTGAAATAGGAGTCAAGCAAGGCGAAAACTTATCACTGGTTCTTTTCTAACTTTTTTTAAAATGATGTCCAGTCGTATCTGCAAAGTAGTGGCTCCATCGGAGTAGATGTAGGTGATAGTGTGCACATATGGCTTAAACTTCTGATCCTCCTCTATGCTGATGATACCATTATTGTGTCTGACTCCGCCGAAGATCTACAATTAAGTTTGAACTATTTCCATGCCTACTGCCTCGAGTGGCACCTAAAGTTAACATTAATAAAACAAAGTCATTATTTTTGGCGCTAGAAAAACTAAAAAATTTAAGTTTTTCTTTAATGGTGCCCAAATTGAAACAGTTGACCGCTATCATTACCTTGGAGTTACTTTCTGTAATAATGGATCGTTTCTACACACATGCGTACATACGTTACCGAGAAAGCAAATAAGGCTCTCTACTTATTATATGCGAGAATTAACAATGTGGATTTACCTATAGATTTAGTGCTTAAACTTTTTGATCATACTATTGTACCAATCTTAACATATGGGTCGGAAATATTTGACCTAGAAATAATTGAAAAAGTTCATAAAAAATTTCTAAGACGTATCACTAAAGCCAGAAACTCAACGTCATTAAACTTTATATATGGTGAACTAGGTCGCTATCCATTGTCTATAATAATACAAAGTCGCATGATTAATTTTTGGTCGAGACTGATCTCTAGTAAACAATCTAAGATATCACATATTATTTATAACTTCATGTATCTTAATAATAACAAATATAATTTCAAATGGCTTCTCGAGATAAAAGATATCCTGTGTCAAGTAGGACGCCCTGATATATGGATTTATCAATCCAACCTCGACTTGAAAAATATTCATCTTTTTGTTAAAAACATACTAATTAACCAGTTTAAACAAACTTGGCATTCAGAACTTTCAACGTCAAATAAAGGTACCGTATATTCAAGCATGAAAGATGAACACTGCTTGGAAAATTATTTCACACAGAAGTTAACTAAAAATCAAATCATTAACATTTTTAAATTTCGGACTGCAAACCACTTACTTCCTATTGAAACTGGTCGGTATGACAATACTCCGCTCGAGGAAAGACTATGTCCCCTTTGCGTAAATAACGCCATAGGATCTGAAATGCATTATTTTTTCCATTGTTCTTATTTTCAAACTGATAGTGAACTTAGGTATCTGCGATAACGGTAAAGACCTGAAATACTATCTATCTAATGCACCATTACCTGTATTAAAGAATTCTAGTAAACTTATATACAAAATTTCTAAGCAATTTTCTAATGTACGTCGCTGAAAAATCCTCCCAGTTTGTTTCTCCTGTAAACCTCTCATGATTGTATTTTTAAACTGTGTGTATTTTGATTATAAATTTTGTTTGTTTGTTTCGCTATACATGTTTTTTGTTTCGCTATACACGCTCTTACAATTATTGTGATTTTTTTCTTCAATATACTAGGTAGATAATGCGAAATAACTAATTATAAAGTGCATTTATTTGTTTACTTACAGCGTGATGGTGGTATTCCTTCCATTTCATCTTGTCATCCAGTCTGTTTTGATAACAGTTTAAAACACGAGTTTCAGCGAAATCATGCTTTGTACCTATTACACTCGAAACTAACAACTTGATCTATTTTTAGTAATGGGTTGAACCCTTGTTAATTTCAGTACGCAGCATACAACCCCTCTCTTTCTTTCTTTCTTTCTTTCTCTCTCATATATATTCTTGTCTCGTTCCGCTTTTGTACTACGAAAAGGAAACTTCAATCTTTATTTTTAATATTATATACTGTACATGTATAAATGCGTATGTGTATGTATATTATTGTATACTTGAATGAAAATAGTAGAATAGAAATAGTGCTGCAAATAGGTGAATCTACATTAAATCGCACTACCTAAACTTGTATTTGAAACCACAATATTACTACTGTACCTTGGAATTTCATTGTTCTCTCTCTGACCCCCCTCTCAAACTCCATCTTCTCTTACTCTTTTCTTCAGTTATTTTCTGATATCCCATCTTTAAAAACCAAGCTAGATTGCAATGATATGTATTGACTGTTTTGTTTCTTGAACCTATTTTTTTATTTTAAATCAATTCAATTCCTTTTTTAAAATTTATTCAATCTATTTAATCAATTCAAGTGATTCACAAATATAGTGTGTCAGATTTTTAAGTCTCATAGAATCTATTAAAACATTCGCTTCGGTCTTCTATTGTCTGTAGAAATGTATAATAAATTCAGATATACACACGTATAATGAAGACAAACAAATAGAAATGTCAAAAACTACAGGAATATGATAATACAAATAGAAATGAAGCAACATAAAATCCTTTTACACGTATTAAAGTATTCCTAGTCACGTGTAATCTAAAACCTGAGTCAGATCTTGAAATAGATCAGATAAACAAGTTTGTTTTCAATTGCACGAGATCTATTCAATCATACTCCGATATATTTAGATATATTCCAATATCTTTAGATATATTTAGCTAAACTGTGTGTCCAAATAAGCTCTTCGTATGTGACACCTTTTGTAGTTCTAATCAAGTTTTTTTCACCGAATGAGAATGGTATGCTTTATCACGACTTCGTCAAATACTAATCACGGTTTCTCGAACTTAAAAGAGGTGATATACTATGTTTGATATACTGTTACAACCTCCATTTAACCGGTTCTAGCCACTCTGTTCGTGTTTTGTTAGTTAAAATGTTAAGTTTCAGCAACCTACCACCATGTTGTTGTTGTTATTATTAAAATTAGTATTATTATTCGCTTTCCTCTTAAATCAATAACGGTTGTTAATGTATCAGTGATATAAAAATGACCAACTTTCACGTTAGGTTTGGAGTTTTTACAAATATCAAGATACGAGGTTATGCATGCAATATCCACGGGTATAGCTAAACAGCGGATATGGCTCATATCCGCGGATATGGAATTCAGTCTGCGGATATGACATTTAGTTTTGGAAGTAAACAAAAAGTATGGCAATTTTCATTAAAATATTTATTTGGAATAATAAATAAGTACAAAAAGATTCCTTAAGTGAAATAATATTGAAAAAAATCTCCAATATGAAGCACATTCTTTCAGAAATACACTTAAGTCATAGAAGCGGATATGGAACACTGTTACAATATAACCGGAATATACTAGAATTAGACTTGAAAAATATGTATTATTGCTATTAATATATCTCAAAGTATAAATACAATGTATATAACAAACAATCGTTCCCCCATTTGCCACTTATTTGCAAAAAAAATGTCATATCCGCAGACCGTATTCCATGTCCGCTGGGTCTGTGGATATGACATTTATTTTTTTTAAGTAAAAATGAAATATGTCGATTTTCAATAAAATATTTAAATAGATAATAATCTCATATTATAAAGGCAAAGGATATAACAGAAAAATAAGTACAAAAAATTTTTAAAAAATATTGAAAAAAAAAATCGCCAGTATGAACCAAATTCTGTCAAAAATACACTTAAGTCAAATAAGCGGATGTGGGACACTGTTACAATATAATCCGAATAAACTAAACATGTTAAAATTAGACGTGAAAAAATATGAACAGACTCATTAAAACACAAAGTAAAAAAAGAGGTATGTCGATTTTCAACAAAATATTTAAATAGAATAAATTTGTTGTTCGCTAGTAAGCCACAGAACGTCTGTTCTGTCTAAAAATGCACTTTCCTAACCCAAATTAAACACCATGGCTGCGCAAAGCATCATGGGAAAACATTTGTCGGAAAATCACGAAAATACCCGAAGATATGTTTATGCTTGACGCTGCTCAGATAATAATCTCATATTATAAAGGCAAGGATATAACAGACAAATATTCCCTCATTTGCTACTGAATCGGTCTGCGGATATGACATTTCTTTACATACTAGTAATATTGTTTAACTTTTCGTATGTACATTAATGGGAGCCGTCACGTTTAAAGGGACCATCTTGTCCAAATTTTCAAAATTCAGAATTTTGCATTTATGAAATATATTGTCTCTTCTGATTAAGAAAATGTATGGTTTTGTATGCATCTGAATATAATGTGATCATAAAATGCCGCTTCAAACTAAAAATACATCAGAACGAATAGACACGGCGCAATTTCAGACGCCATTTCTTAACATCACGTCATTCTACAAGATGGTCCCTTTTAACATGACGGGACACATATTTAATTTTTCAAATAATCAAAAATGTATGGAAATATATGTCACAGTGCTCACTTGTAAAAACGTTCAAGACATTTTTATGTTCAAGACCAGCGTATGTTGTCATTTAGTTATGCGCATCGCCACACGATAATAAAACACGTTTTGCACTCGGCGTCCTTGACCGCTCGGCGCGTTTCCTTTTGACTTGATGGGGCTTCTTCCCGGCCGTTGGAGTTTTCATAACAGTTCTAAGACCATTTGAAGAAACAACCACATTACAGTCCCTTCCCTTGTCTTGCAAGAATTTTTTTTCACGTTTTGCCTTAGCCTCGCCCGACATGTTGGCCCATTGGTCGAGAGTAACGGCATGGTGTCCAAACATTTTATCTAATTTATAGTTCCCTGCACCCCTTATTGCTCTACATTTTTCTACAATTTCCCCCTTCACTATTCTTTCCAACAGATCTATAAATTTTGGAAGGTCTGTGTGCTTCCACTGTGTAGCGTTCTTCAGAATATGGTTTGCGCTCTCGCAATTATTGTTGGTCCAGTTACGTTCACATTTGCCAGTGTTTGAGGGTTCAATTACATATTTCTCGAGCAATGGCAAGAGCCTGTCTTGAAAATATGGAAAGAATTTCTTCTCCCCAACACTCATGTCTTTTGACCTGATATGTTCTTTCACTTGACTAACACGGAAATTTAATGTATCAACATCTGTTGAAGCAGTAATCCCGTCTTCGCCGAAGATTAAATCGACAATAGCTTGTCTGTCTTTAACTGGAAAGCCCACTTGATCCTCAAGATATTTGTTAGTGTTTTGTTTCAAATGGCGCGTACAAAAGATATGTGTACAGCCAGGTAAACATCTCTCTATCGCCACGCGAAACGCCTGCTCCTCATCACTTTCAATTTTCAGTCATTGTTAAATTGTCTGCGATGTCATGAAAGAATGAACTGTATGTTCTGGATGAAGAATTAGTATGTATGAATGTAGGACCAAATGTGATTGGATGTGTTCCAGCTCAGTGTTGGGCCTCGGGGAATGTCGACCAGCGGAACGATGTACATTTTTACGCACTCGAACTCTTTCCTGGATTCTGATTGGTTGACTTTTTTAATTTGTAACTGTAAAACACTTATTATTACGTCGCTAATTTTGACTGATAATCTCTGACTGGGATATCGGAATCAGGAGTAACCAAGTGTTTTTCATTAAATATCTGGATTCTTAAGATGTCGCCGAGTACAAAAAAAACATAGTTCCGTATCTGGTCGTCAGCCAGAAAAAAGAGGGCCGGTAGGTAGAATGATGCAAAAAGTAAAATAAAAGTAAAGGAAAGATTTGTTAAAGTCGGAAATGTAAGAAAAAAAAACTTAAGAGTCGGCTGTGAAAAAAGAGGGTCGGTCGAGAGACCAGAAACGGAACTTTTTTTTTGCCTAACTGTTTACTGCTCATCACACTCATTCTGATAAATGACCTATAAATGATATATTCTAGAAAATGATCTAGCAGTTAGATCTAGTTAATGTTAAAAAATCCACAGAACACCAAGATTCACTTCATTGTGTGTTTTGGGGTGTTGAAGTCCTATTTACACATTAAAATTTCAACACGCATAATTTCACTCATTTTTGTTTTATTATCTTCATATTATGAGGGCCTGTATATTTAAATCTAGTGCTTTGAACCTCGGGTTTTAATCGGGCTTATAACAAAAAGAAAGAGCGAGAGAGAAAAAATAACGAAAACTGTGGTTAACACCAGTGAGTGAATTTCCCATGTCGCTAGTTTTAACGGAGATATTTTCACCAAATTCTACAGGGTAAAAGAATGTATGAAGTATTAAAAAGTATTATGTATTAAAAGGTATTGTTCAACTTCCTTGTTTTTTGCATTAACTCTTTGATTTTATTCCTATAGTACTTTATCAAAAAAAAAAAAAAAAAAAAAAAAAAAAGCATTGTCACCATAAATCATTCAAATCTGAAAAAAAAATGAAAACACATAAAATAGATAGAAACTCTATAATTCTTAAGAAAGATATAATAAAATATAAAATATGTACCTCAACTTACTTGTTTTAGAGATATTTCATGTTAAGTATCTGCCCTTTTTTCTTTTCGGTAAAAATAATAATTTTTATGAATTTCACAAAAATAATGATAAGCACAGTTGCATGATCTTTTTTCATTGATCGAATCTAACCTTCGTAAGCTCAGACCTTAACAAGATACATATAAACTTATATTGCGTCTAAGCGACGCTAAATGAAAAGACCAAACACTGTCATGATATAAAACCCAATATAATATTATCGATCACATGATGAATGTGTATACACTTGAAAAAAAAAAGTTGATGATTTAATCAAACCAACCATTGTATTAATATTTTTTTTTTTTTTTTGAAACATAATTCCCATTGCGTGTTCTTCTTTCCATTTCGTCCTTTGCGCTTAAATAGTTTCTTTGCGTATTTAGGACATTCGCGTCAATACATTTTCTTTTAGAACAATTTGGAAAAATGCAAGAAAATAAACTAATAATTTCTGTCCTCCTAGAACGATATGTCGAAATAAAACGCCTAAATTTTCTTCAATAAAAGCATTGTTTAAACTATCAAAATGTTTTAAATGGAGTGTACACAGGGCACCACTTTGTGGATCATTGCTTTCCTCATTGCATTTGTTAAGATATTTGAAACTGATCAGGTTTAAAACGTTATGTGTGCTTAACGGAAAGCCCTCTCATTTGTTATTATCATTTTTTTTAAATAATAATATATGTATGATAGGACCGCCTTTAGCTCACCAGTTTTTTTTCTTAGTGACTTTTGATCCATTAAGGTACACTAGAATCAAGATTCAAAATATATTTATTCTGCAGCATTAACATAGGTTTCATAGTTACGCACACACCACATATAATACCCCACATTTACACCACGTATTATACATCATGATTCGGTAAGATCACAACAGATACTATTTGATAATACATGTTATATATTTGACTTAATACAAAGACAAAAAGTTTGAAAAAAACCAAAACAAAAACAAAAACAAAACATCGACGAAGACAACCAGTAAAAACATCACTGATAAAGACATTCTTATCCTGTTGAATAAATAGTGATTTATAATATTAAAATATTAAAGGGCATAGTGCGTCTATTCAAAGCCATAGGAGCTCATCAGTTTCGTTTTTATATATACTGACGAGCCCTTGTAGCTTTCAATGGAGGAAGTTTTCCATTAAGTGCCCTGTAACCGAATGGTCATGGGTTCGACAAACCAAAACCATTAAAATTTGCATTGGCATATTGCGTTCACACATTAAGAAGGTCAATGATTCTCAGGATAATATGACTCAGAGTCGTGATCTACATGTGACAGCAATATATCTGTCTCACGTAGACAAAAAAAAAAAAAGTAAAAAATTAACCCTCATGAACTAGATAATATCTCGCGTAGATCTTAAACCCAAATGTAAACAGTTTTATATGTTTTCAATGTGAAAATTTGTACTTCACGAAGTTCTTTTTCCAATGAAATCGCTTTATACATCAACTGGTGGCCATTACAACAGATCATTGGTATTGCCTGTGTGTGTGTTTGTATTGAGCATTACTCGTAACAAGATAATTACCTTCTTGTCGAGCTTGGTTATTCAATGCGTAGATACAGACCACATGTTCATAAAAATTTACTGATACCATTAATGGATTTTACTAAGTCCATGTTGTTAAGCATAACATTACTATTTTCATAAAACAACTGTAATAAGATTATTTATTATAACAATCTATTCACATATATACATCTGATAATAACTTCATCAAATTTTACTAAGAGTTATGAATTTATTTACACGTTAAACTAGGATAAAAATAGTTCCTAGATTACTAGCAAATATTAATCTGAGGTTTCAATGAAGTATAAAATATTAACATTATATCATTCATGACGGGAAATCAATTCTATTTAACAGAATCATTTCAGTCTCAAAACTTTTAATTGTGTATGGTCTAAGAATACCAAAAAGTGTTCGCTATTTTTTTTTCTCGGCAATGCAAATCTACTTTTATTTTTCATAAAACTATATGAAATTTTAATGACCTGATTATGCCCATGCCATATAAATTCAATATTGAGCATTTGGACAAACTGAAAATAAAGTCGATCGAATCTGATCAAACAAAACAATTCAGTGTCCATAAATTAAATTGCATACGAACGTTTATTTTCTCGCAGCATATCTGAATTCTTTGAACACGTTTAAGCACCAAATTCAAAAATAAATTAAAGATTTTTTTTTTTTTTTTTTTTTTTTTTTTTTTTTTTTTTTTTTTTTACGAATTATTGGACGACCATTACGAATATCGGAAACTTTAATGAGTTTTATATCGCCAATTAAGTGAACTTCATCTGCGAAAAAATGGTCATGTGTTTTATTCTTTTCGCTTAAATATAGCATAAAACTTAAAATGATTGTTGTTAAAGTAAGAATTGTTTTTCCGGTATGTAATTTGATACTTCATTGAAAGCCTCAGATTTAGATATCTTGCTAGCCGTCTTAAGGTACATATATGTTAATAAGGTTTAACTGTTTAAAATTCTTCTTTTCGCTTAAATATAGCATAAGGCTCATATAAACAGATATAAGGTAAAGTCCCTGTAATGGTTCCGCTACGTCTGGGACAACTTAACCTCAACCAAGATAACCAGGGTACCCTAATGAAACATTAGGAAACCTTGGTTATCTCCGTAAAAGACCACGAGGTCCGAAATGTAGCGGAACCATTAAAGGGACTTTACCTTAAGTTGTAGTAGTATAGACGATACATTCTTATTTTTCGGGAAAAACACCTGATAAAATATTTATTTGATTTCATACAATTATTCTACAAATAAACTGATAGCATGAATCAGTCTTTTGCTTAGATTTATGAATCTTATTTCCCGCAAAAAGGATATAAAATAGTTCGCCATGGATTACCTATGCAAATAGTTAGTTTAGAGGAGATATCCTCACATCCGAGGAAGAAATAATACATTCATCTGCTTTGTATGAGACGGGTGAAATCTTCATTAAGTACTCCGAGCCTCAAAACTTCGTAATTTGTCAAATACGCCGGAGACATCCTAAGAAATTGCTTAGTATTACTGGCGGTGAAAGATTCGCCATAAATCATACAAAACATAAAGGCGATGATGGTGATATTTGCTAAAATAATAGATGCGAATTAGACCCGCCCGTGATTTACTGCACAGCGGAATCGCGACATGAAACCTTAAGGCAGGGAGACGGAAAACTGATAGTTTGTAAATAAATCCACCATTCGACGCCCCTTTAGCCAATTTCACATCCATAATGGTAATTTCAAAAGGAATTTTGCGTCTGTTACGGATATTAGTTAGAATTCTCTGGTTTTACCCCATGCCCGCTGTACCAATAATGAGTAAAATTAAATATTGACGAGGCATTCATTGTGCATATTAGAAAACAACGGGGGGCCGGTAAATTGGATAGTGTTATGTGCCGGTCGTCTCTGCTCTCGCGGAGTCTGGGAGAAATGGAAAAGATGGAAATACAACGTTAGGCGAGGAAATAGTATCGAAGTGAGGGAGCCACTTTGATGACAGAAAATGATTTAAAATTTAAACGATATTTATGGCAATTATTAATATCAGTACATAAACATTAAGTTAAGATAATGAAGACTAACGAAGCTGTATATAAGTCAAGTTGATATCTTTATTTTTTTTCGCAGCTTCACTTTTTTTTGGGCTCAAGTTAAATTGCTTTATTATTTTGTGATATATTAACTACGTTTATATGTCACTTGTTTTAAATATATATCTACCGGCGGTTGATATACTGTTACATTAATAGCTGAATTAATACAAAGTGTTAAGTAACGTACCGAGTAAGATTAATTTGGCCAAAAACATGTTATCAAATGATAAAAAGAAGCTACGGGTAATTATCTTTATGTAATATTAAATTGGCGAGCACGGGTGATGAAGACCTGGGCTATTAATCAAATCCCCCGGTAAAACATCTAAACTGGTGGAAATCAACACAAGCAAGCTCAGTATAGTGATGGCACCGGTCTTTTAAAGGCCGAAAATACAATAAGAGATATAGACTGTCATATAAACTAATATTACTTGGCCCATCAGGCCGTGGGTTCGAGTCTAGACCGGATCAATCGGAATTTTCACGTGAGACATTTGACCTGAGATAGTTCGGTACTTATAATAAGCTAGACGCTGCTTATTATATGACTGAAACAGACAACAACAACAACAACAACAAAAAGCACCCCCCCCCCAAAAAAAAACAACAAAAAAAAAAAAAGCAAGAACAAAGAGACTGACCTACTTGGTTTAAATCTAGGTAAAAAGTCAACAACAACATCTGCTGTATGTGCAGAATAATGCTCCACCACAATCGTAAACCCATTACCTTATGCAACCGTTAAACTAATTGCCTGAAAATCATTCTCTTTGATATGCTACTACAGATAATTTTTGTCTGCATTGATATTTGTTTTCACTTCCTTTAATCTCTCTCTCTCTCTCTCTCTCTCTCTCTTTGATATAACCAAACTTTTTTCTTTCTGATGAATATATGTATACTCGTATTGATCACGTGTGGACTTTATATGTATGTGTATACTTTAACAATGTTCTGTTCTGTTCTGTTCTTAACACTCGTCGATCGTCGATATCCGTCGTTGCTCGGATATGGGCAAGGTGTTCCGAATGGCTCCACTGATGGATTGTGGAATTACCCGAGGTGTTCATCGCGTTCTTGTTTCAATCGAAACGTTTCACTATTCCTGGATATACATAATTATACATAATTTGATAGATATTTGCCCCTACTTGCAAATCGCTGGCTTTTATTTTTCCTAATCCAATTGTGCTTGTCTGTATAATGCCTATACTTTAGTTATCGTCATTGAAAAAGTTCAGCTTTCGATAATTTGTTAGTTTTATCACCATTAATATTATTAGCACTACTAATAACAGAAGTTGTCTTTTTATCATCATTAATATCTATAGATTCTTCTCATATTTCTTTTTCGTTCTGATATTTTAATTAAAAGTCATTTCCGCGGTAATAAATTTCTAAATATTTCCACTGAGATGTGACTGCACGGATTTGCTTGACTCATGCCTGCTTGCTTCAATATGCTGCTTATGTCTTGTATTTGTTTTATTTGAATCAATTAAATATACATCTAGTGTTTTAGTCAACTTAATGACACACGGATAGAAAATAGTGTATAGTACAAAAATGTGAAAGGCGTTGTTATCTGATCATGGAGTAGGTTGGCTCTATGATTAATCACTATTGAAAGAAAATGACAATAACTTAAATTTACGCTAAAAAAATCTAAGTAAATATTACTTAAAGTTAATTTTTCAAAAATATAGAATTTAACCTAAGCGGGGCGAAGTTGAGCAGAGGGAAGCTGAGCACAGGGTAAAGTTCTATTTTTTTTAATTAATTGTTGTGGCTTACTATCTTACTTTAGTCACGTAGGCCACAGCGGCACCTTTGATGTTGACGCACGTTACAACCGTTCAAAACAAACATAACTTTTATAGAACCTGAGCAAAATGATATACCTTTGAATTTAAACTGAAAATGAGCTATTGCAAAGGCTGAAACTGTGGAAATAACGGTAACTCTTGTTTTACCATCAATTGTTTTCAAATAACTTAAAAAAAGTCCGTGCCACTTGCCTCTTGTCCTGAAGATAATAAACCGCACACGAAGAGTGAAATAAATACTGACAAAGATAGACTTCTTAGATGTATGTAATAAGTTGACAGTATGAACAAAGGATAGACTTCTACTCTCTTGATGATCTTTCTTTTACATCGGTATTTAAAACCACATGCATCTTATGCTTCCTGTGTAGAATAATGTTTGGTGTAACCGGGGGTCCGTGTTTGTTCATTTTAGCAAGTATATTTCCTTCTTGAGTGCATAGTCGCCACGTAGCTTACAAGTATAAGGTATCGTTTAGGTTTTAAATTTTATCGAATTTATCGCAAGCGACACAAAGCGGAGGTTCCTAAAATTCCATTAAATTTAAAGTTTAAGCGATAACATATTTACAGTTCGTCTCATACGCCATACAGCTTTGTCTTTGACCTCGCGTTATTTGAACCATCCCCCGCTTGATTGACAGTACTGTTCACGTGATGGTTTAGAGTCAGTATCTATCAGTGGTTACATCATATAAGGCTACATGCAAAACCATGTCGTAACCAACAAGCTCCGCCCATCACGAAGGCAGCATACGCTGATATTTTCTTTATATCAAAACCTTACGGATCATTTTTTGAAATACATATTTTTCAAATGTAAGCATTTCACTGAACAATTAGTTGGACAAACAGTTGGACAAACTGTAAAGAGACACACATATATTGTAACAGAGGTCATCAGACATTCCAAATTTCCATATTAAATGTTTTGATTGGAATGCCAATGCTAAACTCTTAAATTTTGCGAACAAAACAGGGACTTAGTCTGAATGTATCCCAGTCTACAACAGTGCTAATGTCAGCTATTGACGTCATAATCTGTGTTTGGGCGGTTTTCAAATATAATGAAGACTTTTCTTCTTTTCCAGATATAATGAAAGCTACATGACTCCGGAGTCCAATTTCACATCAAAAGTTTTTATTCAATGGTATCTGTGTTAACCCTTTCCCTCATAGAGGACACCATGAAAAGACCTATGCGAACAACATAAAACCAGATCAGCCTGCGAGTAACTCGCAGGCTGATCAGGTTTTATGCTGTTCGCTGCTCCTCAGTGGTCTGGAAATGAGGACTTTATAATTAAATTTGGTAAGGTTTAAGTGTGGCTTTCTGCAGATCAGGCTTTATGTGATATCATTGAGGGCGTCAAAATGAGTCTATATGAGGGAAAGGGTTAAAATGAGTCTATATGAGGAAAGGGTTAATGTTGTGTTTTAGTGGTGTTAAAGAGTGTGTTTTTTTCTCTCCAAAAGTTATAGCGGAAAAACTTGTAAAAAATGTCCCGAATGTAACACTTTTTCGCGTGACATTTTTTCAAGTGTGAATGTTTTGTTCATATATTTCATTTGTAAGTCACAATTTGTTTTCATATACCAAGAGCACCTCTAAAACATTTAGTTCAAAGAAAAATTGGAAATCATAATTCAAACCTTTGCTGTGAGCAAACAGATGTATGAACAGTTAATACAGTTTTACAATTTGATTTATATAGGTGTCTACTTCTTGTAAAAGTAAGTGAAATAAGTATAAGCATAAACTATAAAAAGAAATACCATCTTAAATAAAGCCGACTGGAAGTGTCCCGAGTGTAACATTATGCCTTTTCATATGAATCAATAACACGTTCTTTGCATGTAATCAATTTATGTTGTATTTTTTTCAGACAAACACATAATCAAAAGTACACAGAAAGCAAGGCTTGCCATGTGTTGCAATGGCTTTTTTGTCTATAACTCTATATGGTTATTGTGTGTTGTCCCGAATGTAACACATTATTTACCTGTATAAATATCAAATGTATTATAATGATTATAAATGATTATAACCTTGACCAGAAAGTGAATGCAATGAGCCAGTTGGCTAAACAAAAGGCTATGCTTGACCTTGTTACGTCGGCAGGAGCTCTATCTAATACCAATGTGTGCCCATTCGAAAACCTGCCCGAACGTTCATGCACTGATAGAACATGTACATAATAACTGTGGAACATATTCAATGAATACATTGTAAGGACCTCTGCCAGAAACTTCAATAAAAAATAAGGCCAAGGCAAATTAAAAAAAAAAGGGAGACCTTCACAGGTCATCATATCACATGATCTCTAGATGAACAAGGAACTCTTCAATGCAGTGACGTAAGATGCTCTTGCCTAGTATGCCTATCTAACCACCAAGGACTTTTCTAGTATGTCTATCTGACCAACAAGGACTTGTCTAGTATGTCTATCTGACCAACAAGGACTTATCTAGTATGTCTATCTGACCACCAAGGACTTGTCTAGTATGTCTATCTGACCACCAAGGACTTTTCTAGTATGTCTATCTGACCACCAAGGACTTGTCTAGTATGTCTATCTGACCACCAAGGACTTTTCTAGTATGTCTATCTGACCACCAAGGACTTTTCTAGTATGTCTATCTGACCACCAAGGACTTTTCTAGTATGTCTATCTGACCACCAAGGACTTTTCTAGTATGTCTATCTGACCACCAAGAACTTTTCTAGTATGTCTATCTGACCACCAAGGACTTTTCTAGTATGTCTATCTGACCAACAAGGACTTTTCTAGTATGTCTATCTGACCACCAAGGACTTGTCTAGTATGTCTATCTGACCACCAAGGACTTTTCTAGTATGTCTATCTGATCACCAAGGACTTGTCTAGTATGTCTATCTGACCACCAAGGACTTGTCTAGTATGTCTATCTGACCACCAAGGACTTTTCTAGTATGTCTATCTGACCACCAAGGACTTGTCTAGTATGTCTATCTGACATTGTTCACCAACACCAAGGACTTGTCTAGTATGTCTATCTGACCACCAAGGACTTGTCTAGTATGTCTATCTGATCACCAAGGACTTGTCTAGTATGTCTATCTGACCAACAAGGACTTTTCTAATATGTCTATCTGACCAACAAGGACTTTTCTAGTATGTCTTTCTAACCTTCAAGGACTTGTCTAGTATGTCTATCTGACCACCAAGGACTTGTCTAGTATGTCTATCTGATCAACAAGGACTTTTCTAGTATGTCTATCTGACCAACAAGGACTTTTCTAGTATGTCTATCTGACCAACAAGGACTTTTCTAGTATGTCTATCTGACCAACAAGGACTTTTCTAGTATGTCTATCTGACCAACAAGGACTTTTCTAGTATGTCTATCTGACCAACAAGGACTTTTCTAGTATGTCTTTCTAACCTTCAAGGACTTGTCTAGTATGTCTATCTGACCAACAAGGACTTTTCTAGTATGTCTATCTGACCACCAAGGACTTGTCTAGTATGTCTATCTAACCTTCAAGGACTTGTCTAGTATGTCTATCTGACCACGTAAGACTTGTCTAGTATATCTATTTGACCAACAAGGACTTTTCTAGTATGTCTATCTAACCACCAAGGACTTGTCTAGTATGTCTATCTGACCACCAAGGACTTGTCTAGTATGTCTATCTAACCACCAAGGACTTGTCTAGTATGTCTATCTGACCACCAAGGACTTGTCTAGTATGTCTATCTGACCACCAAGGACTTGTCTAGTATGTCTATCTGACCACCAAGGACTTGTCTAGTATGTCTATCTGACCACCAAGGACTTGTCTAGTATGTCTATCTGACCACCAAGGACTTTTCTAGTATGTCTATCTGACCACCAAGGACTTGTCTAGTATGTCTATCTAACCACCAAGGACTTTTCTAATTATTGACAAAGATTATAATCTACTGACCAAAAGTGAATGCATAGCCATTGCTAATACAAAAGGCTTCTTGACTTGTTGACGGTACGCTAGTGAGCTCTATCTGACACCAAGATTGTTGCCATTCAACTGACCAACGAACTTTCATAGCACTGAAAAACATTGTTACATACATAACTTGTCATATGTCTACTGAAACAACTTGTAAGGACCTTTCTGCCACAAATTTTCTATAATAAAAATGAAGTATGCATCATGGCAAAACTTTTGAGATGAAAAACTTGTACAGAAAAATGTAGAACCAGGACTGTAAAGTATGGTCTACAAAACAGAATGTTTTTCTGCACAAAGATGCTTACAGAACTACCAAAAGATTTGGTAGAGCTTCAACAGGCTGTCTATATCACTAAGGACTTCTAGATGAACAAGGAACTTTTCAGATGCACTGACCGTAAGATCTCTTGCCTAGTATGTCTATCTACCACCAAGGACTTTTCTAGTATGTCTATCTGACCAACAAGGACTTGTCTAGTATGTCTATCTGACCACCAAGGACTTGTCTAGTATGTCTATCTGACCACCAAGGACTTGTCTAGTATGTCTATCTGACCACCAAGGACTTGCTAGTATGTCTATCTGACCACAAGGACTTGTCTAGTATGTCTATCTGACCACAAGGACTTTTCTAGTATGTCTATCTAACCACCAAGGACTTGTCTAGTATGTCTATCTGACCACCAAGGACTTTCTAGTATGTCTATCTGACCACCAAGAACTTTCTAGTATGTCTATCTGACCACCAAGAACTTGTCTAGTATGTCTATCTGACCACCAAGGACTTGTCTAGTATGTCTATCTGACCACCAAGAACTTGCCTAGTATGTCTATCTGACCACCAAGAACTTTTCTAGTATGTCTATCTGACCACCAAGGACTTTCTAGTATGTCTGTCTGACCACCAAGAACTTTTCTAGTATGTCTATCTGACCACCAAGGACTTTTTCTAGTATGTCTATCTGACCACCAAGGACTTTTCTAGTATGTCTATCTGACCACCAAGGACTTTTCTAGTATGTCTATCTGACCACCAAGGACTTGTCTAGTATGTCTATCTGACCAACAAGGACTTTTCTAGTATGTCTATCTGACCACGAAGATTTCTAGTATGTCTATCTGACCAACAATGTCTTTTCTAGTATGTCTATCTGACCACCAAGGACTTTTCTAGTATGTCTATCTGACCACCAAGGATCTTGTCTAGTATGTCTATCTAACCCAAACAAGACTTGTCTAGTATATCTATCTGACCAACAAACACATAACAATTCTGTATTTTGAGTCATCAACAGCACCAACAACAAATTCTTGATTCACTTGAATTATTTGAATTATTTAAGACAAAAGTACAAAGTACATGTATGGAACGCCAAATCTACATAGCTCTTCAAATATTTAGAGATATCTTCAATTGAATTATTGATATCAACAAATCATTTGAAGATATCAACAAATGATTTGGAGAGATCTTCAAATGAATTAATGATATCAACAAATCAGTTGTTGGTCTCAATATATAATTTTGATATCTCCAAATTATTTGTTGATATCAACAAATGATTTGGAGATATCAACAATTGATTTGGAGATATCTCTAAATATTTGAAGAGATCTTCAAATATTTGAGTTTATGTAGATTTGGCGTTCCATATACATGACAAGTTCTAAACTCCGCGCAGTAGCTACCTCCCCTTACAGTTGTAGATAAAGTAAAAATTAACAGAATTTAGCTAATTTTTCCTTTTTTCCAAATAATTTATTTTACTGCGAGTGTCATTTCCCTAAGTCTGTTTTCTTTAATAAATATCAAATATCCCCTCGTGATAAAAAATAAATCATTTTAAAAAAATATTTTTGTTGTTGTGACGCAGACGGAGACGCCATTTTGTTAGTTACCATCATCATGTGACATTTGTGACTGCTTGCAAGGGAGATCACTGTGTGGAGTTTGGGCAAGTTCGTGGCATTACACCAGCTGATGGCAATTGTTGTTTCTGGCCAATCAGCTTGACAAATAGGTGTCCAGAGTTTCACCCACACCGAACTCAGACAGAAGACTGTTAGTTTTCTGAGGAATATGGCTGAAGTGACTCAGCTTGACAGAATAGGTGTCCAGAGTTTCACCACACCGAACCAGACAGAAGACTGTTAGTTTTCTGAGGAATATGGCTGAAGTGACTTTGCATGTACAGTTTACCATTTGAATTCTTTAGATGTATCTTTATTCAAGCAAGATAAAAGAACTTGTAAACTGAATTGCTTTCAGTACAATTTTCTCAAACTTACTTTAATACTATTCGTTATCTAAAACACTTGAATTTTCCATTATTGTTTAAGGGTAAATCAATCTAATCTAGTCTAATCATTTCAGAAATTCAGTTTATTTCAATGTACACATGGTATATTTTCCATATGTTTTATTTGATTATTCTATATAACACAGACTTAGCAAGCTTATGTCGACCCTTTCCTAAGTACAGATGTGAAATCATACATTAAAACTTTGGAAAAGAACGGTACATACGCTGATCATGTCGCCCTTTACAGTCTCTCCAAAATATTGGGTCTTTCTATCAAAGCTGTGCACGCTGAGTGTCCCGATGTTGTCATTGGAAATCAGGGAAATGAATGTCTGGTCATTGGCTACATTCCAGAGATAAAACATTATGTCAGCCTTGAGCCTATAAGGTCAAAATTAAACTTACAATTTCATGATCGATTCAAATATAAATAATGAATATAAAAAGTCTAGAAAACGCTTAAAATCGTAAGATATATAGCCAACTTAATAAACATTGTCAAGAGTAGTCAATTTAATCATAAAATTTGTTTTACAGGGAACTGGAATTAGTTGATGGAGATTATGCCTTGGAACAACTGTCATCATATAAACACAGAACCACCGAGCAGTTTGCAGCACAGGTACTATTATCATCATATTAATTATGATCATAGGTAATATAATTGTTCTAAATCGTAGCAAATTTATAAATTATTCCATAACTAACTAGAGTAATAGCACTTCATGAATGTGTTTCTACAAATATAATGGTAAGTCATGACATCGAGGTAATTCATAACAATATAATCCAATCTGACTTGTTCACAACAGTATTGTTACATGTTTCAGATTCTTCAAACTGATGCTGATGGCATACAGCTTAAGTATATGACTAAAAGGGAAAAGAATAGTCAAACCTGTTATGTGTGAACATTTAAACAAGACATGTTATGGGATGACAAGAGTGTTGTTATGAAGAAGCTGTCTGCTAAAATAGTGGAGGAGATTAGTACTTATCGATTAGTGTACTACACGTTTGATCTGTGAACTCCAAGATATATGGATGAATAATTCAGTGAATTGTTGAACTTGTTTATTGTATTAATTGTTTGAGTTTAGTTTTTAAGTTGGATCAAATTTTGGTATACTCTGTGTTCCAGTCTTGCGTACCCGTAAACCAATAGTAGGCATTGTTAATTTGCATTATTACCACAGCCATTTTCACCGTTTTGTATCGCTCCGCCTTCAGCAGCGTATCAATGCAATGTGATTGTGTACATCAGATTAGGAAGGTCTTGACCTCCTTAGGTATGAATAGAACGTTATGAAACAAATCAAAGCGTTCAAGGCACTGAGAAACTGCCAGCAGGTTTATCATGAACGAAAGATCGAGGGAGTTCAGCTGACTTACAACGAGTATCTAGAGTTGCGAAAAAACGTATCATATGACGACAGCTGACCTATCAAACTAGATACCAACTATAAGTACATGTATAGCGAGTTCATCACGTCAATCCTGCCGACAGTCTTTCAGCGTATTGTGCGCTTTGATTGTTAATAAAACGACATTTCTACCTATTATGACCTGTGTTAAATTGTTCGTGAGATGCAGATCGTATCAACTCGCATCATCTCAGCCGTTCACCGAGCTGTCGCATTCACGGCACTGATGAGGTCCCGACTGAAACAATTCGTATACAAAGTTCCCAATATTAGACAGTTTGATCTCTGGTGCCATGCAGAGATCTTGATGAAAAGAGCAATTCTCCTTGTAAACGCATTTGGAAACGTCAATAATATCGACCTGTCAATGGCCCAACAGCATCAATGCAACGTCTTGAAGTTCTTCTTTTTATTCATATCATTTATTTTGGCTCATCGATAAATAATAATAAATAAATAGAGCAAAACATATTCTGGTAGTCTGCTACTAAGTTAACATTTATTTATTTATCAAACTTTTTTTTTAATTTTAGGTCGATTGGGAAACAAGTTCTTAAAACACATACTTATCTCTCTCGAAGGATTCCCGGGTTAGACCAGTACTTTGTACCTTGGAAGGTCATGAAAAATCCTTATGACTTCATAGATACCAGTTTACTGAACCTGAAAAGTGAAATTCTCTGTGTCATGTTCTGTCTGCTTAGTATCTGAGCTAGTAGCACACAGAGGAAACCCAGATAGACAATATTGTTAATTTCATTAAAAAAAAACCGAATAGTAATATTATATTCAATATCATATGATGAGAACTGGAATTACATAATTTAAATAATGTATTGCCAACAAACATATAAAGAGAAATCAAATATTGCAAAATTAAAACATACGATAACATACTATATACCATAATGAGATCCCCTTCCATACTAGTATTTGTCATGGCGTCAAAACACGCCTATATACGATCAAGAGTCAAGAGGCATCCAGTAGCCAATGTTGTAAAAATGCAACTCAGTATTTGTTTTTCAGCATAAGATTTTATTTCATTTAGATCAACATACATTATACAATTCGAGAGCCTTATTTATCTTGTTATAGTATAATATCAGCGCCTGAATGGTCTAAAGAGCATTATCTGATAATATGTTGACGCCCCACCGACAGTATTAATGTTATTTGGAGACTATATCTACTTGAGACAGATAAAGTGCTGCCACGCTGCAGTATCACGCCATAGACACGAGGCATGATACCACACCAAGTCATGGTATTCTGAGCTTGGACATAAAATCCGACAACAATCACATTATCCTGATGCCGCTTCAATCTCTCTTGGATTTACACTTTTTTAATATATACCTTTACATTTTCTGGCTCATGTACATGCAAAATATGATGCGCAAATGCAACTCAACAGATTGAAATTCCGTCTTATGTCAGTGACAAATGCGTTGGTAGCATGACGTCACTTTTTTTTTTTTAGAAAACTTGATAAACTCATTTAAAACCTGTGTGAATTGACTTCTTGTGTCTGCATATATATATATAGGTATACAGGTATTAGTGTTTCTAAAAATGCTAACAATCGCCGTTAGCCAAGTGAACAGAAAGTTACACTGTGACGTAAAGGGAGTGACTATAACTTGACTATTTGAGCTTACCGTCGCTTTGACAGTATTTCAGTCATATAGCGACAGGTGGAGGAAGACCCCGAATGCACAGAGGCATCCGGGTAGAACCACCGACCTACCGAAAGCCAGCTGGAAGGCTTCCTACATTAAAATCCGAATGACCCTGCCGGGATTCGAACCCACGCGGTGAGGGGCTGAGTGAGTGTGAAAGTCAGCGACTTTACCCTCTCGGCCACGGAGGCCCCGTAAAGGGAGTACTTGCAGTTATTTAAGGAAATGTTCATAGCTGGGAAATGTTATCAAAGCTGATATTAGAAATTTTCTGATTCCCCATTCATGTGATATAGGAAGCTAAATTTATAACTGCTGATCATAAATTTATCAGGTGTTAATCACTAAAAGCATAGATATAAGCGACATTAGTTCAAAGGTACTTGAGGACAGGACCCTGTCTTTATCAATAAGAAAAAAAATAACGACAGTCTATACATAATAAACAATGTTACCAACTTCAACAGGATGCTTGAGGGCACCCATCGGGAATAAGTGTCAACAAATCAATGAAAATGCGCCCATCGATAATATTGGGGAATTCCCACTATTAGCGGATATTTTTCCTTCATAACTGTTCACATGAAATACAGATATTATCATTTTAAATGATTGAAATTTCTTAATTTCTACTCGAGATTTGACTATTTTAACCGACTGGAACCTCGATCAACGGAAGTGAACCCAGAATGACATCTATGACGTCATCGCCCACGAAGGTCAACTCAGACTGAGAAAAAGATGTTGCGATTGTATATGATAAAGAACGGGAAAGTAAGAGTGTTCCGAAAATATTTGTAAACAAAGTAACTTCGGAATACTCTTACCGTTCCCTTCTGTACATAAACAAATCGCAGCGCTGACCTCATAGATATCGTTTTGGGTTCAATTCCGTTGATCGAGGTTCGAATGGAGTCAAATCACTAAATCCCCACTCGAAATCTTGACATTTTAGACATTAGAAATAATTATATTTGTATTTCTTTTGAACAGTTATGAAGGAAAATTATCCGTTCACAGTGGGAACTCGCCAATATTACCGATGGGCACATTTTTCATAGATATTTTGACATCAATTCCTGATGGGTGCTGCTCAGTATCCTGCTGAAGTTGGTTACCTTGTTTTATATGTAGTGATTTTTTTTTATTTATAAAGACATGGATAGTAAACGTTAGATTTATTTGAATGTGAATATTTTGATACATAAACTCAATGTAAATGGCGAATTAACGTTGAAAACCGCTATATTCAAAGCGTTTCGTGTGTGTGTGTGTGTGTGTGTGTGTGCGTGTGTGTGTGTGTGTGTGAAGGGGGTGGGGAGGTCACAACTAGGGTCCTGTCCTCAAGTACCTGTGCATTAGTTTGATATTTCCCTTTTGTGCACCTAGATCACGGTAGTCTTATTTTCGAACGAAATGTATGCATATTTTTTTTTTAAAAAAGTACTTAAAGCTATGAAGCTACTACATATCGATAAGAAAATTTTAAATAGTGAAATAGGGAATGCAAGGAACATAGGGATCGTACTCAAATCAAATCTGCCCAATTATGCACCTACCAAGATTTCCCACAGTCAAGATTTCCCAGCTTTCAAATCAGTTTCCCAGAGATTGTTCCCGGTAATCTGATCTGTTTATCTTTCTGCGACCGACTGAGCAGGAACCTGCTTGTCTATTACGTCAACGGTGCGGGGGTACAAAGTTGCTCGATAGTTTAATATCGCTGCCCTGGGCAAGCGATAATAATATTGCTGTAGGTCTAACGAGATATAATTTTTCCCAAGCTGCTCGTAGCAAAATACGAAGCTACAAAAAGCTACTGCAACATGATATTCCCTATATGCCACTGGTACCTGAACCGCAGAATAACGTTTTTTTTTGGTTTTTTTTGTCCCTCTATACTGTATAATGAACATGGTAAGGAACCGATTCTGACATCCTTTGATTACGGAAGTCGTAACATGTACAAATGTATGCTTCCATTATATTCTATGCTCACTTCGATCAGTCTAATATTCAATTAACATTATGGTGTAACGAATCAATGTCAAAAGGCAATCTTAACGTAGTAATAACGCGAAATGTAACAATTTGTATATATTTTTACATCTGCGCCATTCTCAACTTTCGGTTTGAGTTTTCGGCTATTCCCACTGGATGACGTAATACATCTACACAAGCAATTTCCTACAATCTGACGATATCAATTTCACATCGTCCAATCATATCGCTCTATTCAAAATTGATCGAACACAAACGGAAGTTGATAGTGTAGCAGACTTATAATGATGAACAAATTGTTGGCATTGAAATCGCATTATAACTTCGATAAGGTTGCCATTTGACAATGATTCGTTATACCATGTGTTAAGTGAATATCAGACTGATCGAACCGTGCATAAAATATGATGGTACCATACATATATACAATGTTACGAACTTTGTAATCAAGTAATATCAGATTCCATTCCTTACCATGTTTCTATATACGGCGAAGGAGAACGAAACAATTTTTTAATCGTAAATATCTTTGATATTAATCAAGATTCCAATGTATGTGGTAATTCTGCGGTTCTAGCGCCACTGCTGTATGATAGGCGCCAAGCAAGATAGCTATACCAGTACCTTTATTTACAGCTCTGGTATGTTGAGGCCAGGGACCGACCGCAAGATATCAGGACTGATTCCGTGCGGACGCTCTAAGCACATGGCCGAAATTACCATTTTTTCTCTGATAGTATTACTTTGTATAAATTGTCATCAGATATGCGCATCTGTGCTATGGTAATTAATATATAATGGAAAATATGATATCAAAGACAGGCAAAGTTTCGAACAATTATCGAAATTCTTTGATATACGTAATAGATGTACCTGAAATGCGAGGTAAAGGAACAATACAATGAGGCAGTTTATTAATATTTTTAACTTGAAATCAAACAATACAATAGGAAGAATATTTCATACGCGAAGAACTAAAGACAGGTGTTTTACTAATGATCCTTTGTAGAACGCAGAATGTCAAGTTGATGTCATATTTATTGGACAAATGGCATGAATCCAAACGTTATCTTCAATCCGGGTGAACCAGTCCCTGAACTTTGCGCCAAGTACAGGGGAGATGTTCCTTTTAAAGCGACTTTGCTATTTTGCGGTCTGGGATCGAGTCACGATTTCCGTCCGTTTTCGGGGCGGTCCCTTTAACTACTCGACTGTATAGAATAGTGTTATATATCATGTGTTCTAGCCTAGGAGAAAGGTTTTAAAAATCATTATTAAAAAAAAAAAAGAAAAAAAAAAAGAAGAAGATATCTGCAGAACAGTTTGCCAGAAAATTCACTTGCAAAAGGAGATCGGGTTTGAAACAGGCAATTTGGTATAAGACTCAATTATATGTAATTTGTCCATAAAACACAGGTTAAGTAAAGATAATAGTTTCTAGAAGTTTGTTCTAATGAATTTACTCGCCCATAACTTGATTCTACAATAATTCTCAGCATATATATAAAACAAAAAGTCGCCAAGTACACGCGTTTTGAATAATGACAATGTGTATTGGTCCCACGGGAGGTCACAACGCTACAGCGTGACGTTACTTCTAAACAAAAGGATGGAAGAATAGAACGCTACTAAGTATAGGAAAGAATCTATTTAGACAATTCTAGCATAGGGTAGAGCCTGTTGTGACATTTCTGGTAAAGGAGAGAGTCAATTGAGACATTTTTTAAAGAATAGAGTGTAATACAACATTTCCAGTAAAGGATAGAGTGTAATAGGACATTAATTAAAAGTTGATGTAAAATTTCCAGTATAGGAGAGAGTGTAACATAACATTTCCAGTAAAGGATAGAGCGTAATAAAACATTTCATGTAAAGGATAGAGTGTCAAAGGACATTTTAAGTATAGGGAAGAGTGTGTAATGACATTTCTAGCATAGAGTGTATTCGGAAATTACTAATGTAGGATATAGAGTGTATTCGGAAATTACTAGTATTGGATATAGAGTGTATTCGGACATTACTAATGTAGGATATAGAGTGTATTCGGACATTACTAATGTAGGATATAGAGTGTATTCGGACATTACTAATGTAGGATATAGAGTGTATATAAAGATTACTAATGCAGGATATAGAGTGTATTCGGACATTACTGATGTAGGATATAGAGTGTATTCGGACATTACTAATGTAGGATATAGAGTGTATTCGGACATTAATAGTATTGGATATAGAGTGTATTCGGACATTTCCAGTATAGGATTTAGAGTGTATTCGGACATTACTAGTATTGGATATAGAGTGTAGTCGGACATTTCCAGTATAGGATATAGAGTGTATTCGGAAATTCTAATGTAGGATATAGAGTGTATTCGGACATTACTAATGTAGGATATAGAGTGTATTCGGACATTACTAATGTAGGATATAGAGTGTATTCGGACATTACTAATGTAGGATATAGAGTGTATTCGGACATTACTAATGAATGATATAGAGTGTATTCGGACATTACTAATGTAGGATATAGAGTGTATTCGGACATTACTAATGTAGGATATAGAGTGTATTCGGACATTACTAATGTAGGATATAGAGTGTATTCGGACATTACTAATGTAGGATATAGAGTGTATTCGGATAGAGTGTATTCGGACATTACTAATGTAGGATATAGAGTGTATTCGGACATTACTAATGTAGGATATAGAGTGTATTCGGACATTACTAATGTAGGATATAGAGTGTATTCGGACATTACTAATGTAGGATATAGAGTGTATTCGGACATTACTAATGTAGGATATAGAGTGTATTCGGACATTAGTAATGTAGGATATAGAGTGTATTCGGACATTTACTAATGTAGGATATAGTGTATTCGGACATTACTAATGTAGGATATAGAGTGTATTCGGACATTACTAATGTAGGATATAGAGTGTATTCGGAAATTACTAATGTAGGATATCGAGTGTATTCGGACATTACTAATGTAGGATATAGAGTGTATTCGGACATTACTAATGTAGGATATAGAGTGTATTCGGACATAACTAATGTAGGATATAGAGTGTATTCGGACATTACTAATGTAGGATATAGAGTGTATTAGGAAATTACTAATGTAGGATATAGAGTGTATTCGGACATTACTAATGTAGGATATAGAGTGTATTCGGAAATTACTAGTATTGGATATAGAGTGTATTCGGATATTACTAATGTAGGATATAGAGTGTATTCGGATATTACTAATGTAGGATATAGAGTGCATTCGGACATTACTAGTATTGGATATAGATTGTATTCGGACATTACGAGTATAAGATATAGAGTGTATTCAGACTTTTCTGGTATAGGACAAGAAGTCACACTAGTTTTTGTAAACACATGATTTTGTCATATAGATCGTTCAATGTTGCACATGTTTAAATAAAGATGAAATAGGCATTAAAATAATTCGCTGCACTTTCAGAGTTTCTAATCGGCCACAAATTTAGGATGGCTTCTCATGAAATAAATCGCTAATAAATTTGAATTTTCAGAGCTTCTTACTGGCCACACATTAATGGTGACTTCTAAATCATGTGTATCGGATAGGAATGTGTTTTACCGTATGTATTTAGGCTTACTAATATTTCAAAACTAACTTGACAAAGTAATTAACAAAACTAAGATGACATGAAGGGGACATGGAAGATATTTTTATATCGCGTGCGCACACGATAGCTACGGCGTTGCAATTGCGTTCGCACTAAATAGTTATCGCGTACGCAGACGATAGTTACTGCGTAGCTATTGCGTGTACACTAAATAGTTATCGCGTGCGCACGCAATATAAAAGAACATTTTCCATGACCTTTTTATCTCACCATACTAAACAGACCGTCATGAAATGCAGAATTTGTTTAAACTTTGCATGATTATAGAGAATCATATTAGAAACAAATTTATGGGGAAAAATCGGGGGTCACCGTGCTTCTTTTCGAGTTATCTGCCCCTGAAAGTAATATTTTTGCATTTATTGGACATTTTCAAGGGCAGATTACTCAAAATTAAGCCCATTGATACTTTATTTTATTGTACATTTTTGTTTTCTATTCCATCCTTAATCATTATGCAACATATAAGACACAATTCTATCGTACAGAAGTTTCGTTATGCTTAAACATGTAAACATACTGAATTTTTTCTTGAAAAAGGGAGATAATTTGAAGAAAATTGAAATATGTTTGCGTAAGCTACCAAAGTATGAAATCTGCTACATAGAATTTCTCAAAGTTGTGCACAGAGACAGATAATAAAGTACCTAACATCGATTTAAAACTAAATGATGTATTGTATGCCATCATATTGAGTTATCTGCCTTTGAAAATATCCAATAATTTCAAAAATATTACTTTCAGGGGCAGATAACTCGAAAAGAAGAACGGTGACCCCCGATTTTTTCCATAAGTTTGTTTCTTATATGATTCTTTTTAATAATGCAAAGTTTAAAAAAATTCTGCGATGTAGTTTCAGTTTTTCTTCTTTGTGTATATAGAAACTGTAAAAATCGTCTTTAAATCGCCTGTTCTTCTGGTTTCACGATATCTTAAGTAGTTATAGTTTTTAAAAATTTTTTAATTTTTAAAAAATTCGAGAAAGTTTTATTTAGATTTCATGAAACTTAATAGTTATATGGTTGCGAGAAGGGCAGTGACGTACAAAGTTTTCTGTTAAGATAATTATTTGGTTTCGTGAAAAATATATATTAATTTTTATGATACCATATAATTTTCATGAAAAACTCAAAACCTTTCGTGAAAGTTTATCTTTTTTTTTATGAAACTAGGTGGTAAAGTGTTGGCGAGAATATGCAACCATAGATTTGTAAGTGTATTCTACGTGTTTTATCGTAATATCGATGAATTGACTTTCTATATCTACATACAAGATACATGGGAAATAAACTAATTAAGATGGCTTCAGTCGATAACAAATATTAACACATTAACTGGTCAACAAATTAAGAAATAACATCGCAAAAATTACTAACAACAATAACAGCAGGCGTACATCAATGTTATAT
>CM037783.1:68000206-68050206 GCA_021229015.1 Solen grandis | reverse complement strand
CGGCCGGTGACACCTGTATATTGTATCTATACAAAACGGCCGGTGACACCTGTATATTGTATCTATACAAAACGGCCGGTGACACTTGTATATTGTATCATTAACAATCTATATATACAAATGTGTGCACATGTATACTGTAAATGTTTCGTTAAGGTTACAACTAGAAAGATGTAGGTATTATTTTCTCACTTTTTTAATTAAACGAGGGAATATTTGTTATTGGTAGGATTTCATCATTAAACACTTATACTGGACAGGCCCGGATCCATAATTTTTCCACTGGGGGGGGGGGGGGGGGGGGGGGGGCAAAGTTTGAATGTGATGTGAGTGATAGGGGGGTCCGGATTGCTCCCCCGGAAAAAAGGGTTTTTAGTGTGACGGAGATGCATTCTGAAGGGTATCTGTGGGTAAAAGTGAAGGTTTTTTCATGTTGTTTTCTTTTTTACTTTGAACTTGAAGACCATGGATCTAATGCCTAGGTTCCACTGGAGAAAAATCATCGGTGATGTGGAAATACACAAATTTTCTCCCGATGGCATCAGACATTTGAGCCAAAAAGACGGAGCAGTCTCATGAGAAGCTTCGGGATTGGTCCGATGAAACGTTCACAGATGTTTCGGTTATGGTACAATGACCTTGTATTATCGGGGATGGCTCCCGATGTTCGGGACATTTCTCCGATGATCGGGGAAGGTGCCTCGGAACTTCACCGAATTTGAAACATCATCGGGGGAATATCCCCGAAGATTAGGGGATATATCGTTGTAGCGAACCATCCTTGGTGCCTAGGGGAAGATTATGGAGATTATGAGAATTTAGTGATGGACAAAATCAAGGGTAGACTTTAGGGGGTTTATGAGGATGCCCCCAGCAATGTCCCATGGCCTTTTTGACCGTTTTAGAGTGCGCTTTTTTTTCTTTTTTTTTTTTTTTTTTGCTTTTTTTTTCTGAGATTCTATCACAAGATCTGGAATATGTCACAGAAAAGTTGACGAACCTTCAAGACATCACCGAAGCCTAGGGGGTTCCTCGGAGGAAAAATATTTCGGAAATCTCCGTGAGTGCTTCCCAGGAGCTTCCGGGAAGCTATGCGTATGTTTCCCCGGCCTGTTTTTCCCGATAAAACTTCGAGAACATATAGGGAAAAATGAAAACAGGCAGACTGGCATAAAAAAATTGATAAGTGCTTTTTTGGACCCCCCCCAAAAAAAAAGAAAAAAAAAGTGACTTGTGTACACTATCAGTTAGTGAATGCTTTGAATAGTCACCAGTTTTAGACTCAACATTGTAAAAGACAGTTTTGTTTAAATCTGAGGAAAAAAATCACTTTCTGGAAACAGCCTTCACACACAGACTTCCCAGATAAAAAAAAATAGGCGCACGTTTTAGGGTCGGGCGGTTGAAGGTTTGGGTCCCTTCTGCGTGTCGATTTTTGGTACATTTTTTATTAAATTTTAAATCAGTGACAAAACAAACAATATTCATATTCATGTTTTTTTATAAATTTAAAAATACCAGGGTCTCTATATAAAGAGACCATGAATACACATATATGTAGATTATTATATTCTTAACTATTAAAAAAGTGAACATGATGATGTATCGGCCTACTGTTTGTATTTATTCCTTTCAGGAAAAATATTTAGGAGTTAGTTTCATAAAAATAAGACTTAAAAGGTTATGTAAACATAGTAAAGCTGATGACATTAAGAAACACAACCCATTTCTGATTAAGTTTAATTTGCATGGCTAGCGATAGGTATGCATCTACTCTGCAGTTTGCTACAGCAAAAAAAAAACAAAAAAAAAACATCATTACCTTTTTAACTTTTTCAAAAACGAAATCGGCAATTTTTCAAACCTGAAAGTTCATCAACCTGCCGGCAGCTAATAAGCCCGCTTTTAATGCAAGATTTAAAACTTTATACATGTAGAGAAGTGAATTAAAAAAATCGTTGAGTAGATTTCGTCAAAGTAGTTTGTTTATTATTATTATCAATGCGTTTAACTGTTATTTTTCAGAAATTTATTATTATTATCATTATTATTATTATTATTAATTCTTTTTGGCTCTAGTGAAATTCTTTCGATGCTAATTACATTTTAATGTCCAGCTTAGTTGTTTTTAGCTTAACTATTTTTATGCTATTTCTTAAACTGCATTTGCCTAGAATAGTTTATAGTTGTAACTGATACAAACTTTTGGTAATTGCCAATTTTCCCTTGGGACTGTAAATTTCCCTAAAACATGCTTATCACTCAGTCATGGGCGACTGCCGATTCGGATTTCCTACACATTAACAGCAGGGGGCCATAAGACAATAGGAGTCTGGCTGGTCAGGTGGTTATGCGGATGGTTCAGTACGGGGGCCCACGATGGGGATTTCCTCTAGACAACACTACTATGATGTAATCAAGGGATATTATAGTCTAGAAAAATGTATGACCAGGGCAGCTGGGGGGGGGGGGGGGGGGGCAAGGCCCCCGCTGGATCCGGGCCTGTTGGAATATGTGTATACATTTGTATGTCGTGATATTTATATGTGGGAGTATATATGCAATCATATGTGTGATTGTACGCATGTGTGTATGTATTTTATAAGAATTGTATTCGGTAGAAATTCCGTAACATGTGGTATTACATATTTCAAAACTGATCATTTCGGTATTTGCGATGCAGATTGTGATGCTGTGTTTTATTGATTATTATGATGATTTTTAGCATTTAGTATGATTAATTGCATCATAATATATTCTCCAAGCTACAAATTTGTTCAAATATATGACAATTAAGATGTACCTTCTCCCTAAATCTCTCTCTCGCTCTCGATCTCTCTCTCTCTCTCTCTCTCATGGATATAAATGTATAAGTTATAATGCTGTCTGTCTGTCTGTCTGTCTGTCTGTCTGTCTATTTTAAGAAACAAAACCGTGTCACGGAAGTTTACGAAAATGCGTCCTCCATTATAGGAAAGGCTCGATAGTAATTATCGAGAAACACGTCAAATGACGCGAAACCAGGTTTTCAAAGGTCGCCCTAGGCAACCAGACTACCGTTTAGTTCCAGCCTTGCCGTAGAAGTAAACATATGACATAACACGAACTGACATCATAAAAGATCGCTTATGTTTACAAGTCTTTCTTTTTTTTATTTTATTTTTTTTAGCCATACATGTTTGAAGAACAAATATGTATTTTCTTCTAGAATGTTGAGAACATAATATGCCTGATGACATCAAAAGTACAGGGGAATTAATTCAGGCACTGCAATTAAAGGTTATTGAATAGTTATGTCCCTTCACAAGAGGAAGCTATTTGGAGAAAGCAAAAGACTATTTTAGTAAATGTGGCCTTGACATTGACCTATTAATTTGAAAATGAATCCTAATCTTCCTATTCCCACAAAGTGTCTACCTTCCAAGTATGAAAACTGTATCTCAATTCTAACAAGTGATATTCGACAAAAACGACCTGTTTGATGCAAAACTATTTTTAGTAACAGTGACCTTGATCCTGAAATTCAATCCCAATTTTCCTCTTCCCATAAGGTATCTATCTACTAAATATGACCATCATACCTCACTCTTAAAGGAAGTTATTTGACGGAATAATAATTTAGTAACAGTGACAATGACCTTGATCTTATTGGCCTGAAAATCAATCCCAACCTTCCTCTTCCCATAAGGTATCTACCTACTAAATATGATCATCATACCTCACTCCTAAAGGAAGTTATTTGACGGAAACAAAAAAATATGGTTACAGTGATCTTGACCATGACCCTATTGACCTGAAAATCAATCCCAGCTTTCCTCTTCCTATAAAGTATCTTCTTATTAAATATGATTACTTTTCCTTAATTCTAACAGGAGATATTCGACGAAAACCTCATGTTTGACGCCCGCCCGCCCAACTTACGTACCATTCTTATAAGCAGAGGCGAGTAGTTTCAATATGTTTTGCAGTCTGGTTCCTGGTCGTCTTTAAGATTACGGATAACGTAGTGTAAGGGGAAGGTACCCCAACCAAGAACAAGACAGTGGGACTTATTGGAACCCATTGTGTGAGCAACTCGCCCCTGGTTCCAACTTCGTTGAAAACCTGGTAAATAACGTATACAGTACCCTAAATTCGCGGGGTAGCAGGTCATCGATAAAAAATGGCGGAACAACATTCTGACAGCGACGAAAAAAGGCAATCTCCCAGCAGAGTTGTCTCAATGACAAGAATCTTGTCAAAACAGAAAACACTTATTTAACGCCAATTGAGGTGTATTTTAAGGATCTAAAGTATAAAAGCCTTAAAAATTATATTTTGAATCATCATAAAACGTATGGAAATAATATTTTTTTGTTTTTATAATGGGATTTATTTTCCTGGTTTTTACGCAGATAGGAACAATCCGCACTTGTAAATATTAAGACATTCAGCCGGATATCGTACCTGCCTATGAAACTGTGCGTCATTACGACGAGAATCTCGTGCTGAGAGACAAACAGCGTGAATCACGTGAGATTCAAAATGTCAACAACGGTCTGAATAGTTCCAGTCACAGTCTCTATTTATGCACATTTGGAACTACTTTCTGAGCCCACTACTGAGGTGAATGTGATGTAAGCCGATGTGTAAGAGAGTGGAAAAAAAGGGAGAGGAGCCGAAAGATAGAAATGACATATCGATTCCCGTTGGGCCAAGATGTGTTTTCTATGAAATACTGGACAGTTTGGGGCATTTCTCACATTTAAAATATTTTTCCCTTGTTATATAACACTTTAAATCACAAATAAGCATGAAGAATTGGAGACTAGCGCTGTGTATTGCCAGGCAAGTGGCGAGACGTTACATATTGCGATACGGGACAAACGATACACGAATTGTTTGCGAGACACCTGTACTTACATTTATACATGAATATCAGTCTCACCATCAATTACATAACATACATGCATCGTATCAATCTTCTTGTTAATGGTACAGTTATGTCCTTGTTTCAGATGGACTTTGTTGATACATTACAATAAGGCGTAGAGGAGCTAGTTATTTTAAATTAAATTCAGTTGTGACTTAAACAATCGTGAATCTTCACAATACAGAACTGTTTATTCCATGATTTACTTTTCAAATAATTGTATATTTAAAAAAAATGATAGTAAACAAGTCCAACATATGAAAGGTCTGTTTTAGAAACCAATTACGCGAAACTATTTAATGCTAGCTTTATCTGTTGTACAATGTTTCGGATATGACGCATTTCGGATACGCTTAATAGATGCGCTGATCATGAGGTATGATTTGTTATGTGAATATTTGATAAAATTGCGTTGAAAAGGGCGAATTAGAACAAATAAATGTTCGAAGACTAAAAAGTCAATGATTCGCGAATCTGGCGATACAAGGGTCGGAAAATACTCGCGTCCGAATTTCAACATGATATCGCAATCTCTCGAGAGTTCGGGTGTTCGTTGAGCTCACGCTTTCCTTTGTTGAAGTAATATACAATACCCATGTAACACGAATAACTGAAACTCTGCATGGTTGCCTTATGTAAACAAACGTGTCTTAATGTCGGTATAACGCTGTCACGGTCCCCCACAGGCGAAGAAAAGAAACGTGCAGTCTGTTTACTGCATAATTAATATTCATGACTTTCCGAATGCGATCGGATTGTTTCCGACTATGTTAGGAAATCTTCGTGTGTACTCGTCAGTTAAAAAGCGCGTTTTTTTTTTGTGTTTTTGGGGGTTTTTTTTGGTGTTTTTGTTTTTTTGTTTTTTTGTTTTTTCGTTTTTAGACTGCATGCGCAAGCAGTCTTGAGAACCACACTCTCAGGTCGATTGACGACAGCTGGCACGTCAATTTTAACATTTCGTAGTATTACTACGCAGAAGAAGTTCTGAGGTTAAAAGATAGTTGATATTTATGGTGGCTGATTTCTGCCATTTCGTGTTGTCGTGTCTTCGCCCCGAAAGGCGAAAGGCGAAATAACGAAATTTTAACAGGCGAAAGGACGAAAAGTTTCGCCTTTGAATGTTTCGTGTCCGCGGGTCGAAACCTTTCGTGTTGGCGCCCTTTGTTTGTCGTGTCTTCGTGTCTTCGCCCCGAAAGGCGAAATAACGACAATGTTGCAAAGGACGAAAAGTTTCGCCTTCGTAGACATGCCATGTACGTTTACACATATGCATACTTGCTGTAAATTCACTATGCAGGTGAAGATAGCTTATTTCACTGCGCAGATTATAACGCGTATATCTTTTGTGTTTAATTTGATTGTTTTATAATTTATGTAGATGTTACGTATAAGTATAATTTTGTTAGTTTTTTTTAATCATTGAAAGGTATGTTACCTGAACAATAATAATTTTCTTAATTCGGGCAGTCTATTTATTAAGATTCGTCCATTTCTTAGAAGGCCCCCTAAAAAAATTCGGATTGTGTAAACGTTCTGCATGTTACGGAAGGCGATACTGAACGTCAGTATTTCGTTATTTCGACTTTCGCCTTCGAGGCGAAAGGACGACAACACGAAATCTGCCAACATTGTCGTTATTTCCGCCTTTCGGGGCGAAGACACGAAGACACGAAACAAGTCGCCAACGAAAGGTTTCGACCGGACACGAAATTCAAAGGCGAAACTTTTGTCTTCGCTGTAAAATTCGTTATTTCGCCTTGGATGTTTCGTGTTTCGTGTCTTCGCCGAAGGCGACACAATTAACGAAATATGGCTGTTTCGTTATTCGCTTTCGCCTTTGGCGAGACACGACAACACGAAATGGCAGAAATCAGCCACCATAGATATTGGAACCTGTCGGGTAAGAGAGGAAACTCCATTGTTTTCAAAATTTCGTTCAGCACTAGACAAAATGTAATTATCTATTCAGTATATTCGCTACAGTATTTTATTTAGAACATGTAACGTAAGCGGCATCTGTCAAGTTAGGTCTACTTTTGGCATACCGAATGTAATTGTAGAATTACCGAAATCATATTGATACTGCCAAAATAAAAGCCACAAAAGCATAAATTTCACCAGAACTTAAAAAAAAACAAAAAACATATGATATAATTTAAATCAAACGTGTGATGAAATATTGAAGCTTTGTTCATCTTTGATGAAAGTTTTTAGTTAGATATGTATAGCTATAAAGTAAGAAGTGCATTTCGGTTTTTCTTGTATACATTTCGGTTTTTCTTTGTATTTCGTCGTTTCTAATAACTACCACCCCACCAACTACGTTGATAGCGAATGACAATGGGATGAGAGAACATAGTTTCCAGTCAAGTTCGAAGAGAATCTATCCATTAGTAAGAAAGATGCAGTAATTTGAAAATCAGTATCTATCAGACCGATCGATTCGATAATCGATTTTCCCTATCATTGCAATTTAAAGGTTTGTTCTTAAATTTGTTTCATTTTTTATCGCTATAATAGTCAGCTAGGTCTAGTCTTTTAGATTCAAAACAATGGTGTTACCTTTTATTTTGTATGTATTATTTAGTAGTGTCTACATCTACATTTTTTATTTGTTCATCTTTCTTTCTGTCGCTCGTCCTCGTACTTTCCGGATTTCTGTCACTATTTAAGCTTCCGTTTATACTAGAGCTATATTTATGCAGGGTTTGTATAGATCTATATGCATGAAGCATAAAGCATAACTGGATCAAACAATGAATTAATTTATAATATTTACAAACAATGATAGATAATGTATGACATTGAGAATCACACTGAGTTTAGACTAAAGGCATGAATGTAATATAACAATTAAAGAAAAACTTTAAATCCAGACATAGATTTGAACCTATGACCCCTCAAATGGTTTAAGTAAGAGTGGTCATGAGAATGAATTCATAATGACCACTTGTTCTAATGACTTATTAATACTTTATGGATTATTTAAAGGCCATAGAAAATAACATCCACCTAGCTCATATTCTGAATTAATTGGGCTCTAAGGTCAAAGGATTGAGAACAGATATCTATTTTCTTTTTTATACAATGGCAACACATAAACAGTAAGAGCAAAATGATCAAGTAAGAGAAATGTAAAGCTAGACCAGGACTTGAGTGGGTGCATTTACATAAATATTTTATTTAGGGCCACATGCTGCATTTAGTATTTCTCCTTGAATTCATTTGACATAACAAATTGCTATATTAATGACAAACCGAAGGGCGATATATACAGATGAACTATACTGAAATGGCCCCCCTTTTAGGCACCAAATGTAACAGAAGAAACAGAATGTAAAGCTGGACCAGGATTCAAACCCAGGACACTTGGCATACAATGTGAGAGCAGCTCTACAGACTGATATACAGAATTGCTAATAAAAATCTTGTACTGATAAAGGTGGGCTGTTATTTTATCTAGTATGAAAAATGAACAGCCAGATTAGGATTTGGAATCTAACAGGTTGGTCATACTACCAGACCACTGACACTAATCTCTTACTTAGCAGTTACATTTGGAATTTTTACTTGAATTCATGACAGGACAGAACAATTTGCTATGTTCTTGACAAACCAAAGGCTGATATATAAGCGGAATTTTACCTAAATGGCCCCATGTTTGGCACCAATTGTAACTAAAAAGTAGGTGAAAAAAGAATGTGCACCCAGACCAGGATTTAAAACCTTACAGCTTACAGTGCAAGGGCTCTACAGACTAATCTTCAGGATTGCTAACAGGCTGTTATATTACCAAGTAAAAAAATCAGCATGATCCAGATTGAACCCAACTCAGACCCCCAGCATACAGGGTTGAAGAACCACCAGACCACAGACACAAATATCTCTCTGATAAGAATTACTTTTGGGAAGTTTAATCATATACATCCATGCATAAGCCATATTTGAAATTTGTTCATGAAAAATCTATGTTCTTGTTTCTCAACGGGCCTAAATAAACAACTGTTGAAATATATGATTCTTGCTGACTGACTGTAATCCTACAGACATATCCTGTCAGTCTTATTCGTCAAGTACCTAGAATATTCTTCCACTAACCCAGGTGTTGTAGGTTCATGCATAGCCATGACATACCATAGTCCTGAAACATGGAACTGGTTTAGCATCATTATTTGAGATTCAGGATAAGTTGATGTGTTATGGTGAACAGGTAATGTCACTTGTCTGTTGGGTGTGATATTACATGAGGCGGCACAATATCTGACTCATGTACATATAGTCCCTAAAATTACTGAAATACTGTTGATGGGTCTTTTAATTACTAGGAAGAAGTTTTTATTTCAGTGTTTTCATTTTCCCACCTAGAAACAATTTAGTTATAATTGCATTTGTAGGATAATTAGAAAATGTTATAACAAGGTGGATTAACATTTAAGGTAGTCCAGCCATCATTAATTTATAATCATGATCTGTCAAATGCTTAAAGAGGCCTCATTTCAGATGCAAGCATCCAATGACGTGGAGTAATAGACTCTTTTGCTTTAAGTCTATAAAGGCTTGCATTTATTATAAAATTCTCTCTATCACTTTATAGACTTGGATCACAATTCAATGATGGATGGTATGCAAGTTTATCCCTTAAAAGTTGGGTACCAAATATTTAAATTTGATTCTTGTATTTAGTCTTCTAGATATAAAGAACAGCTAGCATTGTACCAGGAAATGTTTGATAACTCAGGACATTGTATCATGTCACTTATCTAATGGCCAGATATCACAGAGAGGCAAGAGAAATATGGTTTTAACATGCTGACAAAAGTCCACTTCAGAAAAAATAGCTAGAATTTTCCTGACTGAGTTTTCTACAGTCTTTTAATGACAGATCAGTCTTTGATTTGAATGAAATAGATACCTATAAAAAATTGCTGCTGCTCACATGGTTATAATCATGGGTGATTGATTATGAAATTCTGAAATTTTGTGCTTATGCTGCCCTTGGCACTTTACTAAAACTACTCTTACAAAACTAGTATAATTAAGTCACTATACTGTATTCATGTGAGGCTGATGCTGTTGTTGCCATAAGACAGGTTTCAAGTGATACCAGCACTTTAAAAAAAAGCAAAAACAATTATTTAAAATTCATTTTGCACATCAAATGGAATTATATGAGAGTTTTAATACCTGTCCAGACTCTATGTGTGTTTCTTCTTTAAAATTCCTCTGCAGACAGGAATCATTTAACACCATGAAAAGCTACATATATATAAATTACATTTCAAAAAGCACAGCACAGGCCTCTGTCATTTACATTTATTCCAAATTTCATGTAGTTTATTTATTAAAATTTTAGTATTGTTACATTTTATTCCCATATTAGAATTCCACATTGAGCAACTGCATCCAAGATTCAGTTTTCAACAGATATTCTTACACATTTTGTTTTTCTGGTGCAAGTGATTGTTCATTTGGCTGAAAAAAATGGAATGGAAGATGTAATTTGCTTAAAATTTGCTTGCATTGTATGCCTCAGATTCTTTTAGTTTTACAATTGTTCACTGAGTTTGGGCTATTGCCATATATGCCATATTTTCAGTATGTCTGCCAGGGAGGTTTTGAATTTTCGCAGGGAGATTTGGGGTCCAGCCAGGGAGATTTTACGACATATATAAAAGAGGCGTTCTTAATAAAAAAAATAAAATAAAGAAAAATACACATTTGATTATCCCTTCATTAAATTCATTAACAGTTTATATTATATACTGTTTATTGCATTTAATGAAAATACCATTAAAAAATATATCTAAAAAATCTCAAAATTTATTAATAGATCGAATTCAAATAGAAACTTAATTTTCCACAAGCACTGTTTCACATTAAATGCAACACTACCTTGTAACAGATCGGAGATCATGCCATTTACATTAAACACATTTAAATAGATACAGTATTTTTGATTTATTGAATGATTTCTGATCATATGGCTTTAATTAATGGTGATTATTTAAGATAAAGAGTTAGATCATATTTAATAATATTTTCACCTTCTGTCTGTGTTTTTTTTTTTTCTTGTTTTTTTTCTAAATTAAGTTGCTTTTAGCTAAAATATTTACCTTAAAATATTTATCGTGTACGGTATGGTGATATGAAGTGGTTACCCAACTCTTCCGATCAGCACATCTCATTATAGTAAATTATTCAGCAGACGATATCCGTTGTCAATCAAATCAGCGTCGGTGTGAAAATTGCACTTCATTTGCAATTAACTGCTAGCTGAGGTGTACTTTCAATGATGTGTCTATATGACGAGTTTTGTTAAGATTTAAATGATTGGTAAACAGCTGATATCATTATCATTTATTGATTACACTTCCGGTAAGTAAGGATTAGCTATTCTCCGGGACCTTTTCATCCATGGTAAGATATACTGAAGCAATAATTTACGTCTTTATTACGACGTACCAAATGCATTCTAACCTAACTCATTTTAGCTTTAGTATTGCCTTTATAGCTGCTAATTACCCGACGATAATTGTTTCAACTGATAGACTGGCGAATCTGCTACCTGTCTGAATCATGCAATTTGATTGGATAAGGACGATCACACATTGCCTGTGGCTGTGTACAGCACACTGGTCAGGATTGATACTAACACTTGTTCTTACGTAATCTTCCTGATGCTGTATCATAGGTCGGTAATAAAATGGATTATACTGAGATCAAAGGGAAACCTGTATGATTTAAGTCAGGCCGGGAGATTTTCACCTCCCGTCGGAGGATCGGGAGACAAGTCGAAATCCTGGGAGATTTAATCTCCCGCCGGGAGATATGGCATGTATGCGGCTATTGCTATATCTGATTTAAAATGTTATAGTACACACCAGTACATATCAGTTTATTTACAACTGTAAAAACTTTACTAATGTAATGTGACATCAAAAAGGATCTAGATAGTTCAGTAGCAGAATGCATAAATCCAGGTCACAGGTTTGTCGGGTCACCACTTAATTGTTGTTCGCCTTCATCTAGGGTACATGCAAGGGTTATTTGTGTCATGCATGTCTCGGCTGATTTATGAATAAACACTATGATCAGGATGTAAACATGTTAAGTCAGCTGCATGACACTAACTTGAAAGTAGATAATAATTTCTATATTTTAATGGAGATTTCTTATGAATCATTTTATGACTTAAATCTTACAAGTAGATATTGGAGATATATAGATATTGATCTCTCTCTCTCATACCGCACTTGATTTGTTATAAAAAAATTAAGGATTAAGGAATGGAAGTCCTGTTTTTCAAGGGTTACTCTTAGTCTCAATGACTTTGGGTCTTACAATAGCAAAGTCCATTACAGGTTGATACCCTCTCTTTGAAACCAACATTAGTGTAAACGTGACAAACTCAATATACATGTACATGTCTTTAATTTCTGTATTGGTACAGTTATGTACAACTCACACACTTGTTACATTGAAGTTTAAGTGTGCCTGATGCTCTCTTTTGATAGATCTATTTTACTTAAAGGAACAGTGATAGTTTTCCAACTTGTGGGACACCAATTTTGAAAAGGAAAAGATATATTTATACCCCCCCCCCCCCCCAACCGAAGTTGTAAGGGGGTATACTGGATTCAGCTTGTCTGTCTGTCTGGCCGTCCGTCCGTCTGTCGGTTTCTTTGTCCGGGCCATAACTCTCTGTCACGTAATTTTGGAGTTATTGCCCTTTGTAAATTTTCATACTTAATTTTTGTGCGGTCCATAATTCAAAAAGTATAAAAGATATCAAGATGAAACTTCATATGAAGATAGATCTCATTAAGGGGACGTGCAGTGACCAATAAGCATAACTCTTTGTCACGTAATTTTAGAGTAATTGTCCTTTGTAATTTTTCATACTTAATCTTTGTCCAGGCCGTAACTCAAAAAGTATAAAAGGCATCAAGATGAAACATCATATGTGGATAGATCTCATTGAGGGGGCGTGCAGTGACCAAGAACCATAACTCTCTGTCGTGTAATTTTGGAGTTATTGTCCTTTGCAAATTTCCATACTTAATTTTTGTCCAGGCCATAACACAAAAAGTATAAAATATATCAAGATGAAACTTCATATGTGGATAGATCTTATTGAAGGGGCGTGCAGTGACCATGAGCCATAACTCTCTGTCTTGTAATTTTGGAGTTATTGTCCTTTGCAAATTTCCATACTTAATTTTTGTCCAGGCCATAACACAAAAAGTATAAAAGATATCAAGATGAAACTTCATATGTCGATAGATCTTATTGAAGGGGCGTGCAGTGACCATGAGCCATAACTCTCTGTCGCGTAATTTTGGAGTTATTGTCCTTTGTAAATTTTCATACTTAATTTTTGTTTGGGCTGTTAATCAAAAAGTATAAAATCTTTCAAGATGAAACTTCATATGTGGACAGATCTTATTGAGGGGATGTGCAGTGCCCAAGAACAATAAGTTTCTGTTGCATAATTTTGGAGTTATTGCCCTTTGTAAATTTTTATACTTAATTTTTGTCAGGGCAATAACTCAAAAAGTATAAAAGGTATTAAGATGAAACTTCATAGTGGATAGATCTTATTGAGGGGGAGTGCAGTGCCCAAGAACCATAACTTTCTGTTGCATAATTTTGGAGCTATTGCCCTTTGTAAATTTTTATACTTAATTTTTGTCCGGGCCATAACTCAAAAAGGATAAGAGATTTCAATATGAAACTTCATATATGGATAGATCTCATTGAAGAGAAGTGCAGTGCCAAAGAACTGTAACCTCCATTTGCGTCATTTAAAAAATTCCTGTGACAAAGCGGCATACGGGGGTATTTTCGCCATGACAATGGCAGTTCTAGTTTAAAATAGGTTGTGGAGGAGGCAGGTCGGCATGCTTTTTATTCCTCTCACAAACTTAGTTTGTGGGGAGGGGGTATATAGGAGTCACTATGTGGTTCGGTTGGTAGCTTTTTTTACGCCACCACTTGAAAAATGGGCAGCATATAGCATTTCTACTGTTTGTACATCCGTCCGTATGTATGACCAAAACTTTTCCGACCATTAACTGGAGAACTGCAGGACATTGGCCATGACCAGTAGATGAATCTTATTGATTTGAGGTCACTAGGTCAAGATGATTGTGTACATTAATGTGAAATCCTTGTCCAATCATAAACTGGGGAACCACAGGGCCTCTGTTTGTAAACCATGTAGGGACATTGGCCATGACCAGAAGACGAACCCGATTTATTTTAAGGTCACTAGGTCAAAGGTCAAAGTCATTGTTTACATTAGTGTGAAATCCTTGTCCGATCATAACTGGAGAACTGCAGGGCCTGGGTTTGTGAAACCTAGTAGGGACATTGGCCATGACCAGCAGATGAAGCCTATTGATTTTGAGGTCACTAGGTCAAAGGTCAAGGTCACTGTGTACATTAGTATATTATTCTTGCCCGATCATAACTGGAGAACCGGAGGGCCTTAGTTTGTGAAACCTGGTTGGGACATTGGCCATGACCAGCAGATGAACCCTATTGATATTGAGGTCACTCGGTCAAAGGTCAAGGTCACTGTGTACATTAGTGTGAAATCTTTGTCCGATCATAAACTGGAGAATCCTTGTCAGACTGGTCGAAGGTTCTTGACATGCTATCATTCAACAAAAAAGCGGTTGTGGACACATTTCTAGTTTATCCATGCTATTTCTCATGAACTACTGGATTGATTTCAATCAAAATCTATAGGAAGTTTCACTAGCATACAAATTTTTTTATTTTGTACAGTTGTAATGGTTGAATGATTTTTCTTTGAATTATGTCTGTTTAATGATTTACTGGAGCTTTCTTTGTCCATGTTATTTCTCAGTTGCAACATGATGGATTTCAATGAAACTTCATAGGAAGTTTCACTTGCAACCACAGATGTGTATACATGTCTATTGTACTCATGATATGATTAGTTTAAACATATTTATTCAATTATACATAGCACGTAGTTACATACATACAATCAAGGTAAGATTAGAACGAAAGATAAATCTTATCGTGTTCTTCTCCGATACATGAAATTGTAAACAAAATAACATGGCTGAGAAAATATATATAGCACATATAAGTGAAAATAAACGAGAAAACAAATTGGACAGTACAGAGAAAAAGGAAAGGAAGCGCTGACTGGATTGGACTGATATTAATGATGGGTGACACGATTGGAAATTGGTAGACAAAATCAAAATACATACTCTCTCTCTCTCTCTCTCTCTCTCTCTCAATCTTTCTATCGTTGACTATTAAATCGTTTCGAGGATTCAATGTATCTGTGTACAGCGTTTACTATTTTAATATTAAAATCATAAGAAAGATTACTATTGCCATATAATAACAATCCTAGGTCGATATTTTGTATAAATGACAGTTCACTCAACAGTTCAAGTCTGGCATTGTTAAACCTAGGGCAATAGAAAAAGAAATGTTCAGCAGTTTCTATTGAACCACAGGTAGATAAGGGGGAATCAATTATATTTGTCATAAATAATGTATGACTTAATTGACTGCAATTACTGCGTAATCTGGCGTGGTATATTTGGTATTCTCTGTTACCGTGATAGTAATGCCGTGGTACAATTTTTTATCCCCCGCCGCGAAGCGGGAGGGGGGTTATAGGAATGCCCTTCGTCCGTCCGTCCGTCAGTCCGTCAGTCCGTCCGTCCGTCAGTGTGTCCGAAACATTTTCGTGTCCGCTCCATATCTCATGAACGCTTGGACACATTTTCTTCAAACTCGGCTAAAGTGTTAACCTCATTGAGCTGATGTGCAGAAGGCATGTTGCGGTCACGCTGGCTCAAGGTCAAGGTCATACTTGAAGGTCAAATGTTATTTTCGTGTCCACTCCATATCTCATGAACGCTTGGACACATTTTCTTCAAACTCGGCTAAGGTGTTAACCTCATTGAGCTGATGTGCAGAAGGCATGAGGCGGTCACGCTGGCTCAAGGTCAAGGTCATACTTGAAGGTCAAATGTTATTTTCGTGTCCGCTCCATATCTCATGAACGCTTGGACACATTTTCTTCAAACTCAGCTAAAATGTTAACCTCATTGAGCTGATGTGCAGAAGGCATGAGGCGGTCACGCTGGCTCAAGGTCAAGGTCATACTTGAAGGTCAAATGTTATTTTCGTGCTCATTCAGGAATGTTCCCCTTGCCTTACACAGACCACTTCTTGACCTGGATTGCACTTCCACAGTGATTTATTGTACTCGGTAAATAATAGTATGTCATGTTCACAATCATACAAATTATGTCATGATATATAAAGTTTTTAATTGAGTTACACATGTATTTTGTGGTTACCTAACACATCCTATACTTCATTGATGTTCACTTTTTGTACTGTTTCCCATGTAAAACTTGTCAGTAAACTTTTAATATTTGTGCCTCCGAATTCTGAGATTCATACATAACTCCGGAAAGTTAAATTGTCTTTAACTGATCTTCTATGTCTGTACAACCATGCCAGGTTAAGGTGAACATAATCCTATGACCAAACAAATTCTAATATTTGGCCAGCGGCGGGGGATATAGCTGTCCTTTGGACTGCCTTGTATTATTTTGATTTAGTAGTCTTTTAAAAACAGCCACAGATTTTGCATTTTTTAAATCGTTTGGTAAATTATTCCATTCCCGAATAGCTGATGGAAGAAAAAGAGTTATAGCACGAGGTTGAGTTAGCATGGATAGTTTGAATATTGTTCGAGTTTCTAAGGTTATAATTAGATATACTACCAACCTGTTCAGGAATTAAGTCATGTAAGTATGTTGGTGTTAAACCATGTAATATTTTATAAAATAAAATTAATTTATGTTTTCTTCTTCTTGATTGAAATGAGTCCCAACCAATTTCATTTTCTAATGCGTCAATAGATACAAGTTTAGTTGTTCCTGTAACAATTCTAGCGGCCTCGTTTTGAATTTTGTCTAATTCTGTTTTTTCAAATGAGTTACAGTTATCAAATATTACATCACCATACTCAAATAAAGGCCTGATAAAAGATATATAGATTGTTTCTAACGCTGACCGATCTAGCAAACATTTCATTCTTTTCATTATATTAATGCGTGACCATGCTTTAGACTTAACATATTCTATGTGATTATGCCAAGAAAGAGTGTTCGTAAAATACAAACTCAAATGTTTATGAGACTCAACTTCTGTTATCACTTCATTATTCATTAGCACTTGAGGATGATTAGCAATTGTTTTGTTTTTTTGCGTGTAAAAAGTAAAGACTCATTTTTTTTTTTTTTGGATTAAATTTAACTAACCATTTATCAGCCCAAACTTTAGTTGTTCTTAAATCGTTATTGAGAGAGGTTGATGCAGTCACAGGATTATCGACGATTACATATAGTGCAGTATCATCTGCAAACAATCTAATATATGAGTTTATATGATTAACGATATCATTAATATAGATTAAAAACAAAAGAGGCCCTAACAAAGACCCTTGAGGGACGCCGGCTCTTATAAAGACTGGGTCGGACTTGACACCATGTACAACAACGCGCTGGGTCCGGTTGGATAAGTAATCTTTAAACCATTCGAGCAAGTCTCCTGTGAAACCGGCAGCCTTAAGTTTGATAATTAAACCCTTGTGCCAAACTCGATCAAAGGCCTTGCTAATATCACAGAAAATCGCTCGAACCTCTATTCCCGAGTCTAAGGTAGATGATATAAAATTATATAGATAAGTTAGTTGGTTTACAGTAGAGTCACCTGGAGTAAGACCTGACTGAAACTGTGTCATTATATTACTCTCAATGAAAAAATTATGAACATATTTAAAAACACATTTCTCAAAAACTTTTTCAATGCAACTTAATAAAGACACTGGACGATAATTGGACACAATAGATCGATCCCCAGATTTAAAAATAGGACATACATAAGCTTCTTTCCATGAGGTTGGAACTGTACCCAGTGTTAATGATGTATTGAAAAGGTCACATAGAGGAATCGACAATTCATTTGACAGTTCACGAAGTACATAATTGTTAATTAAATCTGGACCTACAGCCTTTCCTAATTTCAAATTTTTCAAAACATCCATTATGTCTTGTTGAGTAAGTTTATTGAACTAATTGATTTTTCTGATTGTGATAATATTGGTATATTTGTATTTGATTCATCAATAAGTGTTTGTTCTTGAAAATATTTATTAAAAAGATTAGCTTTTTCTATATCATCAGTTATTACTGATCCGTTACATTCTAAGGATGGTAATTCATAAGACTGCTTATCATTGATGAATATCTTTAATGTGGACCACCATTGTTTTGAGTTTCTTTTACAAGATTTAAGTCTTAATGATAATTTCGATAAGTATTCTTCCTTACTTTTTCTAATATTTGATATTATTACATTCCTAAATTGTCTGAAAACATACCAGTGATGTTCACGCATAGTTTTCTTTGCTTTTCTGAAAGCTCTCTTACGTTTTCTAATTAGAGATTTAATTTTGCTTGTTATCCAAGGGTGTTCATTTGGAAATATTCGAACTTGCTTATTTGGTATATATTCCCTGCATATTTTAGCAATATATTCTGTAATATTTATAGCATACTTATTTATATCAATATCTTTAAGTAAATTCCAATCAGTATTACGAGCTAGGCTTCTTAAATTTTCGTAGTCCCCTTTTTCAAAGTACCAAACGTGACGATTAAATGTTTTAGGTATATTTTTCTTAAAGTTTAAAACGCAAAAAATAGGACAATGATACCTTATATTTTGAGGAAGGAAAGGTTCACCCACATCACATAACATGACATGATCGTGATTCTTGACAAATATGAGGTCTATTAAACTTGATGAGTTTTCAGTGAAATGAGTTTCACTTTGTATACATTGATATAGGGAATTAAGAGTCAATTTTATTTCTCGAACTGGACTTTTTTAAGTTTAGATTAAAATCACCTGTAATTATAATATTGTCAAAATTTAAATCGCAAGCAAGATTAATAGAGTCCTCAATCACCAAATGTTTAGCTACTTCTGTATTTGGAGGTCTGTAGTATAAACCAAACAAAATAGACTTGCACTTTAGTTTAACTTCAATCCAAATACACTCTATACCAACGGTTCTAAGTCTAATCTTCGTTTAGAACAAATATTACTTTTAACATAAATAATGACACTTCCATGACAGTCAAAACTTCTATCCTTCCTTTCAGGTGGTGTAAAGCTTGGTATAAGAATATCATTATTTGATATTTCTGGGCTAAGCCAGGTTTCAGAAAAGGCTAGAATGTCAAAATCTTTTAGTTCGGTAGACAATATATCCTTTGAACATTATAATGTACAAATGTAAAATACTTGGAAAAGTCAATTGACTGACAAAGTGTAGAGGAGAGATATGAACTATCACTGTGTACTGATGTTTCTGGACCAGGATTTGGATGGATGTCACCAGACAGTAAAAGTAAAAGCATGATGCACATAGCAGCAAAAGCAAGTACAAAACATATAATTAGTATATGTATGTCTATACAAGAATGAACAACACATCTAGCTCTTAGATAATGACAATTGTTAACTTTCCGAAACGTTGAAGAATGTTCATGTATTCTACTAATTACCGAGATGCTGTAATGAACATCGCTTTTATGATAGCTAATAAAAATACCAGAGTGAGGGAGAGAGTAAAGCCATGGAATATATGTTATGATTGAACATTTGTTTTCTGAGTTTGAACCTTTGATTCTTTGTCTGCGCTATTTCTCAATTACTACAGGAAGGATTTCAATAATTACTATGTTCTTAATCTTATTTGTCTGCACTTATGCTAAGCACAGATGTAAATAATTATATTTTTAATATTGTAATTTCTTTTCTTTCAGTAATTTATTACCGTTTGGTAACTTTACCAGTTCTCAGAGCAATAGCAGAGCAATAAAACGCGATATTCGATACTAAGATGACGAAAACGCGATAGCATGATACTGTTCATGCAACAGAGCGATAATGAAAACGCGACAATGCGATAGTGCGATGATGGTAACGTAACGTATTATCGTGTTTCATCATAGTGCTTTCGCGTTTTTATGATCATAATATCATACCGTTGTACTGTACCGGTATCATTATTGCGCTATCGCATTATCATAATTGCATCTTTGCGTTTGCGCAATCATGCTATGGTGTTATCGTTATTCCTCCATCGCTTTCCAGTGCGCATGTAAATGCTGAAAAAAAAAGATCTTTAAGTACAGCAGTTCAAAAGGACGCGATATTCATATGACGTCAATTATGACACTGGAGTTGAAGTCCGCTACCAAATTCCAGAGCGACATTCCTAAAATGTTCATTGGAGGTTTAAATTGAGATGTAGTTACATGTGTATCTGCACTTTCATTTTATTGTATTCAAATATTTTAATATTGTATGGTCAATTCAAATTTCGATCCATTTTTATCAGATGTCTTCAAATACACATAAAGGCTTGGTTACTATGTACTAGAAACATGAAATTACAAGTTTAATTATGACAGATATTTGAATAATAGGTGTAGAGTTATGGCCCTTGAAAATCGGAAAATTGAAAAAGAAAATCTATGTTTAAACTCATGCATACAGTGTCACATTTGTTCTTTCTTGGCTGATATCGGCCCAGCTGACAAGGAGTTATGGCCTTTGAATTTACTCTCTAACATGTATGAAGAATTTTTAAAACACGCACTGATCAGAAAGTTATAGGTTGTTAATCATTTATCTTTTAACAGTTTCAATATGTATAAAGTACAGGTTTTATAATTCATCCCAGATATTGTTTTCATCGCATGCAGTCTTTCAGCGCGCTCAGCGTTTTGATTTTTTTTTTTTTTTTTTTTTTTTTTTTTTTTTTTTTATGTTCATGTAACTTTGTTTCAAGCTTTCGACTTCTCTGGGAATATAAATGCTGTACGCTATATTTTTATACAGCGTTTAAATGTACAACTTTCTGTCAAGATTGGTAGGGTTAAACTTTGGACCGAAATGCATCTTTAATGCGAGCCCTTGATATAGCTAATAACAGGTGTTTGCTTTGAAATAATGGATATTACATGCAGCTCTATTGCTCAATAGGAAACCATCTCCTTGCAATACCTAACATTTTGATTATATACATTATTACTAAATTAAATTAAGCTTCCAAACCCTTAAATGCACCTCTAATTGAAGAGCACCATTAACAGGTTAAAGTTCTGTCAACTGCTTTTGAACTAGAGGCTTGCGGATTCAAATCCCAGTGGATTCAATGTTTTCTATCTATTTTCTTCTTTTCCACCGCTCAGATCAGTTTCAAAATGAAAGAGTGTCTAGTTTCATATTTTTAGGTGCTTACGTAATTTATGTTCATGTACCAAGGTTAATACTTATGATTCTAGGTACTTGCCCGACTTACTTATTGTCACGGTTGAGGTTAATAATAATAATATTGACATATCTATTCAACGATTAAAATGTCGCGAGGTAGTCCTGGGGAATTAAAAGACTCCTCGGACCGCTATTGATTTCAGGGATTAATCTGAAAACTAGAAGACGAAAATATTTTTCAGTTGTTCTGTCTTTTATTGATATAATTATTTAAAAAAATCTATAATAAATACACACACACGGCAAAATATTTCACACTAAAAATAATATCTAAATTGCGTATAAATATCTGAAATAACATTTTAAGATTATTACCATTTCTTAACACGAATAATATCATGAAAAATAATTATTTAAATAGAAATTAAGTGACGATTATTAATAAAATATTCAGCATACAAAATACAATTAATAACAATATTTCCCTGCAAAACAAACACAATCTTAATTAGCAATAAGACCCAAAAAAAAAAAAATTAGTAAAGCTTACCTAGAAGACGAAAATATTCTTCAGTTGTTCTGTACTGAAGTCTTTTCGCCATCGTATTTATACTGACCGTCCGCACCGCGGCAATGAATTAGGCTAATGGGTTCAGCGAACTGGTCTGTGGTTCTAAGAATCGCTTCTCAAAAATGGCTTGCAACCCCCAGAATCGCTTCCCAAAAATGGCCAGCTTCTTTGTATTGTGCAAACTCAGCGTGGTCTAGACAGTGTAATATTTTTTTTTTTTCATATGCGTGCTGCCCCGGCCAACCAGGAATGTGGCCTTATCTCTCTACCCTGTGTATACGGGGTCAGTTCCCCCTGATCTGGTTTCATTCTCATTCACCTATTTCCAGGATTGAAACTATACTCACACATACTGTTTGTGTGTTACTGTAGGCAGAGTATATATAACCTATATGTATAGTTGTTTTGTTTGTTGTTTTTTTGTTTTTTTTTGTTGTTTTTTTGGGTGGGGGGTGCTACGCTTTATACATTGGCGCTTTATTGTGTTTGTATATAAATGAAATATTATAAGAGCTATCAAAAAGCTGCAAATTTTGAAATTTTGAAACAAGTCTCATGATTGTTCATTCAATATTGCAAAGACAGTACGCCTTTAAAATCCAGCACGTGTTAAAGAAACATTGTTTAAAAAAACCTTTAGTGAGTAAGGAATAAATTAAGAGAGAGAGAGAGAGAGCAATCTAGTTCTCCTTCTCAGTTCTGATTCTGTATATATAAAGAATTGTTCGTTTAAGTTTTTGGTTAATATAAAATATTTTGTACCTTTAGATCGTTTTTTTGTTTTTTTGTTGTTTTTTTTGTTCACATAAATTTGCTGATGGTATAGTCATTAAAACTATCCCATTGTTTCATTTATATACATGTATAATACTTTCTGTATATCATATTAATTTTGTGATAGTGTCCTTGGACCATAACTAAATATAAATCTGCTTTTGTATAAAAAAGCCCCTATATCTGAATCAAAACAGATCACCAACCTTCGAGAGTATCCTTCCAATCTCTGAAATATTAAAATATAGCTTTCAGTGCTATTGTTTTAAAGTAAACCGGCCCTTCGACAAACAAGAGGGCCAGGGTGGCCCTGAAGTCGCCTACATGAATACATTATCCATACAGAAATACAGCAACTTCATTTCAATTCAACACATCAAACAATTCCTTTGGGCCAAATTTGAAGGATGTACCTTAAAAAATAAATGCAAAAGTAGGTCACTGAGTCACGGTTAAGCTTATCCAAAGTCTAAGTTCAACGTCACACTAGTGGTCCAAATTGTCGTATAATGGCCGTACAATTACAGGAGCCTTCTTGGTCTTTATACACTTTATTTAAAATGAGGCCCACTCCGAAAGGAGCGCTACCTGTAGGAGCTCCCCAAGATGCATCCTTCTCGCTAGGTAACTCTTTCCTGTTCTCTCTCTACTGACCTCTCTCTCTAGACCATGTATGTATGTATTGAAGTTTAATGAGGGTCAGACTGCAGAATAATCCACACCATGTGCAGACCCCGGGGTGTGACCCTAACCCCTTAAAGATGTCCTTTTTATATTTCTTTTGCCAAAAGGTCAAATTTTGTCAAGGCCATCTGAATTTAAAATGGCTAAAGTATTTAATGAAAGAGTATTTTTGAGTTCTAAACGTTATTTTCTCTATGAGATTATAATTGGCCAATTTGGGCCTCCTAACCTATCATCTCATAGATTCTTGCCTACTTCTTGTTATTTATGATTATTGTTAGCATCAGGGATATGCAAGCAAATGCACGCCGAAGACCACACACCCCGACAAAGGCAGCCACCCCTCCACAAACAAGGAGAGCGACATAGGAGGAAACTTGTCTAAAACCGAAATTTTGGCAAGAAATATTCTTAGATGGCCTGAAGTAAAAAAAAATTTAATTTCGAAGAAATTTCATATTGGTATTTAGTGGAGTGTTTATGTGATTTGTGGTTTAGACAAGTACCCACCCCTGACCTTCTATGGGAATCCTACTCGATCTATTCCTACAGGATATAAAGATAGTGGGGGGGGGGGACATATAAACAGACACATATGGAAAGAAATATATATATATATATATATATATATATATATATATATATATATATATATATATTAAACATTTATTTATAGCAGGGCAATTAAACCTAGAATGTCATATGTTATATATAACTCTCCCTGTCATAACCTAGGAGAATCCTAATTTATTTTCTGGGAGGGTGTTTAATGCCATTTAATTTGTACTTGTTTAAAAAACTTTAGTCTAGCCGAAACGAAAGAGTCTAGTCCCTTGTTTTTTAATTCGATTTTTGTTTAGTAATTAAATGTATTGGCATTCTAGGTTGTATAAGTAACAGGTACAATGTTTGGATGGTTTATTTACAATGTTTGTTAGTGGGCATATATTATGGTTCTCTCTAGACCATTGACTGGTCATCTATATATACTGGCCAGTAGCCATGCACAACAAAGCCAGACAGAAACCATATGTATTATTATACAACAAACAATCAGATTGGAACTAACAATGAAGATATAGGTATTAGCGACAGTCAATAGTTGTGACAGACGTTGCATAACTAGAACAACAGACTTGTTATAATCACTTATGGTATATAATACGTTAGTAACAGTGACACAATCGGACTTATTACAACAGTAACGTCAAACTAGGGTCCGATATTACACACTTTGAAGGTTATAGCTCCCTATATGAGTCTATTTTAAAACAAGAGAACATTAGGTATGGCCAGTTTTCACCCAGGGTCATGATTTGAAGAAAAAAAAAACATATAAGAGATTCACTAGGTCAAGTTACAAACCAAAAAACCTCCAGGCCTTGTGGTTTCTGGTAAGATGGTTTAAAAAAAAAACACGCAAGTCTTTATAAAAAACCAAGTGACCACTAGGATGGGGTTTATTTTAACGCTGTAGGGCCATAATTTTAACAAGTTTGGAAAAGGTCCACTAAATACCTTAACTCCAGGCATTGTGGTTTCTGATAATAAAATTGTTCAAGTGTTTTCCTGTGTAAGTCTGAATATTGGCCATAACTCCTGTCTGTATTGGCCAGATATAAGCCATTATCTAACTTAGCCGAGATATGATGGCCATAAATATTGCCATAAAGATTGAAGAAGATAGCTTAAGAAATGAAGATAACAGAGCGTACACAAAGTGAAATCTGTCATTTTTCATCATTCAAGGGCCATAACTCCAGACCTAATAGGCAGATATCAACCATAATCGAAGTTGGTCGAGAGATTACGGCTATAAACCTTGTCATAATAATTGAAGAAGGTTGCTGAAGAAATGAAGATGTTAGGTTAAATAAAATGTTGACGGACGGACGCCCCGATGGACTGACGACCTGGCAGACGGACAGATGATGGACATTGACTGACCACAATAGCTCATCTTGAGTACTTCGTGCTCGGTGATCTAAAATATTTCAGCCATAGAGCGATGCTCAGCTAGAGAGAGAGAAAATCATTATTGCATGATCAAACGTGCACGGTTTTCTTTGTCGTTTTTATGTCTGATTTATTAATTACTCATATAAACTTCAATCAAAGTTCAGTTCTCACATCTGCACGATACTTCTGTGTGACACGTACTGACTCGAGTCTACTTTGTCAAAATGACATACAAACAAATGCCATATTCTTGAATTTCTCCTTTTTTGCTTGCCCATCCTTTTGTTAAGAGTGTCAAGTTTATTTAAACTTAATTGAGTAATTACAGTCTTAACATAAATAAAAGTTGTGCTTTTGGTAGTAATTAACATGAATTAGAATTAAGGAAAAAATCGTTTTTTATACAAGAAGCATAAAGTGTTAAAAAAATAAACCTTCTAAAACTATGTATCTGAACATCCAGAGTGTGTGTGTGTGGGGGGGGGAACTGAGAATTGTCCCCCTTTTTAATCGTAGATTAAGAGGGGATTTGTTTTGCGGCCAGGTCGTAAGACAGTAAAAATGTATTAAAGTCCTTCAATACAAACAATTCTTATTTAAAATGATTGCACAACAGGAAACAAAAAGCCACAAACTAAATGAAAGGGTAAAAAACCTTCACGCGCAAAAGTACATTTTAATAAACACATTCTGGCCATTCTTTGTTTTGGATACATTTAATAAAAATAGCCTTGGTTCTTATCATAACTGTTGAAATAATGTCACAGGATAGCTTAAACGCAAGCTGTTTACCGCCTACCTGGTTTCCGCACATCTAGCCCCAGCATCTACTGAAATATCTAATAAAAATTCATATTACAGTTGTGTACTCAGAAAAAATGGATAAAAAAAACCAAATTGTTGACGTAAATTCATGCAAAAGTTCAATAAGATTTTCTTAGGAGCGGTGGTCAATGTTCTTTTAAAGAATTAAAGTGATTTATGCTGACGTATATATGTACGCTCGTAACCATTCCTTTAAACACATATAGAAAATGAATTGCTATTGTGTTCGTAGCATTATTATGAAGCTGGAACAATCGATAGTATAATTGTATATTGTAAACCGCATTATTTTACTGACTCATGCCATTTACCATAATATATGTTTCAGTTTCGTTTCACAGAAACATTGTCAGAAGAAAAAAAATGTTTTTGAAATTTTGTGTTGTGTAAGAAAATAAAGATAATTTTCAGAGATTTTCTTTAGTCTTTTTACGAGTAAGACATACCCTGACTGACCGTAAACCCAGATACTTGACATTAACAATGCTGTTGGCACTTGTGACTGCCTTTGCGACCAGTGCAGACCAAGATCAGCCTGCAGGTACTGTTCGCTATTCAGTCAATACATTTTCAGCGTCTACCCCCATAAACAGTAAATGGATCAGTCCAAAATGAAGAAAGGACAAGTCGAATTAAGAAATTTAGCATGATAAATACATGTACCAAAGGTTGTCCAGATAGTATAATAAGATCCACTAGAACAGAATACTGTTGATAAACAGTCTGAAATGCTTTAGTTGATGCAGAAAGGGGGTATATCGAGCCACACCAAAAACTACAACATTTTGTAAACTATTGTTCAATGTCATATTTTCGGTATAAACTAAGTCCCAAAATTACTGACGTTTAACTAAGTCAACTATAACTGCAAGCTAATGTTCAAACGACGGTTCTGTTCTTTTAGAATTGCTTTGCTGCAAAATCTAGTGAAAGATTAGGGATAGAGTCATAAATATAAATAAAAATCAAAGGACAGTAACAGTAATGGAGAAAGTGTAGCTTGAAATTTGGAACCGTTTTATTGATTTGCCTCATCAAATGGATCTTGAAGCTGTAAGGACCGAACGACATACGAAATTTTAAATTATATAATTGCAATTTTATTTGCCATATTCGTATTAGATTAAGCAAGGACACATTATACATGCCAGAGGTACGTGAACTGCTGCATTTCACTGGCTTATGCTACACAGTATTTTCATTGATATTTTTTCTCGCTGCGCAAACAGGTGCACGTATTTCTTGCCCGCTAGAGGGCATTGACTTCGGGTATCCGGTATTGTCATTTTCGCAATCGGTCGTTGTAAACAACGCAACATAAAAATGCAAGTAATTTAAAGATATTTAATTATGTATATGTCTGTGATATAAAGATTGGTTAATCAAACTGTTTTATATTTAGATTTTTTGCAAACAGATATGATCGATTTGTTGATATAAATAAGCAAGAGTACCATAGTTGCCCTACCTAAGAATCATCAACCTATATTAAATAATGAAGATCATTTGATTTAACCTGGTGACCATCAACAGCCACCAGATATAGCCTTTTGACTTTGATCATTTGACCTTCCGACTTGAATCAAATGATGAACCCAAGCCCTTGGCGTTCTCATTTAAAAAAGAAAAATCCCCGTTGAGCTTTAAGGTGATTATTTTAGCCAAAACACACTGAATAAATAAGTTCACTCCGAAATGAAACGCAAAACTACGTATATTAAAGAGCACTCCCCTAACACCAAATCTACATGCTGGCTTATAATTCCACACATTGTTCAATGGGAAATATACATACGAGAATTTCCCCAATCACTCAATGGTCAATTTAAATCAGCGAATCATACCGGGAATTGCCGATCCTCTTGTTTAATGGTCTATTGTGATCTTTTGTTTGTTATAAAACTGTTGATTTTATTGATATTGATAAATATTGTCCAGATGCTACGGTTGATCGAGTTTCTATAGACAAGGGTCACAACAGCTTCAGATTGAAGTTATTGGATTTTTGTAAGGCTTCTTCGCTTAGAATTGCTAACGGTATACTTGCTAAAGATTTTAATACAGTGTGCTATACTTACGCATGCTCCTCGGGCTCCAGTGTCATTGATTATTTGTTGTTACGTGAAAAAGACTTTAGCTCTGTGTTAGACTTCAATGTTGAACCTTTATGTGAATGGTCAGATCACACACCTATTGCTTTTAAAATTATATGCAATTCTGTAAAAAAAAAACATACTAATGGTAGTTATATGCGAATGCAAGTTAAATGGAAAGAAAATCTACGTAATGACTTTAGGAATGGCATTATTTCGAAATTACCGTTATTTAACAATATTACACATGAGGCTAACTTTGATAATAAAATTGACATGAATCAATGTGTTGACAAGTTTACAAATACTATTAAGGAAATTGCAGAACCTCTTTTTTGTAAAAAGGTTTTAGTTCATGATAAAGTGCATTTTAATAATTTGATCTGTAAGCAGTCAGAATGGTTTAATGATGAATGTGCAAATGCGAAAAAGTTGTATATAAAGGCAATGGAAAAATTTGATATTGATAAAAATGACTTTAATAGAGAGGACATAAATTAAGATATAAAAAAAAACTTGTAAAACGAACAAAAAGAAAATACGAATTTGAAAAAAATGAGAAAGAAAATTTACGCAATAGTAGTCCTAAAGATTTTTGGAAACCTTTTTTTAAAAAAAAAATAAACCTCAGACCAATAACATTACAACTGAGGAATTTTTTGAGTATTTTTCAACATTAAATGCTAATGTACCTAATGTGGAATGATGACGCGGAATTATTTTGTAATGGGCATAATTTTAATGATGATGATTGTATTTTTGAAAAATTGGACGCTCCGATTACTTTAGAGGAAGTTGAATTTATTGTACGTAAATTAAAAAGAAATAAGTCATTTGCTGGTGATGAATTATTAAATGAATATTTTATTGAAACTATTGATATAATAGGGTCACATATTGTCGTAATTTTTAACGGTATTTTCAATTCAGGTTTTTTCCCCAGAAGAGAGGGTGAACGGTATTATAGTTACATAAGAAAAATGACCCAAACAATGTAAATAATTATAGGGGTATTACGTTAGTGAGTTGTTGTTGTTTTTTAAGATATTTACAGGTATAATCAATAAACGTTTATCGGATTGGGCTGAAAGTAATAGTGTTATTAGTGATGCGCAGTTTGGCTTTAGAAGGGGGTGCTCTACTGTTGATGTGATGTTTATGATAAATTCAATGATCAACAAAGTACTTAATGAAAATGGTCGTCTTATGTATATTTATATATATTTATATTTATAGTTTATTTATGTCTCATCAGTGCATACATCATTACACTAAAACATAATACATATTTACAGAGTACACATGCAGAGCCACTCTATGAGAGTTATAAGAGACAAAATATAATAAAACTTAAAACACATATGCCAACATACGTATCTCTAAAAAGTAATAAAGTAATAAAGCCAGATGAGTATGAGGTGAATATGCAACTGTGTGTCATTGAGTATATAACTGAGTTTGGAAGTTTGCAGGTGATTAAGTGCGTGATTATGATTATGTTAATCTGTATGTATGTGCTCATGTATGTGAAAAGTGATTTCACCATACAAACATTATGTGTGCATTTATTGATTTTAAAAAAAAAGTCTTTGATAGTGTGTACAGGAACGGTTTATGGTATAAGCTTTATAACTTAGATATTATGGGTAAAACCCTTTGGATATTACGTGATATGTATTCTCAAGTTAAAGCATGTGTTCGTGGCTGTAAATCCTACTCTGAATATTTTGAGTGCTCTGTCGGCTTGAAACAAGGGGATAATATTAATTCAGGGTTATCAATTGATGACGTAACATTTATCTTAATGTTATTTGCTGATGATATGGTTACTGTTAGTTAGTCAACAGATGATCTACAGAATAGCTTAAATCTTTTAGAAAAATATTGTGGTACATGTATATGGGGTCTAGAAGTAAATCCGGATAAAAGCAAAATTGTTGTTTTTTAGAAACAGAGGTCCCTTGAAAAGGAATGAAGTGTGGACATATAGTAATGTTCCACTTGAAACAGTAAGTAATTTTAATTATCTCGGTACAATTTTTTATTACACTGGGAGTTTCATACTCAATCAGGAAATGCTAGCTGGCAAAGGGTTAAAGGCACTAAATATATGAATGGTGAATACTAGATCAATGTAAATTAAACCAAATACAGTCTGTCAACTATTTTATGCATTTGTTGGATCTGTTTTGAATTATGGTTGTGAAATATATGGTTTTGCTAAGAGTAAATCTTTAGAAAGAATACATCTAAAATTTTGTAAATGGTTATTAAGTGTTAAACAATCTACATGTACTATGTTGATATATGGTGAAATATGTTGATTTCCCATGTTTATAAATAGACATGTTAAGATAATAAAATATTGGCTTAATATTTTAAAAAGTGATAATATATTAATAAATAAGTTGTATAATAGCCTATTGACTGATTGTAATAGAGGCAAAAAATTGGGCTTTTCATGTAAAATAATTATTAGATAGAAGTGGGTTGTCTCATGTTTGGCTAAATCTACATACTGTTGATTGTAAAACTTTAAATTAATGCAATTTAAACAAAACTTGTTTACAACTATCTTTAACGGTAATTCATTGCGTTTATATAAGCAGATAAAAATAAGTTTCGAATTTGAACATTATCTTGAATTATAGAATCGCTCTGTCAAAATTCAGACTTTCTTCACATCAACTTCAAATTTAAAGATATTGTACGATTTGTAGAACTGGTGATATTGAGGATGAGTTCCATTTTGTTTGTGTTTGTAAAGCGTATAGTGATATCCGGAAATTATATTTGAAAAGACAATTCTATGTTAATCCTAGTTTTTACAAATTTACTGAACTCATGAAATCAAAAGACTTCAATGTTAAATTTGGAATTAAATAAATTTTACTCGTCATTTCGTTCTCATATATTGTTTATTGTATATCATTATATGACTTTTATATTTCGTATTATCTATGCTATATTTAATTTTCCTTTTTGTTCTGTGATCAAACTAGTTCATCCTCACATTGTTTCTATAATTTCTGAAATTTATTTTTGGCCCTCTCTCTCTCTCTTCTTCTCTTGAAATAGCTTTGCAAATCATGTCTTTTTAAAATTATTACATTATCATGAACAAGAAACGTGTATATGTTTACGTTACTGAATAAAATATATGAATCTTGAATCTTGATCAATGGTTTCAGAGAAAAACAATTCTGTAGACTATTTAAGAAAACCAGCTAACTCTCAGGGAACTTCATTTAAGAATAATGGTAGAGTGTCATGAGAAAATCATAGCAACATAAAAATGACCTTTATTTTCAAAAAATTTTCAGTCTTTTATTTAAATTATGTATAGAACTAGCAACCAACTGGGACCTCAAATGAACCATAACGGTAGACGTTCATTTTCTATTACATGTACATGTATATCATACATGGAAACAAGGTCATGAAAGGAAACTAGCCATAGGACACACAAGGAAACTAGCCATAGGACACACAAGGAAACTAGCCATAGAACATACAAGGAAACTAGCCATAGGACACACAAGGAAACTAGCCATAGAACATACAAGGAAACTAGCCATAGAACATACAAGGAAACTAGCCATAGGACACACAAGGAAACTAGCCATAGAACATACAAGGAAACTAACCATAGAACATACAAGGAAACTAGCCATAGGACACACAAGGAAACTAGCCATAGGACACACAAGGAAACTAGCCATAGAACATACAAGGAAACTAGCCATAGAACATACAAGGAAACTAGCCATAGAACATACAAGGAAACTAGCCATAGGACACACAAGGAAACTAGCCATAGAACATACAAGGAAACTAGCCATAGGACACACAAGGAAACTAGCCTTTTTTTTTTTTTTTTTTTTTTTTTTTTTTTTTTTTTTTTTTTTTTCCCCCCCCCCCCCCCCCCCCCCCCCCCCCCCCCCCCCCCCCCCCCCCCCCCCCCCCCCCCCCCCCCCCCCCCCCCCCCCCATATAACATACAAGGAAACTAGCCATAGAACAACAAGGAAACTAGCCATAGAACACAAGGAAACTAGCCATAGGACACACAAGGAAACTAGCCATAGGACACACAAGGAAACTAGCCATAGAACATACAAGGAAACTAGCCTAGGACACACAAGGAAACTAGCCATAGCACACAAGGAAACTAGCCATAGAACATACAAGGAAACTAGCCATAGAACCACAAGGAAACTAGCCATAGAACACAAGGAAACTAGCCATAGGACACACAAGGAAACTAGCCATAGGAACACAAGGAAACTAGCCATAGAACACAAGGAAACTAGCCATAGGACACACAAGGAAACTAGCCATAGAACATACAAGGAAACTAGCCATAGAACATACAAGGAAACTAGCCATAGAACATACAATGAAACTAGCCATATAACATACAAGGAAACTAGCCATAGGACACACAAGGAAACTAGCCATAGACAACAAGGAAACTAGCCATAGGACATACAAGGAAACTAGCCATAGAACATACAAGGAAACTAGCCATAGAACACAAGGAAACTAGCCATAGACATACAAGGAAACTAGCCATAGACATACAAGGAAATAGCCATAGACACAAGGAAACTAGCATGATCATAAGGAACTAGCATATAACAAAAGGAAACTAGGCATAGAAATACAAGGAATAGCCATAGACTACAAGGAAATAGCCATAGAACTACAAGGAAACTAGCATAGGACAACAAGGAAATAGCATAGGACATCCAAGGAAATAGCCATGATCAAGGAAATAGCCATAGGACACACAAGGAAACTAGCCATAGACACACAAGGAAACTAGCCATAACATACAAGGAAACTAGCCATAGGACACACAGGAAACTAGCATAGAACACAAGGAAACTAGCCATAGAACATACAAGGAAACTAGCCATAGGACAACAAGGAACTAGCCATAACACACAAGGAAACTAGCCATAGGACACACAAGGAAACTAGCCATAGGACACACAAGGAAACTAGCCATAGAACATACAAGGAAACTAGCCATAGGACACACAAGGAAACTAGCCATAGAACACACAAGGAAACTAGCCATAGAACACACAAGGAAACTAGCCATAGGACACACAAGGAAACTAGCCATAGGACACACAAGGAAACTAGCCATAGGACACACAAGGAAACTAGCCATAGAACATACAAGGAAACTAGCCAAGGACACAAAAAGGAAACTAGCCATAAGACACACAAGGAAACTAGCCATAGAACATACAAGGAAACTAGCCATAGAACATACAAGGAAACTAGCCATAGAACACAAGGAAACTAGCCATAGGACACACAAGGAAACTAGCCATAGGACACACAAGGAAACTAGCCATAGACAACAAGGAAACTAGCATAGGGAAACATACACAAGGAAACTAGCATAGACAACAAGGAAACTAGCCATAGAAAACAAGGAAATAGCCATAGAACAACAAGGAAACTAGCCATAGGACACACAAGGAAACTAGCCATAGGACAACAAGGAAACTAGCCATAGACACACAAGGAAACTAGCCATAGACACACAAGGAAACTAGAATAGACAACAAGGAAACTAGCCATGACACACAAGGAAACTAGCCATAAACATACAAGGAAACTAGCCATGAACACAAGGAAACTAGCCATAGGACACACAAGGAAACTAGCCATAGGACACACAGGAAACTAGCCATAGACACACAAGGAAACTAGCCATAGAACACACAAGGAAACTAGCCATAGAACATACAAGGAAACTAGCCATAGGACACACAAGGAAACTAGCCATATAACATACAAGGAAACTAGCCATAGACACACAAGGAAACTAGCCATAGGACACACAAGGAAACTAGCCATAGGACACACAAGGAAACTAGCCATAGAACATACAAGGAAACTAGCCATAGGACACACAAGGAAACTAGCCATAGACACACAAGGAAACTAGCCATAGAACATACAAGGAAACTAGCCATAGGACACACAAGGAAACTAGCCATAGAACACATCAATGAAACTAGCCATAGAACATACAAGGAAACTAGCCATATAACATACAAGGAAACTAGCCATAGGACACACAAGGAAACTAGCCATAGGACACACAAGGAAACTAGCCATAGAACATACAAGGAAACTAGCCATAGAACATACAAGGAAACTAGCCATATAACATACAAGGAAACTAGGCATAGAACATACAAGGACACTAGCCATAGAACTTACAAGGAAACTAGCCATAGAACATACAAGGAAACTAGCCATAGGACACACAAGGAAACTAGCCATAGGACACACAAGGAAACTAGCCATAGAACATAAGGAAACTAGGCATAGAACATACAAGGACACTAGCCATAGAACTTACAAGGAAACTAGCCATAGAACATACAAGGAAACTAGCCATAGGAACACACAAGGAAACTAGCCATAGGACACACAAGGAAACTAGCCATAGGACACACAAGGAAACTAGCCATAGGACACACAAGGAAACTAGCCATAGGACATACAAGGAAACTAGCCATAGGACACACAAGAAAACTAGCCATAGACACAAGGAAACTAGCCATAGTACATACAAGGAAACTAGCCATAGGACATACAAGGAAACTAGCCATAGGACACACAAGGAAACTAGCCATAGGACACACAAGGAAACTAGCCATAGAACATACAAGGAAACTAGCCATAGAACATACAAGGAAACTAGCCATAGAACATACAAGAAAATAGCCATAGGACACACAAGGAAACTAGCCATAGGACACACAAGGAAACTAGCCATAGAGCATACAAGGAAACTAGCCATAGAACATACAAGGAAACTAGCCATAGAACACAAGGAAACTAGCCATAGAACACACAAGGAAACTAGCCATAGGACACACAAGGAAACTAGCCATATAACATACAAGGAAACTAGCCATAGGACACACAAGGAAACTAGCCATAGAACATACAAGGAAACTAGCCATAGAACACAAGGAAACTAGCCATAGGACACACAAGGAAACTAGCCATAGGACACACAAGGAAACTAGCCATATAACATACAAGGAAACTAGCCATAGGACACACAAGGAAACTAGCCATAGAACATACAAGGAAACTAGCCATAGGACACACAAGGAAACTAGCCATAGAACATACAAGGAAACTAGCCATAGAACATACAAGGAAACTAGCCATAGAACATACAAGGAAACTAGCCATAGAACACACAAGGAAACTAGCCATAGGACACACAAGGAAACTAGCCATAGGACACACAAGGAAACTAGCCATAGAACATACAAGGAAACTAGCCATAGGACACACAAGGAAACTAGCCATAGAACACACAAGGAAACTAGCCATAGAACATACAAGGAAACTAGCCATAGGACACACAAGGAAACTAGCCATAGAACATACAAGGAAACTAGCCATAGAACACACAAGGAAACTAGCCATAGAACATACAAGGAAACTAGCCATAGGACACACAAGGAAACTAGCCATAGGACACACAAGGAAACTAGCCATATAACATACAAGGAAACTAGCCATAGAACATACAAGGAAACTAGCCATATAACATACAAGGAAACTAGCCATATAACATACAAGGAAACTAGCCATAGAACATACAAGGAAACTAGCCATAGAACTTACAAGGAAACTAGCCATAGAACATACAAGGAAACTAGCCATAGGACACACAAGGAAACTAGCCATAGGACACACAAGGAAACTAGCCATAGAACATACAAGGAAACTAGCCATAGGACACACAAGGAAACTAGCCATAAGTCACACAAGGAAACTAGCCATAGAACATACAAGGAAACTAGCCATAGGACACACAAGGAAACTAGCCATAGGACACACAAGGAAACTAGCCATAGGACACACAAGGAAACTAGCCATAGGACACCCCAGGGAAACTAGCCATAGACACACAAGGAAACTAGCCATAGAACATACAAGGAAACTAGCCATAGAACATACAAGGAAACTAGCCATAGAACACAAGGAAACTAGCCATAGGACACACAAGGAAACTAGCCATAGAACATACAAGGAAACTAGTCATAGGACACGCAAGGAAACTAGCCATAGAACATACAAGGAAACTAGCCATATGACATACAAGGAAACTAGCCATAGAACACACAAGGAAACTAGCCATAGGACATACAAGGAAACTAGCCATAGGACACACAAGGAAACTAGCCATAGGACACACAAGGAAACTAGCCATAGAACATACAAGGAAACTAGCCATAGGAACACACAAGGAAACTAGCCATAGAACATACAAGGAAACTAGCCATAGAACATACAAGGAAACTAGCCATAGAACATACAAGGAAACTAGCCATAGGACACACAAGGAAACTAGCCATAGAACAGACAAGGAAAACTAGCCATAGAACATACAAGGAAACTAGCCATAGAACTTACAAGGAAACTAGCCATAGGACATACAAGGAAACTAGCCATAGAACATACAAGGAAACTAGCCATAGAACATACAAGGAAACTAGCCATAGAACATACAAGGAAACTAGCCATAGTACATACAATGATAGTAGCCATAGTTCTGCGTGGATCAAGGTTACTAAAGCCACCCAAGGGTTTTATCAATATCTACTGAGTTGTCATTAAAGGATGTCTAGTGGGTATTCAATGAACATTGCACTGCGCATCCTATTGCGCATGCATGTCTTTTGCCGTTATTTTATGAGTAAATAAAAGCAAGATGCAATGTCAAGTTTGTTTAAACTTAATTGAGTAATTACAGTCTTAACATAAATAAAAGTTGTGCTTTTGGTAGTAATTAACATGAATTAAAATTAAGGAAAAAATCGTTTTTTTTATACAGGAAGCATAAAGTGTTAAAAAAATAAACCTTCTAAAACTATGTATCTGAACATCCAGAGTGTGTGTGTGTGGGGGGGGGGGCTGAGAATTGTCCCCCTTTTTAATCGTAGATTAAGAGGGGATTTGTTTTGCGGCCAGGTCGTAAGACAGTAAAAATGTATTAAAGTCCTTCAATACAAACAATTCTTATTTAAAATGATTGCACAACAGGAAACAAAAAGCCACAAACTAAATGAAAGGGTAAAAAACCTTCACGCGCAAAAGTACATTTTAATAAACACATTCTGGCCATTCTTTGTTTTGGATAAATTTAATAAAAATAGCCTTGGTTCTTATCATAACTGTTGAAATGCTTAAACGCAAGCTGTTTACCGCCTACCTGGTTTCCGCACATCTAGCCCCAGCATCTATTGAAATATCTAATAAAACGGTAGACGTTCATTTTCTATTACATATACATGTATATCATACAAGGAAACAAGGTCATGAAAGGAAACTAGCCATAAACCATTCAAGGAAACTAGCCATAGGACACAAAAGGAAACTAGCCATAGAACATACAAGGAAACTAGCCATAGAACATACAAGGAAACTAGCCATAGGACACACAAGGAAACTAGCCATAGAACATACAAAGGAACTAGCCATATCACACAAGGAAACTAGCCATAGAACATACAAGGAAACTAGCCATAGAACACAAGGAAACTAGCCATAGAACATACAAGGAAACTAGCCATAGGACACACAAGGAAACTAGCCATAGGACACACAAGGAAACTAGCCATAGAACACACAAGGAAACTAGCCATAGAACATACAAGGAAACTAGCCATAGAACACACAAGGAAACTAGCCATAGAACATACAAGGAAACTAGCCATAGGACACACAAGGAAACTAGTCATAGAACATACAAGGAAACTAGCCATAGAACATACAAGGAAACTAGCCATATAACATACAAGGAAACTAGCCATAGAACATACAAGGAAACTAGCCATAGAACATACAAGGAAACTAGCCATAGGACACACAAGGAAACTAGCCATAGAACATACAAGGAAACTAGCCATAGAACATACAAGGAAACTAGCCATAGAACATACAAGGAAACTAGCCATATAACATACAAGGAAACTAGCCATATAACATACAAGGAAACTAGCCATAGTACATACAATGATAGTAGCCATAGTTCTGCGTGGATCAAGGTTACTAAAGCCACCCAAGGGTTTTATCAATATCTACTGAGTTGTCATTAAAGGATGTCTAGTGGGTATTCAATGAACATTGCACTGCGCATCTTATTGCGCATGCATGTCTTTTGCCGTTATTTTATGAGTAAATAAAAGCAAGATGCAATGTCTTATAGGGAATGCCATGTCGAATAACGATGAAATATGATGTATATCAGAAATATGTTCAAATGATTATGATATAATAATGATATTTTTGACAAATTTTGAAGGTCACAAAACTAACAATTTAGCGTTTATATGCAATTTCGCTGAAGTCCATTTTAAGGTCACTTTAGAAATTTTTTTTTTTATAAAAGATTATTTTAATATTTTTTTATATCTAAAGTAATTCAAAAAGAATATCCATGCAAAAATACTTCTGAAATATCCGTAAAAAAGTGATAATTACTAAATTATATACAAAAAGTTAAGTAATACTTACAGGTTTGTTTTTTGTTGTTGTTTTGTTGTTGTTGTTGTTGTTGTTGTTGTTGTTGTTGTTGTTATTTTACTCACTTTTGACTTTTATCATGAAAGCCACAGCGGCACCTATGAGCACGCGACATAACCTGGAAAAAAAAACGGAATAGAAAGAGTGAGACAAATGGTTAGTGAGCCGCGAGCTCCTATCGCCGACAAAGGTGCCGCTGTGGTTTACCTGACAAAAGCGAGACAAACGGTAAGCGATTTATGGGGTATATTTTTAAAAAATATTGAACTTAACAGACCTGATATTTGATATTGACTTGTACATAGTACATCGTCATAAAATTTTTGAAATACATAATACATAAATCAGTCACGTGATATATAAAGAACAAAACCTGGACCCAGACTACGAGGGTGACTATAAAATAATTAAACAACTAAATTCACTCTTATTCAGTATTTCGGCAAAAGTTTGCCTTCCTCAAGAAAACAAAACATGAATTTTTAGCAAAATCTACATAATGGACGTCTGAATAGTCGCGATATTGTTATTGATAGCAATAAGAACACGGTGACTTATCCGGTGATAATATTTTACACCAGTATTTGATTATACATACCTAGAAATATTTAAAGGATACCAGAACAGAAGAGAACATCTTTTATTTTCAGACTTGTACAATGTACATTGTCAACACAAAAACATATACATAGCATTGTACAATGTCAGTGATACACAATAAAAGTTTCCCATGACTATATTTGAATGGCAGTTGTTTTGACTAACAATTTCGACGAAAAAAGAGAAGAAAAAGTAATAAGTATTAACATTAACGTATAATACAATATTATCATTCAATTTGAATAATTTCATATATATCTATTTCACAGGAATTAGAAACAAAGATATGTTTTCATAAGAGTGGTCGTCTTGAGGATGAGTTTTTGTTAATCATACAATGAACCTGGTTAATAATATGTTATTTATAATAATATAAAAACCACCGTGCTTACGATTTACAATCGCTTAATATTTTTAGTGTAATACCGTCCAAGTTAACCATAAACAACATTAGAACAAGTGTTTATTTTTACATCCAGTAAGCTTAGTTATTCCCAATATCTTAAAACATTTAACAATAATTACATATATCATCATCCGGAATATATTTGACTGAATGTATACTTTGGAGAAAACCGAATCTAACTTGTAATAACTTGTGGTTTATCCATTTGCTCATAATTTAAGTATATGTATCATATATGTATTGATGTATGTAATATGAGTAATAAAATATGTTCAAATCAAGCATTGGAAATAAGCTTTCAGTTTAATGAGCTATCCATAGGTACATAGTGCAGTTTAGTTACATGTTTTTGTATGATAAAAATATAGTATGAGTTTAGTTTGTGATATTGTTTTATATGTGCTATGTCCTTAAAAAATATAAAAAAAAAAAATAACATTTTACAAAATTTCAAATGAACCCTTCCTATTTCTTTCGACTTTGTAAGACTAAAAATTTCTGCACCATAGCCAAAAACCGATCAAACAAAAAAATCGAATAATTGACATTATTATTATTATTATCATTGGTTTTATTTTGACTTTTAAACAGTGACCTAGTAATGTATTCAATTCTTTTAACGCTTTTCCTTTCATATATTTTTGATTTTTTTTTATATAAATTAACCACAATAATACCAAACCTAAATTATTGAAATCATCAACAACGTCTGTTCAGCACCCCTTATAGAACTACTTTTCATTTACTTTTAATCTCCCCCTTTTTCTGAATTCAATTATTTTAGTTTTCTCAGTGTTGACTTCAAAACCCCATGTATCACAATAATTTGATAAAGATTCAAACTGATTTGTAACTCATCTGGTGTTTTTGCTATAACTGCCATGTCGTCAGCAAAAAAGCATTAATATCAATATATAACATCGTCAAATAATAAACCAGAATTAACATCATCCTGTAAAATAATTTCAAATCTTCAAAAAATAATGACACTAAGATTGGAGAACTTACTTCACCTTGTCTCAATCCGACAGCACATTAAAAAAACATAGATTCAGAATAACTATAATTACATTGTTTCACACAGGAATTTACTTTATCATACATATCTTTAAGCACGCGCAGTAATATACCTTGTATACCAGCATGATAAACTTCAAACCAAACTGCGTTTCTATTTATACTATTAAACGTTTCAGGTCAACAAAACAAGCATATAGTTGATTTTTTGCTGTTTTTTTTTTTTTTTTTTTTTTTAATTCAAATATTTTTCTATAATAGATAAGCAGGTAAACATTGCATGAACAGTAGAGTAGCCCTTCTTAAAACCAAACAGTGCGTCGGAAATTCTGTCATTATTTAAACAAAATGATTAAATCCTGTTTTTAAGCATAATAGTAAATAACTTTGACTCATTAGCTTTCATTGAGTCGATTTCGTTGGTACATGTATTCGTGGCTTCGCCTCGCTTGGGTTAACCCTTTCCCTCATAGAGGAAACCATGAAAAGATGATGTTCGCTGCTCCTCAGTGGTCTGGAAATGAGGATTTTGTAATTAAAGTTGGTAAGGTTTAACTGTGGTTTTCTGCAGATCAGGCTTTATGTGGTACCTATTGAGTGCGTCAAAATGAGTCTATATGAGGGAAAGGGTTAAATTCCATATTTAAAAAATATGAACTATATAAGTAACACTTCATCAAACAAGATCCATTATAACTCATATTTAGATGGCAAATATATTGACAAGTGAAACATTATTGCTACTAGGATAATTGATCTGATACGTTTATAATTACTACAGTTGACTATGTTATATAAATTATAAACGATGACGATTTGCATGAGAAAAAGGTCACTTACATACAAATGCGTATATAGAGAGAGAATGAGAGCGAGAGCGGTGTGCGTGTGTGTGTGTGATTTTTGAGCTGCATTCTGAGTCTCATTGCTATGAGCTCGGTCTCCGGAACCTGATAACTCAAATTTCAGTAAACAGGCTCCCCATGAAATAGGCCAAATTGTTTCTATATAATATCGTGAAGTATTCGTATCTTTCTCGCCTTAGTTGTTGTTGTTGTATTGGGGTTTACCGTCACTGCGATAGTACTTCAATCATATAGCGACGTCCAGCTAATTACAGGTGGAGGAAGACCCCGAGTACACAGAGGTACCCGGGTAGAACCACCGACCTACCGCAAGCTAGCTAGAAGGCTTCCTCACATGAAAAATCCGAAGTCCCTACCAGGATCGCCTTAGTAACTGTTTCAGAACGTGTTGTATGTAAACAATATTTTATAGTCATAACACGTATGATTTCATTCTGATTCATATTTACAGATTAATTTTACAGTCTGCGGCTATATGTACGGACCTGTGAATGATTTTTAAATCAACTCATATAATTATGTATCTTAAAACATTGCAACAAAATATTAACGCAGCTTGAATACAGTTAGCATAAATGGTCGATTTTGCATTGGTGTTCATACGATACAGTGTATTACGAATTGAAAATAATTACTTTTAATATCGTATCCAAGTCTGTACACTTTTAGACCGGGCCTCGTCTCAATAGCCAATGCATTCCATCGCATTCTACAACTTTCGATCAGAAATGGTCGACATATATTTCGGGATACCTTTGGCATATTAATGATTTTTTTATATGTCTTTGTGTTTTCAGATAGAACGACATTGTTATTGTTTGTTTTTAAAAAATAAGTATTCGGAAAGTAGTTCGTAAAGGTTGATTTGCATATCAAGAACTTTAATACCGAAAAGATACTTAATCACGACAGTATCTTAGCAGATTGTTGTTGTTGTATTGGGGTTTACCGTCGCTGCGATAGTATTTTAATCATATAGCGACGTCCCGCTAATTACAGGTGGAGGAAGACCCCGAGTACACAGAGGTACCCGGGTAGAACCACCGACCTACCGCAAGCCATCTGGAAGGCTTCCTCACATGAAAAACCGAAGTCCCTACCGGGATTCTAACCCACAGCGGTGAGGGGCTGAGAGATTTGTAGTCCATGACTGTAACCGCTGGGGCACGGCGGCCCCGGTATCTTAGCAGAGCGTTATAGTATCTGTTCTGAAATATTTTATTCCATTCAGTTATCTAAGTGTCTTTGATTTCAAAATCAAATGTTTGCCTTGCACAAACTTATAAGCTGGGAGCCTGGGATAATGTCGTAAGGATCAAAGAGTCCATTCTTTGCAGCATTACTTTCATGCCTAGCAATAATTAAGTGATAAATTATACCTTTGTTGTAAGATGTTTTTGTGCCCCACGTGATGGCTACTCCCCGATTCACGTGATAATGGAGTATAGTCCACCTAATGAAACATTATTTACAATTTATTTTACATACAACAGAATAATATAAAATCATTAATTTTCGTGGGAGACTACTGTTCGTCAATTTCGTGGATGGCTTTTCCCACAAATATTAATCCTCACGAAATTTAATTGATCTCTTGTTTTCTTGAGAAATCGACTTATGCAAAGATTCCATGAAATCTAATGACAACGAAAATTAATGATTTTTCTGTAATGTAAGTAAGTTCAAGTCAAAGGTTTTCGATGATATATTGGGATTGGAGATACGCACGAGGACAAATCAATAGGTTTCATGGAAAACATTGTAAACAAAACATGATGTGAAATTTATATGCCTTATTTTCATCATAATCACACTTTGTTCCAACGATAGTCCAAACGAGGTGTATCCTCTTGAAGGTTAAAAAAATGCCTCATCAGCCGCGTCAATATGTTCTTGATGCCATCACCACTCTCACAGTTTTGGAAATAGGTAAAACAAATCATTGAGTGCCAAGTCAGGGGTAAAAGAAGAATGGGGCAGGCGGGCGTGAGCTGGTGCATTGTCCTGGAACGAGAAGACACCTTTTTTAGCTTTCTTCTACGCTCCTTTTTAATTTTCTAACTCGTTTGAATACTTTTCAGCCCAATTTCGAGAGGCAATCATCACCAAGAGCATTCTTTCATTGCACGGCGGATCACCGCCGGGCATACTGTATTTGGTTCGTAGGTTGTCAATCTGGGGGTATTAAATTCTTTCGGTTGCAGTTTTGGCATTTTTCGTAATAAAACATGAACTTTTTGCCTAGAGTGTTCATCCCATCATAACTTTGCTCTTAGCCAACCACCAGCGGTAGTCTTGTCTGATTCACACAATATATAATGTGACCATCACGATAGTCTAGAATTTTTCTGAGCACAAACCGTCAACGACAGTGAACTGTGCAACATAATGACATACAATTTATTTTATATTATTGTAGGCTAATACTTAGCTTATTGGATTCTAATTGGTATTGACATATGGTACGTGGGAGTGGAAGCACGTGTAAACTTCACCCTACTAAATAATTATATTCCGCGAGTCTGTCCGACTCTTACTGACCTCAAGCTGGAGTGCCTACCATGCTTTTATACCCTTAATTTGACTGGTTATTCCCTTACTCGCCAATACATATCAATTACTTTTCTTGAACCAGCATAAGGATGTAGAAAATTGAAACATCTGATTGGTTAATATTACAATAACAATATGGCAGACGAAAAAGGCAATACATATAGTTATAAAGTAATTACTCGGGAATACCCGTATTTGCTGGCCTTATGAATGATTTCACTAACTGAAATTCTAAGTGTAAGTAAGTAACATGTACATGCTAAATACAACATTTCTACTTTTCGCAGAGATATAAAAATATAGGGAGATAATTAAAAAAAGAGTTTTGTTTCGTTACCATTACACTTCTGCTACTCAGATCTCGTTGGCATAGAAAGTGACCAAGGATTATAACTCCAGAAACGAATATGTTTGATTGTTTATTGGGTTTGCCGCGACCGGTGATCGAACCCACGACCTCCTGATTCCGGGGCGGACGTTCTAACCACTTGGCCACCGGGACCGGCAGAAACTAATATGTAAACATGTAATGCTGCATTCATGTAAAGCCAAATATGAAGGCAAAAGTAACTTGTAAGAATGAACTAAGTCCCTTTGCTTATATAAGAAACTCAGTATAAAAAAGAAATGTCAAAGGATAGTACGCTCGACTATTCGAAATGCTGTTGGTGAATCAAATGAAATCTATTTTAAATATTGCCCTTCACATATTCTATATATGACAACAGTGAAAAATGATATACCTAGATAGTCTGATACCTTTGAATATGTTTATGAAGTCTTGAATCAATACCATGCCTAGTTAATGACCATAAGCTTTACAACACCGTGCATGCAAACCTTTAACCAAAATATATATGGGCCATATGCCATATTTTGTATTAAATTTAGTTAAGAATTATTTCCCTTAGTTTTGTGATGCTTCAGGGTAAATTCATAAAATTCTAGTAAATACCATAAATAATTTCTTAGATATAAACTGGAAAGTACCTTGCATGCAAAACTTTAACCAAAATTTCTAAGTTTAAAAGGGACCATAATTTGTACCAAATACAAGAGTTATCTACCTTAGTTGTCTGATGCCCCTTAACATATTCATAAAACTTCGATATCATGAATGATAATGAGATTAAAGCTGGTAAGTAGCTTGCATACAAAACTTTAATTAAATTTTCTCCATGTAAAATCGCTCACCTGGTATCATTAGGCTATGTAAAATCAAGTGACTCCTAGGGCAGAGCCAATTTTGACCCCAGGGTCATGATTTGAACAAACTTGGTAGAGGTCTATTAGACAATGCTACATACAAAATATCTAAACTCCAGGCCTTGTGGTTTCTGAGAAGAAGATTTTTCAAATTTGTTTCTATATTTGCCTATGTTTAATAAAGTGACCCCTGGTGCTGGGCCAATTTTGACCCCAGGGCCATTATTTGGACAAACTTTGTAGTGACCTACTAGTCAATGCTGCACACCAAATATCTAAACCCCAGGCCTGTGGTTTCTGAGAAGAAGATTTTCAAGTTTTTTCTATATTTGCCTATGTTTAATCAAGTGACCCCTGGTGCTGGGCCAATTTTGACCCCAGGGTCATGATTTGAACAACTTGGTAGAGATCCACTAGACAATGCTACAAACCAAATATCTTAACTCTGTGCCTTGTGGTTTCTGATAAGAAGATTTTTCAAGTTTTTTTTCCTATATTAGCCTATGTTAATTCAAGTGACCCCTGGGGCGGGGCCAATTTTGACCCCAGGGTCATAATTTGAACAATCTTGGTAGAGAGTCATAAGATCATGCTACATACCAAATATCTAAACTCCAGGTCTAGTGGTTTCTGAGGAAAAGATTTTTCAAGTTTTTAGCTCACCTGAGCACAAAGTGCTCAAGGTGAGCTTTTGTGATCGCCCGTTGTCCGTCGTCCATCGTCCGTGCGTGTGTCCGTGCGTCCGTCGTCAACTTTTCGTTCAAACGACTTCTCCTCCTAAACCACTTGGCCAATTTCAAAATTATTTTGCAGAAAAGTTCCTTGGCAGACTCTCTACCAAAGTTGTTCAAATGGTTCCAGTCCATTGCATAATTAGGTCACAGGAGCTAAAAATAGATTTTAAAAGTGAAATCTTAAAAAAACTTCTTCTCCAAATCCAAAAGGCCTAGAGCTTAGATATTTGGTATGTAGCATCATCTAATGGGCCATTACCAAGATTGTTTAAATCATGGCCCTACGGTGATAAATGACCCCGCGCCAGGGGTCACTTATTTTACATAGAGTTATATAGGAAAATCTTTAAAAATCATCTTCTATGAAACCATTAGGCCTAGAGCTTAGATATTTGGTATGTAGCAATCTTAATGGGCCATTACCAAGATTGTTTAAATCATAGCCCTACGGTGATAAATGACCCCGCACCAGGGGTCACTTGTTTTACAAAGAGTTATATAGGAAAATCTTTAATAATCTTCCTCTGCAAAACTGCAGGACCTAGAGCTTAGATATTTGGTATGTAGCATCATCTAATGGGCCATTACCAAGATTGTTCAAATCATAGCCCTACGGTGATAAATAACCCCACACCAAGGTCACTTGTTTTACATAGAGTTATATAGGAATATCTTTGAAAATCTTCTCCTATGAATCCAGAAGACCTAGAGCTTAGATATTTACTTTGTAGCATCATCTAATGAGCCATTACCAAGATTGTTCAAATCATAGCCCTACAGTGATAAATGACCCCACACCAAGGTCACTTGTTTTACATAAAGTTATATCGGAAAATCTTCTCCTATGAATCCATGAGGCCTAGAGCTTAGATATTTGGTATGTAGCATCATCAAATAATTCATTACCTAGATTGTCAAAATCTTTGCCCTATGGTGATAAATGCCCCCGCATAGAGTTACATTGGAAAAACTTTCAAATATCTTCTCCTATGAATCCATGAGGCCTAGAGCTTAGATATTTGGTATGTAGCATCATCAAATAATTCATTACCTAGATTGTCAAAATCTTTGCCCTATGGTGATAAATGCCCCCGCACCAAGTTTTCTCTTCTGAAATCATAAGGCCTTGTGCTAAGATGTTTGATATGTTGTATTGCCAGGTATAAAATGTATAAGATTGAATTATATCAGAATTCTCCTCTGTTTTTAGCTCATCTGAGCACAAAGTGCTCAAGGTGAGCTTTTGTGATCGCCCGTTGTCTATTGTCCATCGTCCTTGCTTCCGTCCGTCCGTCGTCAACTTTTCATTTAAACGACTTCTCTTCCTAAACCACTTGGTAAAAATAAAAATGTTTTTCTCTGAAACAGCTGGGCCAATTTCTAAAATATTTTGCAGGGATGTTTCTTGGGTGAACCTCTACCAAAGTTGTGTAAATGGTTCCGGTCCATTGCAAAATTAGGCTAAGATCTTTAAAAATCTTCTTCTCCAAATTCACCAGCCATAGAGCTTTGGTATTTGTTATTCTGCATCACTTAGTGGTCCTTTGTTTAGATTGTTCAAATGATTTATCTGTCAAAAATCATGGCTGCAGGGGGTTGGGCTTATTTGAATTTAAATAATGTCTGGGAAAATTTGACCAGATTTGGAATTAATTTTGCACAAATGTTTATTGGGTGGACCTTTAATTATATTGTTTAAGTGGTTCTGGTCCATTGAATAATTAGGTCACTTGAGGTAAAAAAAGGGGTTAAACTGCAATCTAAAAAAAACAAACATTATCTAGCTATGGGCAAAACTTAAAAAAAAAAAAATCTTTTCCAAAGTTACAGGCCAAATTTATTTTAATTTTTTACAAATCCAGGAAAAAGTTGTAGATTTGAAAAAATCTATTCACGGTCTTGAGAACGCCTTGATTTTTATGATATCCTGTGAAAAACAGGAAAAAGCCTGGAAAGTACGAACAGTATTTGGACGAAACGACCCGTGTCAAAAAAAATATTCGCAAAAGCTGTGCATTAGGTGTGCTTTTAGCTAAAAGCATAGCTAAAATCCAGCGGTTTTAGCCCAAAATAAACGCAGCTTTTGTCAAGCTTTTTTTGAAACAGAAAAAAAAAAAACGCAGCATTTGGGATGGGGATGGGCTTCAAAAAAGCTACGTTTTGCGTAGCCGCGATGGTATTGGCCCAAAATAGCTCCTTTTAATTTAGAAATTTTGGTTAAAGTTTTGCTTGCACTAGAAATTTTGGTTAAAGTTATGTATGCAAGTTACTATCCAGCTTTTACCTCAAAAACCATTTATGTTATTATCTTGAAAGTTTATGAATATGTTTAGGGGCATCAGACAACCAAGGGAGATAAATGTTGATGGAATTTATTAAAAATTGTGCCCCTTTTTTAACTTAGAAATTCTGGTTAAAGATTGGCATGCAAGGTACTTTCATGTTTGTATCTGAGTATCCAGGCATGCATTTGATTTGAAACATCTTTAATATGTACAGTATATGTATCATACTTTCAAGGTAGATAACTCTTGATGGAATATATTACAAATTATGGCCCCTTTTTGAACTTAGAAATTTTGTTAAAAGTTTGGCATGCAAGGTACATTTATTGATTTTACCAACAAGTATTTTGAATAGTCGAGCATGCTGTATAACGGACAGCTCTTGTTAAATGGTATAAAGGTCCTTTGTTATTTCTGAATAAATATATAGGGAAATATTCCGTGCACAATTCCTCCTTCATTTTTCAATGAATTTGGCCCAAACTTTTACCAACATACCATCAGTAGTGGCCTGGCGCATTTTATTAGCGTTTAGCTTTTAGACCATTTTTTTTAGTGTTATAATCCTTTGTTATTATTTCACATAATTAATATATAAAGAAGTATTTTTTCCTGTGCGCAATTTCCCTTACATTTTTAAATAGATTCCCAAACATTTGCAAAACCAAAATCACTCAGTGCCCTTGCACATTCTGTCAGGGTTAAATGGTTTACCAATTTTAATGCAGTTATGCCCCTTCATGATTACTTTTGTATACATTCTTTTGTGCACAACTTCTACATTTCTTTACAGATTATATCCATAATTTAATAAAAGTGCATCATTAAGTCATCTTGGACAGAGGTAAAAAATTCCACTCATTCTGCATAAAATTTGCCCTCTATGTCTATATTGCAGGATAAGTGAGTTATCTTTCTTGCCTTCTTAGCATATATAGCAGGATGACTAAGAATTTCAAAATATCTTTGACCCTTGCTGGAGAATAATACCTGTTTTTTCCAGTTTGACAATTTTCATAGCGTTATGCTCCTTTCCTAGACTTCCTTGTTAACCAGATTTTTCAGTTGAAACTTGTTTTTTCTTCTGTGTGCAACTGTACATTTTTCATGCAAATCTCTCCAAATTTTTACAGAAGCACAGAAGTGTCTGATCATTGTCATCAATTTAAAATTACATTGTTCAGCAAATCATAGTGCAAGAATTGTTCAACGAATAATGGTCTTGGGTTTGTTTGCTCAAGTTTTTACATTATATATGTTATTCTTGATTAGTACTGAGAGTAGATAAACATGCTTGTATCTTGCCAACATTTTTTTTTCTTATTTGGTTTACATTTTATGCAATTGCATTTTCTTCAGCCAGTTTTAGGGCCAAATGCTTATACATTTTGTGATTTTATTTTTATCCAATCTGCACCATACAGCCTTCAATAGTTTCTTCTAGACTTGCTTTGATACTTTTTTTCTTAAACCAAAATTGTCATAATTATATACTACCATAAGAATAAGTTTTCTTTGTCACTGACAAAACCTTAACCCTTTCCCTCTCCTCAGTCGTTTGGAAATGAGG
>CM037783.1:67977862-68000106 GCA_021229015.1 Solen grandis | reverse complement strand
TTTTTGACATATACATGACTCAGGTATTTTTTTTTCTAGTTATTCAAGGGCCATAATTCCTTATATACTGGGAGAAAAACAAATCAAAACCTTAGATATCCAACATTGCATGCTGGTGAACATTCCTGTACAGTTTTTTGACTATGGCTCATTTTTAGATATGTACAGAAAAATCATAGATGAAAATGTATCCATATTATTAAATAATCATTTCTCCAGTGCAAAGAATTATTTTCAGTTGATTCATTTTAGATTCTGATTCAAATTCACCCCGGGGCCTCCGTGGCCGAGAGGGCAAAGCTGCTGACTTTAACACTCACTCATCCCCTCACCGAGTGGGTTTGAATCCCGGCAGGGTCATTAGGATATTCATGTGATTTCCGCTGGCTTACTGTAGGTCGGTGGTTCTACCAGGATGCCTCCATGTATTTGGGGTCTTCCTTCACCTATAATTAGCTGGACGTTGCTATATGACTGAAATACTATCGAAGCGACGGTAAAATCAAATAGCAAAGTCAAGTCAAATTCACCCAGTGTAGCAGAAAAACAACATATTTTACATAGTTATCATCTGGCAAGTACTTTTCTAATTCACATGAAACATTTTTATTTCTTGACTAAATATAAAATGCATCACCTTGATGGTAATGTGATGTTATCTCGTAGATACAATTTACTTTTACATATCTTCAATAGAAAAGGAGATATATGAAAATGTGACTGTGCGAGAATTGAAAATTTGTTATGTTTTTTTTTGTGAGATTTAGACTAGTTGCCAATCTTTGTTTAACCCTTTCCCTCATAGAGGATACCATGAAAAGACCTATGCGAACAGCATAAAACCAGATCAGCCTGCGAGTGATCAGGTTTTATGTTGTTCGCTGCTCCTCAGTGGTCTTTTAATGAGGATTTTACAATTAAATTTGGTAAGGTTTGAGTTTTGCTTACTGCAGATCAGGCTTTATGTGGTACCTATTGAGTGCGTCAAAATGAGTCTATATGAGGGAAAGGGTTAAAAGGTCTTTACTGACTGCTGATTCATTCAGGTACAGAATAGTGTGAACCCATGATATGACACTTTGTATGCTTGATTGATCACCAAGGTTACATTACAGCAGCATGTGAACAATGCCATGCTGTATTTCCACTGAGAAATATTCCATACTGTCTTGGTTAAAACAATTTCGGGATAAAAACAGTTTTAGACAGCTTTGTCCTAAATCCATCAGAAACCTGATTTCCTGGAAGTGCTGCAATTTCTCATGCAACTGTTTCAAGTTAAGCTCTATAAATGGTAAATTATGTGCCTTCAGTGTCACAGTAAACATGGTCCTGAATACTCTATTCAACGTTTCGCTGACAAACAAAATATCGTCACATAAATATCCCAGTAGCAACTAAAAATAACTTGGCATGTAATTCCTTACTATGTTAGAATGTGTATTAACAGAAATAAGTCAAGAAACTGGAATTTACTGAAAGTTCACAGTTAGAGAAAGTAATTTATTGCTTTTGAAAACCACCAGTATAAAAGTACAATCATATGTGACCTTAATTGACCTTTCACTATAACAACTGACTACCATGTGACCTTAATTGACCTTTCACTATAACAACTGACTACCATGTGACCTTAATTGACCTTTCACTATAACAACTGACTACCATGTGACCTAAATTGACCTTTCACTATAACAACTGACTACCATGTGACCTTAATTGACCTTTCACTATAACAACTGACTACCATAGACATGACTGCAAGGTACACTTTATGAAGTCATCAGTAACTGTGTTTTAGGTATCCCTGATATGAAAAATGTGCAGTTAACCAAAAGACACTTCTGCAGGCTGAGACTGCAGCTTCCTAACATGGGAGCAGAGGTCAATGGTTTGATAAGTGGTCACAAAGTTGTGAATATTAGAAATGATTTTGTACCTAAAATGAAATAGTAATTCTATGACTGGTCAGTTTGGTGTCTTTAAGGATTATAATTGACTGGGTGTGGTATCATACCACTTATTTACGTGTTGTTGTATTGCATAAAGGCAGCATCTTACCTGAAGCTGCACGCAGTGGAAATGGCAATCTCAAGGTATTAGTCATGTATGTGCTTTCTTTTTTTTTTTTTAAAAAGGATTTGCAAAATATGGTTGATATATTTGCATGAATTGAATGTCTGACAGTATTTCAGCCATTTGTTGACTTTGTCAACATATAAATACAGAATGATAAAGATATATACCTCACAGAAATATCATGCCAAACAATTGACACGATACCGTATCTAGTCACATTAATTTGGTATCATTATATGCCTCAATCAAAGGAGACATATCAGTACCATATCTTAACTACTTTTGTAAACTGCTATTGGGTATCGAAGCCGCAACCTCTAGTTACATGACAGACACTCCTATCACCAAGCTCCATGCAATAGTTACCTTCCTCACAGTTGTAGATAACCACTGCCACCGCAAGTAAAAATTAATAGAATTTAGCTAATTTTTCTTTTTTCCAAAAAAAGTTATTTTACTGCGAGTATCATTTCCTGAAGTATGTTTTCTTTAATAAACACCAAATATTGCCTCATGGTAAAAAAATAAATCATTTTAAAAAATATTTTTGTTGTGACAGCAGACAGAGACGCCATTTTGTTAGTTTACCATCATCGTGTGACATTTGTGATGACAGTGATTTTTATGCTTGCAAGGGAGATCACTGTGTGGAGTTTGTCCCATCACTTTGTCAACCTGATGCAGGACGACATTATGTTTCATCATATATAACCACATAAACAAGTGGCATGATGCCACATATAATACTAACACTAGTTAGGCAAACTAGTAATACTGACCAACCTTATGTGCTGACAGCCAAGCAAGAGAACCGATTATTATTGTCATAGCTTGCAATTGAACCCACAACCTCAGGGTAACAGGACAGACACTCTTGTCACTTGGAAAAGTTGCAAGTATTGGGCTGTAAAAGCTGCAACACTGTCATGTACAAGACACATGCAGATCAGTTTTATAATTATGCCTTGTAATAATTAACTTGTTCATGGTTTTTATTTTCTGTGACATTTGGTAACAGATATAGAATAAGAAACAGCTAGGTGGGTGCACCTGTAAATCAAATTAACAGCATGTTGATTATGTGGACAAAGTGTGAAAATGATGGGGTTTCATGAGATGTTCTCTATCATTTGTGTGTCAGTGCCTTCATTTTATTCTAAACAAAACAAAAAGTATACAGGTAGAATGAAAACAAAAAGATCTAGACCTATGGTGTTAATATTCTTTTTATTGAATTCACAAACTCGATATTACACAAAAATGTATAAAAAGATAAACAATTTGCTTGTGTTACTACAACAAGGTTATTACAACAGTAAAATTTGGCACATCTCTGTGATGAATGTTATCACATTAAACGTAGCACTACTCACAGCAAAAATATGCTTCTATTGACTAGACAAATAACCAAGCTGAAATGATAAAAGGACAAATTACTTGGCACATATGGTGATAAGACCCAAAATAGCAACATAAATAATTGCTAGAAAATAACAAACAGTCAATCCCTTGACAATCCTTAGAACATTGATAGACAAAACAATCTTAAAATATCTTTTTATGATATAAAACAACACTGAGGATAAACAACATTGATAAAAAAAAACATACACTGATCAAAACAATATGTACCTAAACTCCATTGATCTAACTACATACTTTGGAATCCATGACAAGAGTCAGTTACATCTGTGTTTGTGACCACCTGTGCTCAGCAGTCACCCTGTTTAAAGCAACCAGGCTTGCACTTTACCAATCTCAAATTTAGATTTTCCTCAAATGAAAAATATTAGAGATCAAGAACTGTTTTTATTGACCAAGAGAAATTGTGAATACATTTTTTAGTACCAGCAAGCTCTTACAGAACCGAAAATCAAAATGGTTGTTGATTTTGTCAAAATTTCATATTTGTGGTGATACAATGACTTGATAAAAATCTGATACTGAAACTGTTCATGTAATGAAGTCCTTTTCTAGAATATCAGAAAAACCCTCTTTATCATTTAATTAACCTCATATAGCCTTCTGCTCTGAAGTCATTTATTCTTTTTTTTCTAATTGGTCATTAGGACAGGTTGATAGATATATGTGTGTGTGTATGTGTGCTAATCTTGGGTTTGTTGATCCAATGGTTGTTTACATCAACTCTGGATCATAAGGATGCATTGGGTTCAAACACCAGTGAATCATTGGCAAGATTAAATCCAAAGTACAATGGTAAGGCCATGTTTTCCAGTTTACACCTTAACCTGTATTAGAGGACCCTGGTATCAAGCAGCCAACCTGTCTTATGTGGTCAGCTCTAATACTTTCAAACTGGACCTACATTTTGTAGCCCACCTTCCTTCTTTTCATATTCCAAAGACTGGCCACTCATGACAGGTTTGACCGTAAATGACTAGAACCTTTCAATCAATGAAGTAGATCGTATCTTGACCTGAAGTAAAACTTATAATCAACTAATACTGGCTTACACAAGAACATGGCAGTCCTAGTCAAGTCAGTGACCATTTAGCCGACAACAAGAAGGCCAATGTCCCTATATGGCTCAACCAAGTATCATTAATTTTCATGAAAATGCTCATTAAGACTGTGACTAGGCATGATCAGTACATCTGCCAGAGTGTAAACACGGTAAAACCTGGCATGCGTTCAGTATGACAAACCGTATGCAACTGTACACTTACAGTCATCTATGAAGCTGCCTCGCTGTCATAACCACGATGTTGACGTATACCCATGTACAGCATAAGGAGCACGTGAACAGCATGCTATAGGTCCTAAGACAACTCCATAGCTGACTGTAAGCGACCGGTTGCATACAGTTTGTCATACTGAACGCATGCCTAGCATTTTTCAATACTTCAAGGGCCATAACCCGTGACTTAATACCAGCCATAATCAAGCAGATTTTCCCTACAAAACATCTAAATTCAAATTAAACATTATAGTCAGTACTTAACAGAAAATCAACCTTAAAATGATTTTGCCATTGCCTATATAATATCTAACTTGTTTTACGAATATGGGAAACTGAAATGTAGGTTTAGATATTATAAATATGTTATTTTGGATTTTTCAAAATGCCAGTCCCATTACTTATTCCTAGCAATTAACCATACTAAATATAAACAACTAAACCTCACACTTATTTCCTTTATATATATATATGTATGTATATATATATAATTATGCTTATTACTTATTTTTCCCCACTGTTGAAAGTAATTCTATGTTATAAAATCTACACACAACAAAAATTACAACAGAAAGGATGAAAGGGTTAATTATTTAAGAAGTATTGTCTATGATTATGAGGTATGGAGATGATCTAAATATGGCACGTTTTTAATCAATTCTTTTCATGAAACATGGTGCATTTTCCACCAGTGAAAAAGGATACATAATCATAATTTTGATTTATCAGTCTTACCTGTGGAGGGACTATACCAAAAGTTATTACAACATATACAAAGTAGAACTGTATACAAAAATTTTTTTTACCCCTTCTCAGGTATCAAAAGTTTTGTTAAGTGTGTATTCATAACCAGTCTATAATCATGAAGACAATGGCACAGTCTATTGTTGGCACCTAGATGATACAGAGCACTTCTTTGATAACTTGAAAACAAAGTCTGATGGTTATTCAACAAGACGCTCTCGGTGTGATTCTGTCTCCGGCGCAGTCACACCATGATGTACCTCCGCATATTCGACACTGAAAGAGAGAAAACAACAGAAGACATCAGTCATAACCAGAGAATTGCTTGGATTAACATCAATCTGGGGACTTTTGTCTATATAAGACATATAGGAGCTGACATGAACTGTTATTTCATATACAATATCACTAAACTCGATTAAGCTCACCATGACCTTATTTGGTAAAACTTGATGAAATGACAATTCATGTCAGATTCTTTTTGTCATAAAACCTAATCTCAGTAACCTGCAATTATAACAACGGAACAAACGAGAGAACCATAGAGACCCTGGATTGCTCACCGGAGTATGTGGTTACCAAAGGAACATCTGTACTAAAACATTTTGAAATCTGGCCAGTAGTTTTGAAGGAGATGATTTTTGAAGTTTTCATAATTCTTTTTTTTCATTGACATGGCAACCAGAATTCAACATGTATCAAGTTTATTTTAGCAACTTTTGTGAAGATTCGTGTAAGGATCACCCCTGCCAAGTTTAATAAAATTCTGTCAATCAGTTTCAGAGGAGATGTTGTTTAAAGCCAATTGTTGATGAAGGGACCACGCTGGACGCAGGGTGATCACAAAAGCTCACCTTGAGCACATAGTGCTAATAACATGAATGACTGCACTGTGAATAACTCAGATTATTCATAATCTTACATCAAGCAAATAGTTCCAAACATTAATTTACTGAAAATCAACAATTTAATGTATGTATTTCTCATACACTATCAACATAACAGTAAATAAAACATATTTTCAAACTAAGTAAGTTGCATCAAATACATTTTATCCTGCTGTTTGATTTCAACACATCATGCATACTGACTACAACTGTATGACACAGAGTAATTAAGTAATTCAGCAAATAAGTTATGTATAAGAATATACGTGATGATAATATGAAACTGGAAACAGCTATAAAAGCATGTCATATGCATTGTTGCCACAAGTGGCATAAAATCATGTCGAGGCACAATATAATGACATTTAGCAAAACAGTCATGAAACTTTTACTTGAGTACCAAAGAAGAGAGATATAGCAGTTCCAGTTACAATATTTGCCCAAAAATGCAGAATATGTGATGTCACAAAGAAAGAAAATGGTTATGAAGAGCAAGAATTGCAGTGCCCATAAACCAGTCCTCTTTACTTATTTACAAAGTTTTCTTTTGCTATATAATGGAAAAAAATATTATTTCAAATCATATTAAACTTATTAATTTTACAAATAGTAAATGTTGGTAGGGTTGTAGTTCCTTTTAAAGTAGCATGTCCACAGATGATCGGTAGAAATAATCATAAAAAAAATTTTTTTTTAAATTTTAATTCATAATTTGAGGGCTTGGTCATAAATTATTACAGCTTCTTTATTTAAATGAAGCTTCCATGGTTTTGCAACAATGCCACAATATGGAGTTAGTACACCAAACTAGAAGAATGAACAAGAGGCGCCTAGTTGCTCACCTGAGTACCATCAGCCTTAATAAAATGTAGGTCATTTATGATGAAAGGCCTCCTTTCTTAAAGAATCTAATTATCTATATTCAGTAATCTCTGCTGAGGGCAATTAAATGACGATGGAGGACAAAGGATATCAGAAAGATCTTTACAGCTGCAATAAAGATTAAGGCCTCACCACTGTGGGATCTTACTTCAAAATGGATCATGAAAATATGTATTATTACAAGCTTTAGGCATGTATAAAACATTCTCCGTGTTATCAAAGCCTGTTGATCATCAGAGGATTTTATTATCTCTTCAGCTCTTGGACTGTTGCAATATTACTGTAATCAGAATTTTATTCTTGTCTTTCTATCATTTAATTAGTTTTTATACTTTTTTTTCTGATTGGAAAATTACATTAATATTTTATAATTAAGGATGTTTGAATATTTATTGAGAATCATTCTGTTTTAGTGTGTTTAGAATATTTTGGATTATACCAATCAACCTCCTGTATGGCACTGAAAAAAAAATAATATCGGCATCGGATGCCATCCATTCACATGTACCTAAACAAATGATGAAGGTATCACATAATATTGAAAACAAGAGGGCCAAGATGGCCCTAGATCGCTCACCTGAGAAAAGTATCATTCATTGCCTGTACAAAACAGATTGCTTTAGAATTAAGATGATGAGGTGAAACAATGTTCAGGAATTTTCTGACCCCATCCACAAAAGATATCATCATGACAAACATTCTGCCAAAGTTTGAGGATGATTGGACCAAAAATGTTGCCCTCAGAGTATAAACAAGATTTTTCTAAGATTTGACCTACTGACCTACATTTCTATCCAGCCCCACCCATTTTCAAACTGGTTCGAGATATCATCATGACAAACAATCTGACCAAGTTTGAGGAAGATTGCATCAAAACTGTGGCCTTTAGTGTGTAAACAAGATTTTTCTAAGATTTGACCTATTGACCTACTTTTCGGTCCGGCCCTGCCCATTTTCGAAAGGGTTCAAGATATCATCAAGACAAACATTCTGACCAAGTTTGAGGAAGATTGGATCAAAATTGTAGCCTCTAGTGTGTAAACAAGATTTTTCTAAGATTTGACCTACTGACCTACTTTTTGATCCAACCTGACCCATTTTCGAAAGGGTTCAAGATATCATCAAGACAAACATTCTGACCAAGTTTGAGGAAGATTGGATCAAAATTGTGGCCTCTAGTGTGTAAACAAGATTTTTCTAAGATTTGACCTACTGACCTACTTTTTGATCCAACCTGACCCATTTTCGAAAGGGTTCAAGATATCATCAAGACAAACATTCTGACCAAGTTTGAGGAAGATTGGATCAAAATTGTGGCCTCTAGTGTGTAAACAAGATTTTTCTAAGATTTGACCTACTGACCTACTTTTTGATCCAACCTGACCCATTTTCGAAAGGGTTCAAGATATCATCAAGACAAACATTCTGACCAAGTTTGAGGAAGATTGGATCAAAATTGTGGCCTCTAGTGTGTAAACAAGATTTTTCTAAGATTTGACCTACTGACTACTTTTTGATCCAACCTGACCCATTTTCGAAAGGGTTCAAGATATCATCAAGACAAACATTCTGACCAAGTTTGAGGAAGATTGGATCAAAATTGTGGCCTCTAGTGTGTAAACAAGATTTTTCTAAGATTTGACCTACTGACCTACTTTTTGATCCAACCTGACCCATTTTCGAAAGGGTTCAAGATATCATCAAGACAAACATTCTGACCAAGTTTGAGGAAGATTGGATCAAAATTGTGGCCTCTAGTGTGTAAACATCAAAATTTTGACGGCGACAAGATTTTTCTAAGATTTGACCTACTGACCTACTTTTTGATCCAACCTGACCCATTTTCGAAAGGGTTCAAGATATCATCAAGACAAACATTCTGACCAAGTTTGAGGAAGATTGGATCAAAATTGTGGCCTCTAGTGTGTAAACAAGATTTTTCTAAGATTTGACCTACTGACCTACTTTTTGATCCAACCTGACCCATTTTTGAAAGGGTTCAAGATATCATCAAGACAAACATTCTGACCAAGTTTGAGGAAGATTGGATCAAAATTGTGCTCTATGTGAAACAAGATTTTTCTAAGATTTGACCTACTGACCTACTTTTTGATCCAACCTGACCCATTTTCGAAAGGGTTCAAGATATCATCAAGACAAACATTCTGACCAAGTTTGAGGAAGATTGGATCAAAATTGTGGCCTCTAGTGTGTAAACATCAAATTGTTGACGGACGACGGCCGACGGACAATCAAGTCTCCCAAAAGCTCACCCTGAGCTATGCTCAGGTGAGCTAAAAAGACATACACAAAAATGACATATACAAACCCAACACATTATCTACACATAAAAATGAATTCATATTGACAGGAATCCATTGAAACTTGAAATGTGCCCAGTTACTGTCACTTTGCACTGTTTTCACTAACTCTGCTTTGATTTAGTGAATTTCCAAACTGAACCTAAGTACACATCTTGCCATGCTGGAGAACAACTATGGGCCTATGGCTTATGTAGTTTTGGTTTGAAAATGAAAGAGTCAAAAGATTTTGTGATGGACAGACAGATGAACAATTACGGGAAAATCTATATGGAGACCCCCACCTTTTCAGAGTGGGGGCATAAAGGCAGAGCAAGAGGAAGTATTTACATTGCTGAGAAGAACAGAATGACACTACATGTACAATGATTTATGGCATTCCCATGCGAAAAGTACTGGCACAACCAATCACCAGGGATAGGTATAAGTCATTAAGATTTACTTCCCAATCAACATCACAACATTAAAGAAATAAATAAGGTAACTTGTCTGCTACCATTTCATTTCTTGTCCTGAAACTTGATCTAAAGTTGCTTACCTTCTGTTATTTATTTACAATAAATATATTTTGATATATAGTAGAATGTCGCCAAACCGAACATCGTAAAACAGAATACCTTGCCATTTCAAAGTTTATTTTTGGTCCCAATTTCTTCCCTTCTTATATTAACTAAAAATAAAATGTTAAATCCAAATTTCAATTTTTTAGCTATTTCGATGTAAAAATCCTGAATTGCAATTCATGTATATTTTGCTCTGTTTATTTCTAAGTCAATTTTTGTAAATTTTTGTGAACTAATTATTGTCCTTATCATCAACTGTATCCGGATCAGTAACCAAATTTATTTTACAGTGGCACCTGGAGTGATGGTTCAGGCAAGTTTTTCACACCCTTTTTGAGATTGAGTTAGTCAATGTGTGTTCAACCGGAAATGCTGATAATTGCTAATGGATGTCTAATGGGTTGCATAATGTGCACATGCCAGTAGATAAACACAGGTGTCAGATGTTGAGTACATTCAATATCATCATGTTTGTCACAGGCATGCAACGTACGCTACCTGAAGCAGCAGATCAACAGTAAAAATATGTATCACTATGCTGACATGTTTGAACAATTATGTTAATCAGAAGCACATCAGTAGAGCATAAATTTTTTTTATTATTTTTCATATAAACTTGCAAATAGTGTATAAATAACCTAATAGATGATTTTTACAGCAGAAAAACGCAGACATGCACACACACAAACTAAAATTTCCATACAATTTGGAATCTGAAAAATCATTATTTCAAAGTTTTCCGCTTGGTCCCAAGGACTTTGGTTTAACATGGTTCTACTGTACTGTCTTCAAGAGCCTCCAAAACACCCTTTCACCCTTTGAAGACTATACTGACACAAGCACCCTATTCCTGTGGTAGTAACCATCGCTATAGATCTGAAGGTTTTGGTCTTGAACCCCTGCTGAATTCAAAAGTCTTTTGTGATTTTTCCAGACTCATAGCACTGGTCCAACCCATTGAGTGGTCAGGGCAAGCTTTATAAGTGTCCATTGATGTTTTTTTTATTTATCGGTTTGTTGCCAAGAGGTGTTTTCTAAATACTCTAGGGAACCTTGGTGTTTATGGTCAAAATCTTTTGTCCAAACACGGCTTTGTCAGTATAGCAAGTTATACTATCAGAATTTCTAACAACACTGGTGATCTTGACCTTTTAAGAATGATATGGATATGGTTGATGCGCACAATACACCTTTTTGTTATGACAACCACTTCTGTAAAGTTTTATGAAAATCCATCCATAGATATAGAAGTTATAGAGCAGACACGAAAATGAAGCTTATATATAACAAATAGAATTTCTAACAACTCCAGTGACATTTACCCTCCAAGGGTGGATAATGGTTGATGCGTGCAACACACCCTTGGGTTATGAGTAATACTTCTGCGAAGTTTTATTGAAATCCATCCATAAATGTTCAAGTTATGGAGCAGACACGAAAGCAGGACGGACAGACACCGGTGGGGACTAATTATCAGACCTTATGGCCTTAAAATGCCACTTTCATGTTCATGACAAAAAATCTCAACCAAGTTCTATCTTGGGCCAACAGACTTAAACTTACAGCCTGGAGTTATAAGAAATACAGAAATTATAACATTAATTATTAATAATTTTAAGTGCATAAGCAATCCTAATGAGCCTATCAATGTTTTACACAAGGGAAGGTGTGGCGGAAATTATATTACCGTCATCGTTCGAATATTAGCCGCATTCGTGGATAAGCCGCATCCCGAAAATTGTCCCCAAATCGGTTAAAAAACGCCTAATACAGTATAAAAGCCGCGGACAAATCGTCGGGATCGGCCATTTTGGTATCCCATAATTTTTACACGCTGCGTAATTTAAAGTAGTCATAACCCGTACCCATAACACGTAGCCGAATAGCTTACTCGTGTTCGGCCCATAACAGACAGTTATTGTTTGACAATGTGAAGGAAGATCTGAAAAGATCTGTTTGACAATGTGAAGGAAGATCTGAAAAGATCTGTTTTACAATCGAAGTTTGCTAGGCAAGCTTGAAAGCAAGAATGAAATTTGGTCAAAATGATTCTGCTTATAAAGCGAATCGTAGCTGAATGTGTCATCTCAATACATTTTCAAATATGTCAGGTAAGTGCCAGGTTAGTATTGATTAACCTGTGGTACACAGTGTCAAAGTGACACCCCATCCCACCCGACGCCATCCCTGTTCGACCTCCCTCATTGAATATCGGCCTGTGATTGGCTGGATTTTTTCACACATTTTACCTAAAAATACTACACTAAAAAATCAAGAAAAACAACACAAAAACACCAAATTTCAAATAAAAAAAAAATATTATTATTTCATATAAATCGTTTAATTATAAAAGTAAAATATGTCATTAAATTGTTCCTTATTTTACGTGATGCGCCGTAACCTTTAATTAATACGAATCCGCAGAATAGTACACAAAATGGCGGCGCTTGTAAAAGACCGATTCTCGGTAGATTTATGTTCGGAAAAAAGTAAACTATGTTGTAATACCATATATAAGCCGCATGCACAGTTTAAATTGATGAAATTTAGCATGAAACTGCGGCTAATATTCAAACGATTACGGTAACAGATTTTTTTTTAAAAGATGACCATTCCCAATAGAAATTTGACAGACAAAATTGTACTGAAGCCCTAAAAATAGACTTTGGCTCACATATAATGTGAATTGCCAATGCCATAGGGTGGGAGTCAGAGTCACAAAATAAAAGAAATGTCAAATTCTCCTAGGTCAGCCTGCTACTCCCCTCCCCACCCCCCACCCCCTCTAGGTCTCCAGCTGAGAGAAATTCCTAACACCATGATAATCTCAGATTCTATGTTTATGCTAGTAATAAAACTGTACATGGAACATTTGTTGGCTGCTGCTTCCAAGGAAAAATTGTAAAACATGTGACCAAGATGAAAACAAAGTTAGGTGTGATGCAATAAAAGCCAGGAGACAGAATTTTCTGACAGACAGGTCATTTTCAAAACTACATATACTGAGAGTGATTAGAACCCCCATACAGTTCTTTATTTGACACAGAAAATGAAGCCTTATCAGTTGGAGAAGGTATTTATTTTTAGCATATTCTTAGTCGAAAAGGGGTAAAACTGTGTAAACAAGATGGCCCTGGATCGCTCACCTGGTATCATTAGGCTTTGTAAAATCAAGTAACGCCTGGGGCAGGGCCAATTATGACCCTAGACCATGATTGGAACAAACTTTGTAGAGGTCTTTTAGCCCATGTTACATTCCAAATATTTAAACTCCAGGCCTTGTGGATTTTTCAAGTTTTTCCTATATTGGCCTTTGTTAAATCAAGTAACCCCTGGGGCAGGGCCAATTTTGACCCCAGGGTCCTGATTTGAACAAACTTGTTTGAGATCCACTAGACAATGCTGTCTTTTCTATATCAGCCTATGTAAATTTAGGTGACCCCTGGGGCGGGGCCAAATTTGACCCCAGGGTCATGATTTGAACAAATTTGGTAGTGATCTACTAGACAATCCTTTGTTAAATCAAGTGACCCTGGGCAGGGCAATTTTGACCCTGGGTCTGATTTGAACAAACTTGGTTGAGATCCACTAGACAATGCTGCATACCAAATATCTAAACTCCAGGCCTTGTGGTTTCTGAGAAGAAGATTTTTCAAGCCTTTTCTATATTAGCTTTGTTAAATCAAGTGACCCCTGGGGCGGGGCCAATTTTGACCCTAGGGTCATGATTTGAACAAACTTGGTTGAGATCCACTAGACAATGCTGCACACCAAATATCTAAACTCCAGGCCTTGTGGTTTCTGAGGAGAAGATTTTTCAATTTTTTTCTATATTAGCCTATGTTAAATCAAGTGACACCTGGGGCTGAGCCAATTTTGACCCCAAGGTCATGATTTGAATAAACTTGGTTGACATCCACTAGACAATGCTACACACCAAATATCTAAGCTCTAGGCCCTGTGGTTTCACAAAAGAAGATTTTTTAAGATTTCACTTTTAAAATCTATTTTTAGCTCCTCTGACCTAATTATGAAACAGACCGGAACCATTTGAACAATTTTTATAGGGGATCACCTTAGGAACATCCTTACAAGGTTTGATCACTTTCCCATCATTAATTTCAGAGAAGAAGATTTTTAAGTAAATTGTTGACGACTGACGACTTACGACTCATGATGACGGACGCCGGACAAAGGCTGGTCCTAAAAGCTCACCTTGGCACTTTTCATGATGGGGGAGGAAATTAATTTTTGACAGTTACTTAATATAGGGTTCTATCAACATCAATCAAGCTGATCCTATAAATTACATATACAAAATTTTACATCATGTCATAAAAAAGATTAAAGTTTTCATAATTATGTTTATCTTATTTTCTGTATTGCAAGTAGTATTGCACCTTTAATCTAAATCTATTATTTCTTTCCAGTGCAAACTTCAACTGTGCATTTTTGAACAGTGTTGCTTCCATTTTGGATCGGATAACAATTCGGGGCTATATTTAGTAATTTTATATTTATAGATTTGCTTCTTATTTACTAGAATGAAAAAAAAAGTCCAAAATTTGTTTCCTCTCTTGACACTAAATGGTGACAATTGTCATGTTTATTTCAGTATGTCTGCATTAGGGAAGTCAAAATTGAATTAAAATGTGTTGAAAATCAATGCTGGCGATACCGTGTTTAATTGACAGTAACAAAAGAAGACAATATGCAGGAAACAATTCACAATCTCATACTGAGATCTTTCCAACTATGACTGGCTGGAATTTCCAGCTATAGCTAACAATATATACATAAAAAAACAAGCGGGCCATGATGGCCCTGAATCACTCACCTGATTATAAATGAGCAACATATGTTGGATTTTTCATATTGACCTGTTTTTTGACCCCACACAACCCAAATTCGAACTTGTCAAAGATTTAATGGAAACAAACAGTCTGACCATGTTTCATGAAGATTGGGCCAAAAATGTGGCCTCTAGATTGTTAACAAGGTTTTAGTAAGATTTGACCTCATGAGTTATTTTTGATCCCACATGACCCAAATTCGAACTTGTCCAAGATTCTATGGAGAGAAACATTCTGACCAAGTTTCATGAAGATTGGCCAAAAAAATATGGCCTCTAGAGTGTTAACAAGCCAAATTGTTGACGACGCACAACGCACGCCGGACGAAGGGTGATCACAAAAGCTCACCTTGAGCACATTCAGGTGAGCTAAAAATCATGATGACATCACAAAAGCTAAACAGCACAATGGTACAGCGTCTGATTAGCATGATAAAGGTTGTAGGTTCGAGTCCCAGGGGAGTAACTTTTTTTTCTAACTTTTTTTTTAACTCTTTTTCTTTTTTAAATTTCCTCTGCAATATAAGACATAAATATTTCTGTCATAATGAAAATCATAATTTTAAGTACATGTGTGTATATATATATATATATATATATATAAAACACATTAAGTTACATATAATTCAAATCTCAAATAGAAGAATGCTGTTTTAGATTACATAGTCATATTATCTTATAAACTGTAGATTAGAGAAATGGGGAGAGGAAGAGTGGCGATATGTTTATTGTTAGCAATCCAATGAGACAAATGATGGGCTTATTGTTTTTAACCACCATATCCAAGGAAGGTAAAAGTGGGTTTATAACATTTGGTCCATTGGCATCGCTTGGAAATATTAAATTTACTTTGATAAACATAAGAAATGCGACATCATCATATTAAAAACCCTGTTCTCTCAGTGCTGTAAGTGCTTTGATTCTTTTTTTTTTTGTGACAACAGTTTAAATATTTTACAAAGTGTGCAACTGTGAAATCTATAATGTAAAGATCTCAGTTGTTATGGTGTATGAACACAACAAGATATCAATCAAACTTTGGCTAGGTTTTACATAAAAGTTTGGATAGCAATTTTGCTTAATTTCCATGTGCAGCATGTAAACATAGGCACAGGTGGTAAAACTTGTTTTCTTTACATTCATTTACACATGCTTTAAAATACTATAAAATTATTTTATGCAGCAAATATGCCACATCTTTAGGAACGTCAGTAAGCAAACACTTTGCTGATGCTGGGCAGAGTTTGTGTTTTTTTTTATTTTGACCCCTACTGAATGCATAGATACCTTATACATTTTAAGGAAACGACATATGATTACAAAATCACATTACATAAAAAGACAATTGAGTCACCTTTAAAGTAATACCAAACATTACAACATTCCATCATAAGATTTTGAGAAAATCTGAAAATATAAAAAGCACAGTTTCTTTTGCATTATTTTTGATTACATAATAATTTGACTATTGTATGATTAATGGTAATTTATTGCTGTTTAGGGGGACTATTGTTGTGGTGCTGGAGTTAACCTTCACTATGACAGTATTTCATTACAGGGATGTCCAGCTAATTACACAGAGAGGAAGACCCATGAGTACACGGAGACACCCATGTAGAACCACTGATCAACCATTCAGAGGCTGGATTGCAGACCAAACAAAATACATGGTATAATTTTGCAGAAATTTGTTGACATCCTCAAACATCAAAACCTCAAACCCTAATGGTGTGACAATGAATAATCCTTTAATCAATGATTATTGTTCTGAACCTGGAAAAAAAACAACTCCAAGACCTTTCAATGCATACGTCTTTAGGTCTTTCGCAAGAGATTCCGAGGTATTCTAAAAAGCGAAAAGGAAATGTCAGAGCTATAAATGTGGCTCTAATTAGTCAAGATCTCCTGACCTTAATACTTATCTTCCCATGTTCTGATGGTCCAATCAATACTGTGGGAGCAATAAACAGACAAGAATGGTGACTAATCTCCGGCAAACCTCGGGAGAGAAGATGGACACAATATGACACATCTGTCAAACATTACAGATACTCTTGTACAATTGGTCATTTCCACACCACTGACAACTCTATTAATCAGTCTGACATTTTGAAAAGAAAAACTCTGAGTATGTTATGGACATTCAATATCAGTATTCATGCTGGATTATAAAAAGGGACAATTTACAGAGGCAAATTACATTGTCAACTATGATCAACAGTTAAAAAGTGAAAGGAATTTTGAAATTTCTACACATATGACACCAGCCTGACCCTCTAGGACTCTGCACTGAATATAGCTGGCCACATAATCCTTAAATATTTTTCATCAGATTTTTCTTTTCCTTAATTTGCTTCTTTTGACGACACCATAATCTATAACACTATAAAACTTAATCCTTAATTTTGTCAACTGATATGAACCACAAATGGATAAACTTCATTGATTTTCCTGTATACTTTATCTTATCACAACCTTCCACTGATTTCCGTACCTTCACTTGGAAAAGAGGGACATTTAATCATAGACTTTGCCGATCGCTGATACGGCTTCCAAGTGGGTGGGGTGAAGTTTCAAAATACTAAGAAAAAAATTAATTCTCATGTATTGTGCGCACTGCTTCTTGGAAATGAAATTAAAGTCATAGAAATGCTTGCAATACACACGTGTTTACGGGTAACTGAACAAAGATGATATTGCGCATTTTTTGCCCAGTCCACTATTAATTGGCAGGGATAAGATCAACAACCCTGCTAATTCATCAAAGTGCACCAGATGCTCTTGAGATTTTGAATGTACAAACGTCAAATGATCAATGGTTTTTGAAGGTAATACAGTCTAGCTTTAAAGCAGGAAGTGACAAAGAGCTGTTTGTTAAAACACTGGCAGCAATGGATTTTGATACACAAAGAATTAAAAAGAATATAGTGAGGCCGTTTTTTCATGCGTGAATGATACGCACAGAATTGAAATGTTTAGCATATTGGTCCATTTTATTTGCATAAAATACAAATACGCAGCTTATCTGTTCCTCTGGTAAACATGAATTTGAAAACCCTACTTTCATTTTGCTTGCCACTTTACTGATGCACACAATTTTCATTGAAAGCCACTTCAACATCTATTTTAAGCATGTTTGATCAAAACATTGCAAACAGTTTAATGTTACTATAGCTAAAATAAACTGTCAGCAACAGTAGTAAATATAGTAAATCAAATATTATTTTTCATTTTTTGCTTTCTCTTGTTTTGCCACTTGGTCACAAAGATATACATTTTGTGTGTGATTGAGTATTTCCAGGATTACTAAGCTGATTTTGAGCAAAATAAAAATCTTTCTATGCTCACCATCACTGTTAAAGAAAATTTATGTAGGCACTTGTTCAATTTTTGTTTTCACCTAATTTGATTTCTCTCTGAAAACTTCATATGGTCATAGTCCCTTATTTCTTACATACTGGAGCATTAAAGTGTAGTTACTTGGCCAGAAATAGAGCATATTTTGACTACACTCCCATCAGCAGGGTCAATAACTCTGTACAGATTTTACTTACTAGTTACACTGTAGGAGTGAATATTCTCTTCCACAAATACATTTTAAGAAAAGATAATGATTACAGATGACAAAAAAATCAATAATGAAAACAGACAAGCACAGGAAAGTGGCATGTCTTTTAGTATCATTTTCATCCACTCTTCCAGGCCAATTAGACATATGACACCTTGCAAGCTGATGCCACATGGAGACACGACTCATTACTGGACTCCATCTCTCAATACTGTTTGACATGGACTTGAAAACAAGAGGGCCATGATGGCCCTGGATCGCTCACCTGATATCATTAGGCTATGTAAAATCAAGTGACCCCTGGGGCAGAGCCAATTTTGACCCCAGGGTCATGACTTGAACAAACTGGGTAGAGGTCTATTAGCCCATGTTACATACCAAATATCTTAACTCCAGACCTTGTGGTCTTTGAAAAGAAATTTTTCTAGCTTTTTTCCAAAATAATATAATATGTAAAATCAAGTGATCCCTGGGGCTGGGCCATTTTCACCTAATATCTAAACACCATGCCATGTTTTTTCTATTTCCAAAAAGAAGAATTTTCAAGTTATTTCTATATTAGCCTATGTAAAATCAGGTGACCCCAATGGCGGGGCCAAATTTGACCCCAGGGCCATGATTTGAACAAACTAAATATAGATCCACTAGACAATGCATGATTCATGATTTGAACAAACTTGGTAGAGGTCTATTAGCCCATGTTACATACCAAATATCTAAACTCCAGGCTTTGTGATTTCTGAGAAATTTTTCTTTCTCCTATATTAGTTAAACCCCTGGGGTGGGGCCAATTTTGACCCCAGGGCCATGATTTGAACAAACGTAGAAGAGATCCACTAGACAATGCAACACACCAAACATCTAAACACCAGGCCTTGTGGTTTCTGAGAAGATTTTTCAAGTTTTTTCCTATATTAGCCTATGTAAAATCAGGGACCCCTTTGGTGGGGCCAAATTTGACCCAATGGTCATGATTTGTAAAAACATTGTAAGACACAGACACACCAAAATCTAAACCCAGGCCTTGTGTTTCTGAGAAGATTTTTTCAAGTTTTTCCTATATTAGCCTATGTTAAATCAAGTGACCCCTGGGGTGGGGCCAAATTTGACCCCAGGGCCATGATTTGAACAAACTTGGTTGTGATCTACTAGACAGTGCTGCACACCAAATATCTTAACCCCAGGCCTTGTGGTTTCTGAGAAGAAGATTTTTCAAGTTTTTCCTATATTAGCCTATGTTAAATCAAGTGACCCCTGGGGCAGGGCCAATTTTGACCCAAGGGTCATAATTTGAACAATCCTGGTAGAGAGTCATAAGATCATGCTACATACCAAAAATCAAAAGGCTAGGCCTTGTGGTTTTGGAGAAGAAGATTTTTTCAAGTTTATCCTATATTAGCCTATGTTAAATCAAGTGACCCCTGGGGCAGGGTCAATTTTGACCCCAGGGTCATAATTTGAACAATCTTGGTAGAGAGTCATAAGATCATGCTACATACCAAAAATCAAAAGGCTAGGCTTTGTGGTTTCGGAGAAGAAGATTTTTAAAATTTTCATTTTTAAAATCTATTTTTAGCTCCTGTGACCTAGATTTTTGACCAATCAAAATAATTTTAACAATTTTTGTAAAGGGCCCCATAATGAACATTCCTGTGAAGTTTTATCAAAATCCAGTGAGTAGTTTAGAAGGAGATGTTGTTTAAAGAAATTGTTGATGATGAACAGACGCACGCATGCGGACGACAGACAAAAGGCGATCACAAAAGCTCACCATGAGCACATTGTGCTCAGGTGAACTAAAAATGCAACAAAGCAAGAACATTTTCAAAGTGCAAATGTATTTTTCAATTCTTTATATAATATCCAATATAAATATTTATCATATGACATTGTGCTCAATCAGCTGTTTCCAGTTTTGTATAACCATCACATATTTTCTTATAATTTAACTTGTTACATATAAGTTTTAGGCTGAATTTCATCACTCAGCATTAGGCCCGTGTATTCTTTATGTACATGCATAGTATGTTTAACTCGAACAGCTGGATTAAATGTGTTTGATTCATTTTTAATATGCTGTTGAAAATGTATAAGAAATACACATGTTAAATTGTTATTTTCAGTTAATATTTAAAACTATTTTCTTGGTGTAAGATTACAAAAGTACCGGTAATTTATTCACAGTCCGTTCATTCATGTTTATGTTTGTTTGTTTGCTGTTATAATCGCAATTTAATGTCACTATGTCATATGATCAAAGTGCTCAATGTGCAGCAGCCGGATTAACAGGAAAAAAGCTGCGATTCTTAATTTTTGATAGTTACAATAGAGGCAAAAGCCACATGACACAAAAATTCCACACACTCTCCTGCAACTATAGTCGGTTGTAAAACAATCGAATTCGCACTCTGTTTGTTACAAAACAATCTGGAATTAGGGTCATAAACCTGACTGTATGAACTTCAGAAGTAGGTCATTCCCTAGGGCCCGATTTATATACACTATCTACTGTTACTTAAGTGTAAAACTTGACAAGAGACTTGATGTTTTAGATACTTTGTTTCTATTTCAAAGTTAAGAAATGCTCTGTGAGAAACCTAACTCGCATTCATGCAAAATTACGCGTTAATTACAGACATTCAAAGTGCTACTTTTTTTTCTTTTTACAGGAGTAGATCTTTAATTATGTAAAATGGGTTGCTGTTCTGATTTATGAGTGTCATGGACATATTGTTCACACTTAAAATGGATGTTTAAAGAGTAAAATAACACGTTTACAAACAACAGCATATGAATAGTGGTTACGGTTATGAATAAAAGGTCTGCGTAACATATCCCAGAGGCTCACTTAATAACATTTTCATGAACTCGTTTAGTAACATTTGATATGAAATAACGATTCATATCAGATTCTATATATATAGCTGAAGCTGAATTTAGTGAACACCAACACAACTTTGTTGCAGAGGGTAGTGGTATACCTATCTGCCAAATCTATAGGGTCAAATTTCACTGGAATTTCACAATCCCTAGAGAGTGTCAACACTATTATTAAGGTGAAAAGCAACTCAATATACAAAATAAGACTACATGAGGATGATGCTGACCTACTTGACCTACTGGTACCTTTACGAAGGATCTCTGTAACACAAATGATGCTGTAAATCTGTCATCACAGACTGAAACTAAGTTTTATTACACCACCAGTAATGGTTTTTCTGCCTGAAGAAATAAACACACCATCTGCCGTGACAACATTTCCTACCATAAAGTGCCAGCCTTCAGTTTTCTCTAGTTACAATGACCACCTACCTTCTAATAAAGATGAACCTAGAATAGTTACAAGCTCTCACGCTTCAACTTGATGAAAATGAACGCTGGCAATCAATAGCTTAAGGTTAGAGTTTTCAACCCAGATACGATCAAGAGTTGCTTAATTAGAGCAGCAGCATAAAATTATGGTAAGTAAAGCTAGACGGTTTCTTAGATAGATATATCTTTGATTGGACAGGTATACTGAAAGGAAAATTTTAGAAAATGTCAAAACAAAACTAGAACTATCACTGACCGTAATTAATACCCCTGCATACTGCTTTGACACAGAAAAAAGTTAATGAGAGCACAAAAAAGAATAGTTTCTTATTTGAAGC
>CM037783.1:67927762-67977762 GCA_021229015.1 Solen grandis | reverse complement strand
AGTACTGGTATTCAACATTTTGATGCCATTTTTAATTACTTAATGCTGTATAGACCTACTGTGAAGTAATTAATTTTCATGAGACACTAATTTTCGTCGATTTCACGAATATTAATCCATACGAAACATGTCTCTTATTATATATAAACCTCATGTTTTCTTAAATTTAGATCCTCGAAAAATGTACCCACAAAATTCCCTTAGGTACATTTACAAAATGAAATTTAATGTCAATGAAAATTAATGATTTTACAGTACATTTTTGCTCTTTATTTGTACTGGTCTATTTATCTTGAAGTAATTGAAACGCAAATTCATTGTATTTTCATGACTTAATTTTGCTTCACTTTATGATTCCTTTAGTAAAAATGATGTATAAATCAGTGATTGTTTAATGATTCACAGGACGTATGGAGACAACAAACACTGTCGCCGGGTCCTACAGAGGGCACTGAACTCAGTCACAGACTGGCCAGAGTCTATCGTGGATGCTTACATTAACTTTGAACGTGAAGAAGGTACGTGCTGATGTGAAGTTAATTTGTTGATTCCATTGTCAGATAATATTGTATTTCATGGAAGATCAGTAGTTGTTGAATGAGGAGTGAGATTAATATACACAGCTTAACCTTTTACTTCATACAGTCATTTTGAAACATTGGCAAACATGGCAGACCCAGATCAGGGTCTACTGTTTGTTTATACAATATTGTACCTCAGTTTCTACCCAGTCTGCAGAGCAAAGAAATATCCACTGTTTCACATACCCTTTAAAATTCAGTTAATTAATATTCTTGAAGTCATAAATTTGTATTTGAATATTCATGAGGTAAAGGGTTAATGACCCAAGATGTCAAAAGGCAGTCTCATATCCCTCATGCTACATCTCTGTGAATAAATATTTTGACATTCGTGAATGTTTGCAGGCACTCTTGAGCAGTATGATCTGGCTGTCAGCAAGTGTGAGGCTCAAATGGCCAGGGTTCGGGAGAGGAGAGAGAAGGTGAGACTGGTAGTACCACTTGAACTTAGGGACGAATAAGGCTCCTGTAGGATGGACTAGATCTACATATTTATAGGAAATAATATTATTCTTCTCTTCTTAACCCAGTGGTCAGAATTTAATGTTATTTTACACAATTGTTCACCTCAAGGATTTCCACATTAATTGCTAAAACAAATCTGATCTGGTGAAATACGAGGCTCCCAAGGAGAAGGGGCTGGATTCCTTTTATAAGCTTGAACCTGGATGATATTTGGGGTCACAAGGTCAAATCTAAGGTGACATAAAAATCTTCATTTAGGCAGATTGAACTCAGATGAACAATCTAGGGCCATTATGACTGTCTTGTTACAGGAATCTCAAGCTCAAGAGGGCACCAAGAAGCCGGACAAGAAGGGACAGAAGCGAGGTGACACGAGACAGCAAGGTCGTCAGAAGAATCAGAACAAATCATATCCACAGAAATACACAAACAAACAAGCCAGTGGGGAGCAGGAGACCAACATACTACCATACAAGAGAAAAGTGAGAGCCTTCTGTACATTTCAAATAAACTGGTATATCAATCTGTTTGATGTCTCTTCTTACAATAAAAAATACTTTTTTTAAAAAGAAAAAAGAGAGAAAAGAAGAAGAAAATTGAATGTGTTAATTTTATAGTACAGGAATTGGAGTCATGAAAACAGCTCAAACTTAAATCAGTAGAAGAGTAAAGTAAACCTTTAATTCTATGCTGAGAAAGATTCTTAAATACATAAAGAATCATTTATGAAGAAATTTTGTTTGGAATGTATAATAAATACTGGCATTTGCTGAGTATTATATGAAGTTGATGAGCTCTATATAGAAATCCTCATGTCCATATTTCTGTTCCATTTCTGTGATAAAAAAGTTCATAATTGGCCCCAAAGTGTATCATGACCTTGACCTAATATTTTACAAAATATTTTGGCTAATATGTCCCTAGGATGACCCTCAAGGAAGATTGTAAAAATTATTTTGGTTATTGTTCCTTGTATGTGTAAGTGAAAAACTTTATGTTCATACCAACTGGCAATATTTCTAATATTTTAGCAGAATTATTCCATTGGTATTTCTCATTGATTATTGGAACCTGTAATAAAAACATGGCTACTAATGGCAGAATTAGCTTTTCCTTCATATTTAAAATGAAAATGATCTTTTCCAAAACTACTGGCCAGATTTCAAAATACTTTGGACCAGTTGCTCTTTTGGTACACCCTCTACAACGTTTGTTAAATAAGAATATTAAGAAACATTGCTGACGGGGGGAAGAGCTAGCTCTTCTTTTATGCATATTCATTTTATTCAGTTCCTTGATAAAAATGGCTTCTTCAAGTAAATTGCCATCATGTTAGCGAACCTGGTCCTTTAATGGCCCTCTTGTTGAAATAAGATAGACTCAGTGTATGTGTGTTGTCAAACCACTATGCATGGAGTATACATCATCTTCAGTAATAGCTCTATTTTTACTTCAGAACAAAAACGTTGCTCCAGAAGATGAGAAGGGTAGTGGTGATTTCAAGGTCCCAACAGGGTTACCTGCCAAAGCAGCATCGCCCTCAAAACCAAATGGTCAGGCAGCAACACCTCCAGGGTCAAAAAATCAAACTGAAAAATCAGCCCCACCTCCAGGGTTCAAAGGTCAGACAGAAAAATCTGCCCCACCTCCAGGGTTTAAAGGTCAAGCAGAAAAGTCTGCCCCACCTCCAGGGTTTAAAGGTCAGTCAGAAAAGTCTGCCCCACCTCCAGGGTTTAAAGGGCAGACTGAAAAGTCTGCCCCACCTCCAGGGTTCAAAGGTCAAAATTCAGCAATCTCTCCCGGATATTCTTCCAAGCAGGAGGATGATGACCAAGAGGAACCTCCAACCAAGAAAATGAAAACAGGTAAACAAGGAGATTTGATGTTGTGTTCACCTGAACACAAAATACTCATTGATTGTAGAGAGTTAATTGGTGAAATTTGAATCAAGTAGGGTAGTCTTTTGTGTGACCCATTGTGATACAAATTTTGTTTTGAAATAAAATAGCTATCAGACAGAGACATTAAATCATTTCAAGTTATTTCCATTGCTCTCTCTCTCTCTCTCTCTCTCTCATGTGTTACTCGTGACATTTATTACAGAGGAAGCAGCAGTAAGTCACCCAGCTAATGTTGCATCCAAGACTGTCTTCATCAGTAACCTGTCTTTTGATGTTGATGAAGATGGAATTAGGTCATTCTTTGAAAAGGTTTGTTACTATAGTGTTACCTTAAAAATTTTACCATTATGTTTAATATTATTTATACGAAAAGGCCCAAGTTACCGAAAACACAGTGTTTGGTTCTTTGTTGGATTCACTTTCCCTCATCCAATTTCCAGTTATACAATCAATCATAATCAGAGTCCTAGAGATGCTTTTGACCTTGACTGTGTTTTACACTGTTTCTGCACAAGTTGTGAACAAAAATTCTATCATCTGTGAAATGTTTTCCCATCCCACCAGGACACTTCTGTTTGGACGACAGGCACTATAATTTAATTTAAAAAGACAAATTTTGTCAAATGCAATATTCCCTTTATGAGCAAGTTGCCCCGATTATCATTTCCCAATATAGCCAAAGTGACTGTGGATTTTGCATCAGTACAATTTGTATAAATTTTTCTTTCTGAATAAGCTAGTATAATAACAAATTACTCTTGAAATAAAATATTCTAATAACTATATTAATAGATAAGGTTATCAAACTTTTCCAGATACTTTTAGAACACCCCTTGTATTTTCTGATATATAAATCTGTTTCTACCGTCCTACTGATCAGCCCAGTTTGTATGTTGTCAGTGTGGACAGATAGAGGAGGTGAGACTGGTGAAGAACTTCAAGGGAAAGTCCAAGGGCTATGCCTACCTACAGTTCAGTGATCAGGTACACCTTGTCATCCTTTTGTTTTTAGCTCACCTGAGCACTTGCTCAGTGTGAACTTTTGCAACCAGTTATTGTATGGTGTCTTTCATCAATAATTTCTTGTGAAAACTATTGAGACCATATTTTTAATCAGATCCTTGGGGAACTTGGTATGACAGAATGTTTGTCTTCATAAAATCTCAGATATTTTGAAAAGTGGGATATTGGGGTCAAGTTCTGAAATTGGCCAACATGGCAAATTTTAGAAAGCCTTGCAAATGCTCAGATTCTCAAATCTTTTACCTAGTATTGATTAAACAGGATTAAAATAATTGTCTATGTCTCATTAAGTTTTTATTTTGTAAACACTTGTGAAATGATTTTAAAAAGCATATTTGATATGAATGAAACTAACTTTATATTGTCTGTATGCTACTGGTACTCATTTGAGTGATGAAAACAGAAACTCAACGTTTTATCCTACATGTATTAAAGAAGGTCATATTGTATTAATAAATTGATTCATGTTCAGCATTAAAAACTTGGTACCATAGTTCTACTATTTATCCCTGCACAGTGGGATGTGATCTTGCAACTCTTTGATTATATACACATTTTTTATAAAAGCATTTTGATGTATTGCTGTATCCTTTCCTGTGATAGCTCTTGTTGGCAAATTAATTATCTTTTTATTTTCCAGATTGCAGTAATAAAAGCCTTAACTTATGACAGAACTCCTGTAAAGAACCGGCCGATGTATGTCTCCAAATACGAAGAACGGACGGACAAGGCCAAAGCTGACTTTAAGGTATATGCATGTTTCAGAAAAACATTTTGGTTATCATTTCTATACCTCTACAATAGTTTATCAGTTGTGTCAGTGATTGGTTATTCAACAAATAATACATGGCATTTCGGGCAAATAGTCTATGGACTGGTCAGTCAGACTGAGGAAGGTATATATAGACAGAAGCGAAGCTGACAAATATACACACACAATATATATATATGTGTGAAATCTACACATTGTGAAAATGATGAGTGATGATGGTGTCTGGTCCATATAACATTTTATTGCCCGCAGTACAAGTCCTTAAACCTTTCCCTCATAGAGGAAACCATGAAAAGACCTATGCGAACAACATAAAACCAGATCAGCCTGCGAGTAACTCGCAGGCTGATCAGGTTTTATGCTGTTCGCTGCTCTTCAGTGGTCTGGAAATGAGGATTTTATAATTAAATTTGGTAAGGTTTAACTGTGGTTTTCTGCAGATCAGGCTTTATGTAGTACCTATTGAGTGCATCAAAATGAGTCTATATGAGGGAAAGGGTTAAACATTATATGGACCGGATGAAAATATATTTATGCAAATGAAGTATGATATAAATTTATAAACCCGTGATATTGGAAGCTCATACTTGGCACAAAGTTGTTTATAATGTTGTGTGTCATGACCTTGACCTTAGATTATTTGCTTTAATGTCATGTTCACAGGCTGAGTAAGTTCAGAATTCATATCCAAACCATAACTTTTTAACACCTTGACCATAAGTGCTCAAACTTAGCACAAAGGTTGCTAACTATCTGTAGGCATATCATAACCTTGAAACTAGGTTATTTGGTCAAGGTTACTGGCTGCATAAGTTCTATACCCATGTCCATTCAGTGACTACAGTCACTGGGCATTAGAAGCCCAAACCTATAACAAGAGGTGTTAAAGTACCTTTCATCAAAGGTCATTTGCACAGGGTCATTGTGACATGCTTCGCAACTGTTAAGAACTTAAATTTTGTCAAACACAGTTTTAAGTTTTTGAAGTTTGTTGCATTTAAAGTTTTTGGGTTCCAAGGTCAAGGCCATGGGCCCCTTACATGTATATAAATGTGTCCATGTGCTATGCCAGGAAGTAGGGGTATTAATCATTATCATTTATAGCTTTTGTTGTTTCCTTCTCTGATTATTTTGTTGCTTGTAATGCATTATTGTTTACAAAATTACAACACAATTTTGAAATAGTCACATGTTGGTTGAGTGTTGTCCATATACAACTGTGACTTAGTGTTAGCCTTAATAATGAGTCATGATCTGAAATGATTCTTTCACTGTCTACCTATTTTACTATTTTCTCTTTGTTTTTACCCAGTACAAAGTGTAAAAGAACTGCAATGTATCTGAGGCAAGATGTAGTTAATTTTGGATTTATTATTAATAGATTCAGTTCTATCAACAGGTATGTGAAAAAATGATGGATACTAATAAATCTGTTTCCATGTATTTGTGCTTATTTTCAGTATTCAACAGATATGGAGAAGAATAAACTGTTTGTGAAGAACTTACCTTTTACCTGCACCAAGGAAGCATTGGAGACATTATTTGGGCAGGTAGGAATTCTAGGCATTAGTCATATGTCCATCCGTCCATTACATACCTCACAGACAGTTGGAGATATCACCTTATTGCATTTTTTTTCTCTATCAGAAAGGTGATAAAAGTAATTGAATATAAAAAAAAGGAAAAAAAGAAACCCACAGATTTTGCTAGAGTTGTCACATGCTCTGTCCAGCTTGTGTTGTACATTCATTTGATGTATGAATATTTAACATTGATAATGTAACTGTTGCAGCATGGTGACCTGAAGAGTGTACGACTGGTCACATACAAGAGTGGACAACCAAAAGGATTGGCCTATGTGGAGTACAAAAATGAGGTTTGACCTAGTTTGAACTTAATCCTTTGGGACTATCATATAAAAAAATTAAAAAGTTGTGTATCATCTGATTTCATGTAAGAAAAGTTGAATATGAGACAAATGCTGCTGCTTTCTTGTATAGTGCCCATTAGTCAGAAACATTTTCAAGCCATTTGAAGCCCACTTATTCACACGGACACCTTTTTGTGATTAAGAAACGAAATTTGTAGCAAAGATGGATGTTTGTACATCCTAAAGTATATAATATTTATATTATTGCATGTTTCCAAACAACAAAGAAAGCTGCATGCCACTTTATCTGTTGTCCTTTCTCTTCTCCAGCATGATGCTAGCCAGGCAGTGTTGAAGACAGACGGACTGATGGTGGGTGAACATGCTATTTCCGTGGCTATTAGTAACCCACCATTCAGGAAGCAGCCTATGGGAGCTAGGGATGAAGACAAATTTACACCCACACTTGGAGGTGGAAAGAAGGAAACGCAAAAGTATAGTTCGAATTTCGTGATCTAGATTTACGAAACTGTTTTAATAAAAACTTATTTCGAAATTTCAAAAAATAGAAACTTGTAATTCTGGTTTGAAGGGAAGTGCATTTTGTTGTCATGGATAATTCCGAGAGCTATAATTTTTATAAATTCAGTCTCAACATGAAAGAACGAATCGTGATGAAAGGAAATAATGGTGTGTAACAAAAGTAGTTATCAGTTTTGATTGTTCTTCATACCCTTGTACTTAATTATGCCCCCTTCGAAGAAGAGGGGGCATATTGTTTTGCAAATATTGGTCCTTCGGTCTGTTGGTAGACCAATTTGTTTCCAATCAATAACTGGAGAACACTTAGGCCCACATTCCTCAAATTTAATAGGGTGATTGGTCATGACTAGTAGATGACCTCTATATTGATTTTCGGGTTACTTGGTCAAAGGTCAAGGTCTCAGTGACCTGGAATGTGAAAAACGTTTCTGATCAATAACCGGATAACGCTTGTGCCCACATTTCTCAAACTTCATAGAGTGATTGGTCTGGAATGGTAGATGACCCCTATTGAATTTTGTGTCACTTGGTCAAAGGTCAAGGTCACATGACCTTGACTGTGAAAATCATATCCAATCAATAACTGGGGAACGTTTGGGCCAATATTCCTCAAACTTCATCGGGTTATTGGTCATGATGACCCTATTGATTTTGGGGTGACTCAGTCAAGGTCACAGTGACCTTGATGGGAGTGGGGGCAGCGTAGGGGGCATGTGTTGTTCTGACAACTCTTGTTTTGATTCTGAAATTTATAGGCAAAGCATTTATGGATTTCAGAAATATTTGAAAGTTTGCCCGCAGTTGGTACAAAAGAGCTTGTCAGATACAGAAAGGTGTAGTTTAATCAGGTTTTAGATTTTCTTCATATAGTGATTATTATACTAATAGGTTTTCATTTATCATTGTAATTACACCTCTTTCAGTCGGGGTGTGGCAAGGACCCAGGTGATGTTGATGCCACGTGCTGTAGCCAAGAAGGGGCCCCCAGTCTCCAAACCCAGCCCAGCAGCTGTAGAGAGAGAAAAAATGGACACCAGTAACTCAGGGGCTGCAGGAGAGGGCAGCAAGAAGACCGGCATGAGCAACAGTGATTTTAGAAATATGCTGTTAAAGAAATAACTGCCATGCAAGTCAGGGGTGTGATGAAAAATGAAAACGACTCTGATCATTGTAGAGGAGAAAAACAAAATCTTCGTGACATAATACCAAGTAGTGGTGCTCTTTGACTATGGATTGTTAACTGAGACTTCCATCCAGATAGGAGACACTCTTTCATAGACACAAAGTACTCTAGCCCAGATACCAGAGCTTTAATAGTACAAGTTGTAGAACTTGTTTTCATGGAGTAATATAAGAACCAAGGTTCTGGACTTTCTGATAACATAATCATGTTCTGATATCATGGAGTAGGAATGAAATTACAGCAGTTTTATGTTGGTATTGAAGAGAAACTTCTGTAAAGTTTCAAAACTGTCCCATGTGATGGATGGTGTACTCTGTAGTAATGATTGTTAATGAGATCTTCAAATAAAACAGGAGGTGCTTCAAGATGAGGCACTGTCAAAAGAAAAATAAAAGAATAAAAATTTATTAACATTTTGTAGCTTTATATTCTGATTCCCTTCCAATGGTGTTCTTATTGCCTTTGTTCTTTTAGCTGACCTGAGCACATGTGCTAAGGGTGAGCTAGGATTGAATGTCCATCATCCACAATTAGTTTATTTACGCTATAACATCTTATAAGCATCTTAAGCATCCTTTCCAAACTTCATGACGATTTTTATAGCTATAATCTCATGGTCAACTATGTTTATGGCTGATATCAGCCAATAAGGTCAGAGTTATGGCCCTTTAATCATAAAAAAAAATGCGAAATTCACTTTTACTCTCTAGAATCTTGGTTTCTTAATAAATCATTTTCAAACATTATGTTTATGGCCAAGTTCAATTAAGGTTGATATCAGGTAATAAGGTCAGGAGTTAAGGTATTTAAAATTGCAGACTTCTTTGTTTCAACTCTAAGTACCATTTCTTAAGCAATCATCTTCAAACTATGATAATTAATCTCTCCACCAAGTCTGATTATGGTTGATATCAGCTTAACTGGTCAGTATTTATCTGTCCCTCATACTTTTTCCGTCAGCAGGTGACACGTGTTCCAGAGAACACTTGTTTTGGGGTTTGTTGTCCCCTGCTGTAAGCAGAGATGACACCCATCTGTCATCTGTCTGTCACACTTCAGCAGGCGACACATTCTCCAAAGAACACTCGTCTTTGTTTACACCTTGCATCTTAAGCAGTATCATGACAAGTTTAATTATGGCTGACATTGGCAAATCCTTCAAGAGTTACGGCTCTTGATTTTACTTTTACACTGTTGCATTTGCAGTTATTATGCAATCTTCATTTAATTTATACACAATGGAAACATATCTCTGGAGTTTGATTATATATGAAAATGAAAACTGGACATATAGATCTACAGTTTAGGCCCTTGAAAAAAAATCTTGTTTGAAACCTCTGGAGCTTAAATACTTGGTGTGTTATTGCCTTGTCAATTATCAAATTTTTCAAAATCATAGCCATGAGATTAGAATTGGCCAAGCATAGATATAGACTAATATGAGGGAGACTAATACGAAGGAGCTATGACCTTTAAATTTGGACCACTGTTTAAATGCCTGTTGAAGGACTTTATGTACTATAGATTAACTTGAGACAGCAGGTGTTGTCCTCTTAGGTTGTAGGCGATCTAGCTCTGACTACTGTGAACTCAGAACCATCCAGGATGTCGCAGACACTCCTTAGTTATGAAAATTTGCTTAGTGTCCATGCTCCAACTCAAAACGAACTTGCCCCAATCTTTGCCAAGCTTGGTCACACAATTTTACTGGCACATTATCTCAGTCATGTGCATTAACTAGCCAGAAAGTCACATTCACTCCAGAGAATACCTTTGCATAATTTTGCAATAACAAGCTTTTGCATAGATTTTGCAATAACAAGATTTTTTTTTGTTGATAATTTTGATTCAACCCTTTAATGTTTATTATGGTTGCAGAAAATTGCAAATATGTAGTGTTGCCAATAATTGTCTATATTTTGATAAAGGCCTTTGGCCGAAACATTATTAAAAAGAGTTTAAAAAAAAATGTCCAATATAAACATTGCCTATGGAATAACATGGAAGATTACATTACCATTTTGTCAGTGGGGGTGTTTATCACTTTCAGTGATAGCTCAAGGTACTAGTGGAAAACTGGACTAGCAAAGAATTTCCCTACCTCCAAATGCAAAGTATAAATGGGGCTGAACACAGCTATTTTGAAAGTTTCTCAGCAAAGATTGAGCTAAACAGCAAAAATACCTGCAATTTCCTTTGACTCTTGCCTTATTTAGTTACTGAGATATGGTTCTGGATGAAACTAGATGTGGGTGTTCCTCGGAACACTTGTGTCGCCTGCATTTAAGCATGTTTGATGAAAGAATTGACTAGAAAATCGATCTTTTGACAAATTATTGATAAAGCATAATCTATTTTGTGAGGTACAAAATAACACCAAATCACACACACACACACACATATATATATATATATATATATATATTTTTTTTTTTTTGGGGGGGGGGGGGGGGAAAAAAATTAAAAGTGCAATATTAATAATTTTCCCGAGCACTTTCGACTATACAGTCTTCATCAGAGGAGTGTCAGAATACTATGAATTCAAAACATTAACTGTAAGAAAAATTATGACGTCATTAAGCACTTATGACGTTAATTATATATATGTTGCAAGTTTGTAGTCATCATTATCATTATTGAGTTATCATTCTTGTGTACTGCACTCAGACCAATGAGATCTATCTACTATAAATGTTTAAGGCAACACTTCAAATACTTTACAAGTTATGCACCACACAAGAATTAAATCCAAAATAACAACAGTTATCATTCTTGCACAATGCACTCCATGAGATCTTTCCACCTGTGAGGTTTCAAAGTAATACCTCAAATACTTTTCGTGTTATGCTCCAGACAAAAATGAAGTCTGAGTATCAACAAAGGGCAATAACTCAAGGAAAAAGAGAAACAGAGTTATCATTCATGTGCACTGCACTCAGACCATTGAGATCTATGAAGTTTCAAGTCAACACCTCAAATACGTTTCGAGTTATGCCCCAGACAAAAATTAAGTCTGAAAATCAACAAAGGGAAATAACTCAGAAAATAAAACAGAGTTATCATTCTTATGCACTGCACTACAAATCCATGAGATCTTTCCATCTATGAAGTTTCAAAGCAATATCTCAAATACTTTTTATGTTATGCTCCTGACAAAAATAAAGACTGAGAATCAACAAAGGACAATAACTCAGGAGAAAAGAAAGTGAGAGTTATCATTTATGTGAACTGCACTCCTCTTCAATGAATTCTATCTATAAAGTTTTAAGTCAGCACCTCAAATACTTTTTGAGTTATGCCCTGGACAAAAATTAAGACTGAAAATCAACAAAGGGCAATAACTCAGAAAATATGAAAGTCATGGTTATCATTCTTGTGCACTGCACTCTGCCTCAATGTGATCTATCCATGTTTTAAGTTTCAAGGTGATACCTCAAATACTTTTTGAGTTATGCCCTGGACAAAAATTAAGACTGAAAATCAACAAAGGGCAATAACTCAGAAAATATGAAAGTCATGGTTATCATTCTTGTGCACTGCACTCCACCTCAATGTGATCTATCCATGTTTTAAGTTTCAAGGTGATACCTCAAATACTTTTCGAGTTATGCTCCGGACAAGAAAGTGTGACGCCGACGACGACGGACAAAGTGATCCCTATGTGTCAGCCATGCTATGCAGGCGACACAAAAATGCAACACAAGACCGACAGACACTGCCAATACAATATCTCCCTCCCTACTACATATTCAATTAAATTCAGCCAAAACCTTTTAGGCATATACCTTTTCTGAGTTTGCTGGAACACAAAAATGGGTAATCTCCAGACCCTATGGTGCAAATAATTGCATAATCCAACTTTGCCAAAAGAATTTGTCTCAATGTTTGATAAAAATTTCTCAAGAATAACATCAGATATTTGTGGACTACAACATTCAACACATACTTCAGTGCTAGATGCACATTGTAACCACTTCAAGGTCAGATTTGCTAAAAATAACAGTTTTGTTCAGTTAAGGTTGTAAAAAATAAGAACCCCAAAGGTAAAGTACAAAAAGCATTTTATTTGTTCATGAAGCAACACAAATGTTTCATTTTCTGCCTTACACACACACAAATAAAATCCTCAGGTTCCATTGTGTTTAAAAGTTAATATCAAGTTCACATCAGATTGGTTCATTTTCATACTGAAAACACTTTTTTCAAGATTTTATAAATAAGCTAATTCCCATTTTTTTTTTCTTTTGCTAATATAGAAAAACATACAAAAAATGCAAATGAAGATATTTGAACTTAAATAATGGAAGTTCATGAAGCACATGAGGAGAACAATAAATACTGTCTGGACAGAGCAGTTGAAACACAGCTGTGGATTGGTTAGTCTCCCTTGAGTGATGTCATACCAGCCCGCATGATCTCATCCACAAGGAGGAGGTTGGTGGCTATCACAGTACTGTGGGGACAGAAAACATGGTTACATATAATGGTGTACCAATTAAGTCACATGTGTATCTTCTTCGAATTGTCAATATCTGATACAAAATCTGTATTTTTTCTTAAAAAAAAATATTCTGCATGTTTTGTTATAAAACAAGGTCAGTGATTATCTGTGGGTTTTATTTCTGAACACGGGATGAATTTAATTCTTTGCTTGTTTACCTACTTTCTCCATATAACTGACCATCTATAAAACAAGATTATTCTTGATCAAATGAGATCACTTTATGTTTAGAACTTTATTTACACATAAATGATGCATACACTAATGTACCATATACCTTTACACATAATTTGATGGTTAACAATTAGTGTTATGGACCTGGATGTAACCTGCATTGTATCATTTCAATCAATGCTAACCCTAATTTGGGAGAATTATGTTGGGCAATGGTCAATATGTCACTTATCAGACTAGAACAACAGCTCATATTAATCTTTCTCGTTCCTTTCCTGAAATCAACTTCCTTTTGACAATATAGAGAAATCCTGTTTAGACTGACTGAAGTGATGTGCTGGCCTGCTAGATCTATTCAGACTACCCACTATACAAACACTGGCCATTTTAGTTGTTTCAATGTAATGTTCATTGTACCTGAACAGTACATAGTGTGCTACACAACCAGGTGTTTGGTCTACACTTGACCTCTGACCTCTGTGACTGAGGCCAGGAAATTGTGAGCTTGTCCGATGTACAAAGTGACATAAAGTAGCTCCTACATGCAGGCTCCTCATTCCTAGAAAAGAGATATGTAAGCATTTATGTATCAAATTTCAAAATAAATTTCATACATACCATGAATGAAGTAACTGCTTTTTCACTCTATAATTATCCAATATACCAAGATCTACTGGAATAATTGCCTCTCCTGAAATATACAGAAAAAAAAATGCTTTTTAAACACTGAACTGGAACAACTTGTACTTTGGGGGATCAACTTTCTGATAACTAATTCTAAGAAAAACATCAAAAAACAACATAGAGTTTAACATCCCACTGACAATATTTCATACATTACTTGCAACAGATATCAAGCTGCCACACTGCAGTATCATGTCTTAGACATGTGGCATGATACCACCCAGTCACAATATCTTGACACCAACCCAACCAGTCCTGGAACTACCCTAAATAATATGCTGAGCACCAAGCAGGGAGCTACCAATAGAATTTTAATGACTTTAGTATGTTGTGGATCGAACCAACGACATCCCACTCCCAAGCAGACACTTTAACCACTGGACATACGACAATGTAATTTATCAAAGTGCATAATTAACTGAAAATATAAACAACTCGATACAGTGCCAAATTGTACTTAAAGCATCCTAAGAATTTACTGAAAAGGTCAAAATCTGAACAATGCAAGCTAATTGGTATCTAAGTGAAATCCCTTTAGGTTGCGTGTGAATCTGATGAGCACCCACCTGTCTTAATATCCAGACCAACAGCCTGTTGTGGCCCTGTATACTCCTCCTGTAGCTTCACTATGGCCTCCTGGGGATCCAGGCCCGAGTTCTGGGCCAGTACCTTGATGATGACTAGCAGAGCATCAGCATATGCCTGAACACCTGCAACCCATGGAATATGGTTTAAGGACAAAACTAAAACAATTAACACAGGTGATAAATACCCTTGCATCCCATCTTTTCTTCATGTAATGTGAGTGTGACATGACAAGCATGATTCCTATATAGCCCCAGCTTAAAAGCATTTTTTTAAACTGAGTTAAAAATCTGGCACTGAACACTAAAACCTCTTTCATTTATTTGCTGATAATTATGCAATGTCAATTGAATTTACCTGTATACAGATTTATTTTAAAGAAAAAAAAAAAACAACAACAAGAAACGTGGTAACTGGACTCACATACACCACTTTTGAACATTTTTATTAAGACCAAGTCTCCTTAAGTCTCAATACACAACTCTCGAAAACAGACCACAACACTTGCAGAGTCAGCATTTTCAATAAGGAGAGCAAATATAACTAAATCATAAAAACATAGCGCTACCTAATCTTGCACGGCCTTTGACCTCATTTTTGAACTTCATCAGTTCCTGATAGGCTGCAATCTCAAAAGCCCCAGCACCTGGGATCACGCAGGAATCTTCAATAGCATTCTTGACAGCTCTCAGTCCGTCCCTGATGGCATCCTTTATCTGTGTCAGTGTGTGCTTGTTGGGTCCCTTCACCAGAAGTGTGACGGAGCGTGGGTTCTGGCAGTCCTCAACAAACGTAAACTTGTCCTCACCCTGTACAAATGAAAAGTTTCAACTAAAACAGCTGTGTATGTAAGTTCAAACAGTATTATCACTCCACTTACAGTTTAATCTGGACCCCCGTGATTTCAACCTATACCAAAATACAAAATCACACTTGCATGGAACCAGATTTGGTGATGACTGAGAACTCAATGCTACAGACATGGCCTGGTTCCCGACTGACTACAATTTCAAAAAGTAATGATGAAATTTAATGTTTAATGGCCTCTATCTTGCATATGGTTTCATTTAAACCTCTGATCATTACCAGAAAGGGTGGGGGTGGTATTTATATCTTTAAATTGTGGTGATCGTATCTTAAGAAATTTTAATAATAACGTTGGTGTAATATGACAATTTTCTTTTTCTGGCTCATATAGGTACAGGGATATGCACAACACAAGATATTGTAACAGATGGCTACCACAACCACTTTTTTGACAGGTCTCCTTTTTATGATTAACTTGTAAAAAGATTTTCAAAAGGATGCCTGGAGGTACAAATCACATTGTCAATATCATTACTCACCAGGACATGTTCATACACGAGCCCTGCTTGACCGAGAACATCAGGGGCCATCTCGTCAACAGAGTTGAGAGCAACGCCACCACATGCCAGAGTCAAACGTTCCATGTTACGTCGCTTGGCTCGGCGCAGTGCTACAATACCTTCCTTTGCAAACATGTCCAGCGACATTGGGTCAACACCCTGGAATAAGATTGAAATTTTGATAAACATTTTTCTGATGAAATAAGAGGAGTCCAAATAACACTTTTTAAGTATATTTTGACATGTAATAGCAGTAAACTCTATTATTGATGCACCTCTGAAAGAGAATCTGATACATTTCAGCACAGACACTTACCTTTTGGTTGATGACGATGAATCCCTTCTTGTTACCCTCACAAACTTTTTTCTTAAGGGCGATGATCTGCTTGACGCGATCATCAATGAACTGCCTCTCTGCCTGGACCAGTTTCTCTCTCTCCTCGGCACTCTTGTAGAAGAACCCAGAGTTCACTTCACTGTAGCATATAAACAATAGCTAAAAATGTGTTTATGAGAATACTTGCTGCAGCAAATACTGATTGAAAAATCAAAGTTTCATAATGATCTATTCATATCTGGTGAGCAATCTGCCCGTTGTTTTCGGAAAGGTCATTTCCAGCCAGCTGTACATTTATCATACAAGACCTCACTTAAGACAAAACTCTCCCTAGAATTGTATCTTGAATTTGATTGGTAATTTTTCAGGTTAAACTAAGATTGTTCTCAAAAGCATGCACATCAACTATAGACAAGCCCTATGAAATCTGATCAGCAGTTCTATGCTACTTACGTCTTCTCGTACTCAAGCGAGACATTGAGTGTCAGGATGAAGGCATCCTCGGTCCTCTTCCTCATGTCCGGATGTCGGGCACCATGGTCCATAACGATACCTCGCACCAACCTGTACAGTAGCAGGACAAATGTGAAACACCAACAACAGAATATCATACATTTACATTTCAGAAGTAATCATCTAGGTTTACTGATTCAAAGTTAAAAGTCATGGAATACACTTCCTAGAATTTTGTTTTGAAACATCTACTAAAACAATATTATTGTAATAAGAAAATTTAACATTTTTGGAGATACTCCGCTATTTTCCAAGTTATGCAATAGTAATAACTGCATCTGCAACAAACAAAACCCATGGTGCACAACCTCTGATGCTGGTAAACATTCCAGTCAAGTTTCCTGACTGGCTCATATAACCTGTGTGATATGGCTCCAGAAAGAAATATTTGCGTCAGACCGATGGACATTACCAAATAATATACATTGGCAAAAGGATGATGTCACTATACAAGATGTAATTTAATTCTTCTATAGGCAAATTCATAACCTATGACACTAACATTTGCCATGATAGGTCTCTGCAGCAGTCATTATTACAAAATAACAACTCTGTTAAATTCAAACTTGTCAAACAGGTCAGTTCATCACAACCAGTTCCTACATGGTGAGCGGGGTACTCAGTAACTCACGTCGTGTCCATGTCGGTCTTGTGCTGCATCTCCATGATCTCAACCATGTGCAGGTCTATAGGTTCCTTGTCCTTCTGGATAGCCAGCACTGCATCCACAACATGCTACAACCAGATGACAGCATTATCCAAATCTTATCCTATCAAGTATCCTTCATAAATTGCAAACTTAGTCTGAAACTTGTAAATGCACCATTTTTTTTTAAACTCAGACAAGTTCATGTAAGGATCAATCTCATGGCTAAACTGACATTGACAGTGCATATTATGGGAATATAACAAAAGATTATCATAGGATTACATATAATAATCACCAATCCATTGATTTTAATTCAATCACAAATGTAACTCAGTGACTTCTTGATGATGGAAAAGTGCAAAACGATCTGATTGGCTGATATTCTCTGAATCAATAACAGTAGCCAGAAAGATCAGACACAAAGATCATACTGTCCCAATGTGAATGAACTGAAATCACCAACCGATAGCAACCATGATATTGCTTGGGCTAAGAAGTTAAGTTATAAAGTGTTCTTAACCAGCCTGTGATCCTGACCTTGAGCAAATGACACTCAGTTATGGTATACCCTCTAGTCATTGGCAACCTTTGTGCCAAGTATGAGCTTCTAGGGTCAAAAGGGTCATAGAGTTATAACCCAGACAGGACAGTGGAATGGACAGACAAACAGGCTTACCCCTAAAATATTATGTGGAGTAAAGAATTTTTAACAAAGACTGAATATGGGAAGACCTTAGACCTTTAGCTTGAAAAGGATTAATACACAAGTATGACTAACTCAAGTTTCCTTGAAGAGCAACATGACTAGTACTAAATGGCAATTAAGGGCTTGATAGATACCTGCAGTCTGACTTTTTTTTTATCTAATTACTTCCAGTATAGAGCACATAGTAAATAGTTATTTGTATGATGATGTGAGCATATCACACCTCAGTTAGAAGATCAGCCAGCTCCTGGTGGACCTTGGTCCGCAGGGAGGTGCGTGCCACCTGCATCAGAGTGTCTCTGTCCACCTCCCGCTTCACCTTGACTTCCTCCAACACCTCCAGGGCCTTGTTCCTAGCCAGCTCAAACCCCTCTGTGATCAGCCGTGGGTGAAGTCCCTGCAACAAGTTCCTTAATTAGAACTCAAACTCCTCTTATTATCTCAGGCTAAAGCTCTAAATCTTCCAATCAGATGCATCTATCTAGATGTATGTACAAACTAGAACTATGCCCCTTACAATTAGATAGAATCAAATACAAGCTATCTGTGACAAAATATAAGCTAGGTTTTGCATATATATTAATGGCATTATACACCGCTGCTTACCTCTGAAATGTACAGGTCGGCCTGCTTCAGCAGTTCACCGATGATTAGAACATTGGATGTGGTCCCATCCCCGGTGATATCATCCTGAGCTGTGGCCACACGAGCAATCAGGGAGGCTGTGGGATGCTGGATTTGCTGTTGTGAAAAAAAATAACACAATTTAATACTACACTTTAAAATGAATTCAGTCAAATCTGTCAACTAAGGTCAGGGAAGGGATAATGGAAAAGAGACCCATGTTCACAGTTTACATTTGTTCAGGAAGTCCATTAGGAGTTAAAGGATGAACAATTTAATGTAATGTAACAACATATTTAATAGAAAGATTTAAGTAATTCACCAAATTTCATAGTCCCGTGGGTATTTCCAGATTATGGAAAAGTTTGGAAATGCAATGTCATTTTACTATCTGGGAAAAGGAAAATTTTAACTTTGGAAGATTAATGAATTTATGGGAAATTCCAAATTGATGGGTACCAATGAAAAAATTCATACAAAGGGAAAAAAGTATTACATACCATTTCATGTAGAAGAACATTTCCATCTTTGGTTAACTTTATGTCACCTGAACCAGAAACTAACCTGGAATTAGAAAAGACCCAATATTAATAATTATGGTCAAATGTATTTCATTTATAAATATTCGAACCTGCTTACAAAGGCCACCCAAGGGAAATTACAATTTTGGCCTTTGTTAGCAGGTGGCCTTTGTTAGCAGGTGTCATGTTTTGTCTGATGTTCGTGACTGTACATATATGTATGTGGTCATCTCTCTTGCCACTCTCTAACAGTTTAATGCACTTAATCCGCTCCTCTAAAGTCAGAAATTTCCGTTTTGAAGTCATTATGACATGTAATACACAATGTGAACACATATAAGAGTAGCACTGAAATGATAATTCCCGGTCAAAATCATTAATTGGTAATCTCAATTTTGTAAAACAAACTGTCAAAAACACAAAACAAAACAAACCAAAAAATTATTTATAATTAATGACAAGACCGCATCTTAAACACGCTTGAAGCACCGCACTTTACACTCAATCATTGTTATCATTTTCCCGGATTAAAAATGAGGAAGACATCTTGCTAATCAATGCCAATTAAGGTCATCCACACCTGACAAACACCACCTGTACGAACAGTAATGGTCACTATGGAAACCATCCTCGCCACCCTCGATGATTACGGTATTGTCTCAAATCTATTGTTCGGCTCTCACCTAACGGTGTTAGCCGTTACGCAACTTCCTGATGGGGCGCGTCAGTGGCGCATGGCCGTTCGTACCAGTGTGGGGTACCAAATGGGGTCAAATATGGTGGCCGTTGGTCGTAGTAAGCAGTTGGTCGCTGATAGCAGGTGTAATATAGAACGAAATTGGTCGGGGGGAATTTGAAGTGGCCGTTGTTAGCAGTTGGTCGCTGCTAGCAGGTGGCCGTTGGACCAGGTTCGACTGTAGTCTACAAAATTAGGTTTCAATTTCTGGTTGTCCTTCAGGCAATCACAAAGTTGATTAATTTAATATTTCAGGTCCTTGTCAGAAGTCAACATCACAAAAACCACGGTATATATTCCATTATCACTTCTGTATATACAATGGGATATCTAGTTGGCAAAACTTCCTTTTCATGAATATTAATCAGCTATTTGATGACCAATGATATAACACATAGTATTTTGAATATTTTTCATTAAAAAGCTGACTCACTGTTCCCCACAAGATAAACCGCAAAGCTTCAAAAGGCGAGAAGCGTGACGTCAACTCAACATGGTAGAATGAAGCTAACATTTAAAATCCTGCGCTGTTTCATTGGTCAAATGATCCCTGCTGTCGCCGTACTTTTGAAGGCACGGATCCAATGAAATGCGTAATCAATAATTCAAGAGTACAAAGTATCCCATGGTCAATTAACTTTATTAAGAAGCAAAGCGTATTGAGAGAATGTGGGTTTTCCGACGTTGGTCAGAAGTAGTTATCACTGTAGGTGATGTTACCTCACATGGACCCCCTAAAGTTAAGTACATTATATCCTTTTAATGAGTAACCCAACAACAAGGGGATGGAGGTACAATTCCAGCAAATCACGCTTCACTTTTTCTTCATCATCATCTTTAGTGATTGCATCACTCCACAAGGAGTATAATCGCAATTGGCCAAAACTGTCTATACATACCCAGCATTTCTAAATAAAAGTTAGACTATTTACAATTCTATTAAAAGGATAAAAAAAAACACATCTTGTGACTAGTTAAAGTTGTATTTTATATGTTGACTTGCCAGAGCTGAAAGGTATGGTCAACAACGTCCTGTGGCAACTTGTTTCAGAGAAAGATGGTTACCTGAAATGAACTGTTTTGAAAGATGGAAGTGTGGGCTCAGATTTGGCTGGAGTGTTGGTTGTGCCCTCTGATAGAACTAGCATAGATCAGATTTGGAGTTATGACCGCAAGATTGTGAATCTTAAAAAGTATGATTATTCTGGTGTTGTTCTCTGTCCCATTTGAGGTCAGTAAGCATGTTGGTGACACTGCTAGTTCTTTTATTTTCAAAGCCTCTGAAAATACTCAGGAATACCCTGAATGTGTACTTTCTTCTACACACTGAAGCTAACATAGCTTAATTGCCCAAGGGAAATCAGTGTGTTTTTTTTTGTCAAAATATTTGGAGAATATAAGAGGCATTCCTCCCCCCTGCCTGGAATATATCTCCCCCCCCCCATTTTTTTTCAATTTTCCCCCTCTCATGGACTAACTATTGCAGTGTCATTTTTAAATTTTACATTCTTAATAAAACAGTTCAAACATGTTATATTATTGTTCTCATTACTCATTTATGCAATAAAAACATTAAATAAGAATAAGAATAAATAAACCCCCTACATTATACACAGTAGAAAAATTCCCCTCTTAACTCGTTCGTGCACTTTCCCCCCCTCCTATGGACCCGGACCCCTTTACCCCCAAAGTGAAAAAAAAAACACTGGAAATAGAACTACATCAACAGGGCTCGAATTTAGCACTCACAAACTCGCAAAATGCGAGTGAGAAATGAATTTTGCAAGTTCATTTTGTAGCTGCTTGTATTTTTTTGCGAGTGCAAAGTTTTGAATCCAATTAAGATTGACATCGTGTCTTCTTTCTCGGGACAATTAAAAAGGAAAAAATATTGCATTGTAGGTTTAAATTTAAACCTACGCAACTGCTGGACTGACATTCAATGTTTTCGTATAGTAGTAATTACCCGATAACTACATATGGTGCACAGTCTGTTTACGGTCTTCATTTGTAACAAACAATGTCAAAACGTTATGCACAACACATTTTTTACCTCTTTAGAAAATAAAAAGAATAACAGTAATAATCAAATTACCAGACATTACTGATATATTTATAATATTTGTACTATTTATATAAAGTAAACTTGGGCATCTCACACTGAGAAGAATTTGCCTTCGTAAAATATATACCTATCATGAAATTGCAAGTTGAAATTTTCAGTTACTTGCAAAAATTTGCGAGTGGCAAGAAAAGTTAAATTCGAGCCCTGATCAAGAATTTTCCTTAGAAAATGTTACAGTATTTTCAGGCTAGATTTAATGATGATTTTGGTCATTTTTACTCTTCAATGGTAAGGATGGATCTAGTTAACAACCTATTTAGCTTAAAATTTAAGACTTCAATAGTAAAATTCAATATCTTGTTGATTTTTTCGAGTAAAATTTACCAGCCTGTATATTTTTTAATTATTTGCACGAGAAGCATTACGGGAATTTTGGGTATCCTCCCGCACCCAACCCATCACACTCATCGTTACTCTGTCAAATTGGGTGCGAATGATGAATTGAACTCCCCACCCACAGTTGAAACCATGCTTCAACCTGCACGTGTTCTGGAACATTCCACATTTCTCGAAGCAAGCAAAACACCGTATCTGACTTACATTTTAAGAGTACCCTTTGGTCCAAGATTAGACTTCAATACATCCTGCAGGCCCTTAGCTGCAGATATGTTCACAGCAAGGGCCTGCGAGGCCCTTGCTACTTCAGCTTTGGGATTCAGTGACTTGATCGCCGACATGTTTTGACACTCTAATGTATCTCACGCGAGATCTCGTTGGTAAGCAAAACGGTTCAGCATGAAAATCATAATGTCATACTTTTGGATCACTAAAACACTTCAGCCTCTAAAGACTATTTAATAGTAAAAATATCTTAGAATCATATCGTCAATGATATGAACTAATGTACATCCTCAGAGCAGATGAAGTGAATATTATATTCCGTGTAAGTAGGGCGTCATGGTCTGGTGATACGTACATGACTGCACGTGGATCCGAAGGTTATTAATTAATAGTGACTCATGGCACTCCAAGCGACGATGAACCCAAAGTTGGTCCAATATAACAATACATATCAGTAGTGGGAAAACGATAACTTTTCTCTCGAAAATCTGATGGGTTAGCCTATTAAAAAAAGGGAGAGAAAAAAAGGTTTCTTTTATATCGATTTGGAAACTTATTTTTACAATGCATTAATCCCTCTCAACAGTTGAACTAGTATAGTCATCTAGAGTGGTCGACATTAAATGCTAGAATTTTCAAGGAAATACGCATGTACGTATTCGCACGCGCAGTTAACAGTTCCGCTGAGGTTTTATTCACACACAATTTGTAAAGACATATATTAATTTAATAGTTCTTTGTTCACATGTTATATACGCGTTGATTTTGAATCACAGCTAGTGTCACAGGTAGGTCTATGTTTCGAGATGTCATTTTAAAATAGTTTTCATAAAATAATGAATAATACAGGTTTAATAGTATCTGATTTTAGTATCAATATAAAAAAGAAGAAGCTTTTAATTATCTTGAAGGGTCCATATCATCTCGGGTACCTGGAGGCATTTTGATTTTTTTTTCACAGGGTTAGTTCTCTTTTCTTCTGTCAAGAGATGATCAAGAGGCCCATCGAGCACAAACCGTGTTAAGTTTTAAATCTTGTGTCAAAATCTTACAAAATGACCCCGATGGTATATGTCAACTCTGTCACTGTAAGCCTGACATATTGTTTAATCAGATAATACACAGCAGCAACATAATTAAGCTTTGATAGCAGCAGCAGCTCTGATCTGGACAGGGGTCATCTTTTAAGTCTACCGTCATCTTTATTTTTGCCACCTGAAGACTGACCTTTTTATACACTGCAGATATCCCATGTATCTGACATTGTTCACCATATTTCTGAAATTTTTAGACCGTTAATTGATATCAGAACTGCCTCTTACCCTTCATTTTGTAAACAAAAGCCGCCATCTTGGAAAGCAAAAGGTACATTTTTTGTCCATTGTTGTTTCTGTTGGGAATGCCTGATAACAAGATATAATTAGGCATAACACGATCGTGGGATAGGCCTAATTATCACCTTCATTGATATGAACACGATCCTAACTTTTCAAATTCATTTTGAAAAACAAAGTTATAGAGTTGAACAAGAACTTGCGACAAACACCTTCTCTATGATGTCTAGAGTTCTTTTAGTTCATACAGTTTTTTCTATAGAATGTCATTCGACACACTGGTTGAGCCACTTGTCTTACATTCTCGTTAACTGGTATTTCTAGCTGATAATTTCTAAATTTACCGAAACTATTAAAACATTCTGGAAGCTCCTTCACAACATTTTAATTTCCCTGACAGCAGACACAAGCGGCCCAATGTGTAAAGTTCTAAGCTTGGTCGATGTTTCAGAGCCCAAAAGTTCCATCTATGGCGAAAACATCATTCAGAGTTGTCTTATCGTGTGTTACGGAAGCCCAAACTACTCCTGCTACCGGCAACTGCCCCTTCTGTCCATATGAAACCAATAGCTTTGACATCTTCTTAGATTTAAATTAAATCCCACTTTTCTTCAATTGCTCCCATTGTTTTCTGCCTGTCCCATAGCAACTCCCGAATCAATAATGGCGTCTATTGCTACTCAAACAACCAACTTCAACAGTTATAGAACAAATCCCTGTTCCCAATCAAAATATTTACCCTAAAAGCATGCTCTTCGATCCTCATTGACTGCACCATTAAAACCTTGCATGTGCCTCACAATAATTGATCTTTCCCCCTTTATAGTTTTCTGTCAATCTACCTGATTTCTCACCGTTTTCTTACAACAGCACTCGAAACGCCCTTTTTGCTGACAATATCTGCACTGGTTCCCCCTTGCAAGACAATGTGTATTGACTGATTTATGATCGCAAAAGTTGAAACATCTGATTTTGTTTTCCAGCATCTTTGGTTTCTGTGTTTGACATTTAATTACTTGTGCTCTATAGCTAGCTCCATGAATCGATGAAATTTGAAATCCAGCCTGTAGGTCCCATGTGATGTCATTGCTTTTGCAATTTCTCTTACTTCCATGGGCGTCAATGTCTTCCCTTTCTCCAAAAGCTTTAGTCTTAGTTTATGTGATAGTGAATGACATTTCTCCACAACTTGATCTTGGATATGTTTCTCGATTCTATCACCAAAGTCACTGGTCACAGCTTCCATTCGTAATCCGTTCGATCGTCTAGATGAAACTTTGTACCATGTTCCTAAGAAATAATGTCTCTGGAATAGAACTTTTGCCCCAGGGTTAAAATACGCATTAAACATATAAAGCCTTTACCCTTCCTCGTTGGCGTCTTTTTCTTTCCCTGTGGCATCTGTCAGAGTATAAAAAACGCTATGTTCCATTCCAGCAATCAATGTCTTTTGTTAGCGTCCAAAACTCCCTTTTCGTCGACGTACAGAACAAACGCGCGCACCTGTCTTTCCCATACTTGTTTCCGTGCATTCAAACGACGACAGACCTTGCAATTATATAGAAGCAGAAATTTCATTTTCCTGCAATTACGCTATTACTGCTCCAAAAATCAAAATGTAAACATCGTAAAAAAGCTCTTGAAATTCATATTTTTCAGGATGAAATATTTCTTATATATGGATACATGTACATGCATAAAAGTTCATCCTTTAACAAAATAATCTGTTTAACATTTTTAGTTTTGGTTATAAAGTTTCTACCTTTAAATTTATGAAAATATTTTTTTTTATATTTAAAAAATAATAATCTGTTAAGTAGGATAGACTGAAAAATAAAAGTACAGTGGTGAATTAAAACAGCAATTATTATCAGATTTTGTCCTGCATTAACTGAAGTCATACAAAATGGCTATCAAAAAGTGCCCATGACCACGGGATGCTTGGTAACATGAGCAGTACGCATGCGTGCATCAGAACAAGGATAGTAGTTAAAACAAAGGATAGTACTTTACATATACTGATCACATCACTGCACATCCAGGCCCAGATAGACAGCCATTTTGGAAACCATATATTTGTAAGTCGAACATTAATCTAAATAGTATCAACAAAGGTATGTTCATTTCATACAAGAACCGAGCTATGTACAATGATATATTTTGAAACGCCAGTTATTCCTAGAATATTTATTAATACACTGATGATAGAACATAATACATGTATATCTACTTGTTGTTTTCTGAACAGGGTGAACAACAGAAAAAAGACATATCTGTATTTTTGTTAAAACGTATTGTTTATGATACATATATAGCATGCCGCCAGTACCACACATGGACAGCTTGCAATTGGACATTCTACCAAGTCGCAACAACTTGAAGAGCCAGCTACAAGTCAGTTAAGTACAGGCACCATATTTACGAAACCATCTTAAGATACATTTTCATGTTGATAAAATATTGTAAATCACATATTTCCACGAAATAGTGTATTATAAACTACATTGTTATCAATATATCATACGGTAATCATATCACTGGGCTGTAAGTCATGGTGGGTAGATATACTTTTTTTGTTTTGAAATGTTTTTATTTTTTTTTAATCCAATTAATCCTTTATAAGTGAGAAATACGAATACATACATACATATATCGAGGACTTTGTGCAAAACTATGGTAAGTTCTAACTACATATGGATATAGAAGCAGTTACAATAATTTTGTACATAGCCCTCGATTCATGAAGTTAGCAAACTGTGTGCTTTGATGCTTTACGCACTTGAAATAAACATACGCTACCTCCGTTCAATGGCGTATACCTATACATCGGTTGGTTGCCTACATTTTATGGCGTAGCATTTATATGTAAATAATACTTAATATCAAAGGTCAAAGATAATGTAAAACGTCGATAGGTAAAATTTGTTTTCGAAACTCATTTCATTTTCCCTATTTGAGGTCACCTGGTAACAAAGTGGAAGTGGTGAGATATTAGGATAGTTGGATATACAGCGTTTAGCCATTGCCTGTCGTGCGTCTGTCCATCCTCCACACGTTTGTGTACAATTAACACTGATTTCTATGACCATCGTCTCTTATGGCTGATACTAAATAATTATGTCAGAGTTGTGACCCTTGAATTATCTCCGGATATCACCATGTTTACAGTCAAGCATCCACGTTTGTAAAGCAGTCTTAAGAGCAACTTAGATGATCATGAATTTCCACTTAGTAATATCAAACTAAATGGGCTCGAGTGATATCCATTGAAATATAATAAAATGTCCTCTTAAAAGGAAGTTTTTCTCATTTTATTATTAGCTGGTCTAACCAACGCGTCTGTTGCTTAACCGACAGCTGATTTTGTTCAAGTCTTGGTTTAAGTATAAAAAGTAAAACACAAACGGATTAACTCGGCCATCTGCCATATACAACATGTCCGAAATATTACGAAAAGGATAAGGGCGCCATAATGGAAATACAAATCCGAATTAATATATGTCTTGCAACTTGGCCGCAAATTAATAAAAAACAACCAAAAAACCAGACTTCTTTTTACACTCTAGCAGCTGCATTCAGAAAGGAATCTTGATCAAACTAGAAAATAATGTTTCTGGTCAAAGTTTTTCGGCCATTTTCGAATATTGCCTATATTGCACGATGCTTCCAGTGGTTACTGCCCTTGTATTATCAAGAGATGATAGGTTACACCTTGTTTACATCATAACATCCGCGTTGATCAAACTTAAAGATAGCTATTTTCTCTAAAGCTAATTTTGTTTATGGCTGGTATCGGTCCATTTAGTCAGGAATGACAAATTAAAAAACAAAAAACAAGAGGGCCATGATGGCCCTATATCGCTCACCTGAGTACCAATGTTCTAAAGGCAACCATAAGTATTATGGACCATAACTCCCATACAAGGCATAATAATCCTTGGTTTATTATCATTATGAATATATCTGATCAAATTTGCTTAATAAATGTTGATACTGGAATGTAAGCAAAGTTAAATATGACATTTTTTTTATTATACTACAAGGGCCAAAATTCGAGATAGTGGTCCAATACCAAGTCAGCCTTGACAAGACAATAAATGTCATTAATCTGTTCTAAAACATTTTGAAATCTGGCCAGAAGTTTTGAAGGAGATGATTTTTAAAGGCTTCATATTTATTTATTCCTGTTGCCATGGCAACTAGAGTTCTACATGGATTAAGTTTATTTTAGCAACTTTTGTTCAACCAAGGAACATCCCTGCCAAGTTAAATTAAATTCTGTCCAGTGGTTTCAGAGGAGATGTCGTTTAAAGTTTTCACTATACACATTTTAGGCAAATTAGCCCTGCCCCTGGCGGCCATGTTTTTTTTACGGATCGGAATAATTTAGCAATCTTCGTAGAGGGTTACTCGAGGAACATCTGAACCAAAACATTTCGAAATCTGGCCAGTAGTTTTGAAGGAGATGATTTTTAAAGTTTTCATATTTTTTTCTTTTCGTTGCCATGGCAACCAGAATTCTACATGGATCAAGTTTATTTTAGCAACATTTATGGAGGTTCACCCAGCTGTCCAGCGGTTTCAGAGGAGATGTCGTTTAAAGCAAATTGTTGACGACGCACGACGGATGACGACGGACGCCGGACAAAAAAAAAAAAGAAAAAAAAAAGAAGAAAGAACACGAATGGTCAAGTGTGCGTGATAGGGTCATCTTTGTAGTCGTTGTCTTTTCTGTTCTTTTGTTGTTGCTGTCTGTAATAAGATCAATAAAAATACTTCCTTTTTGTCCTTAGTATTTGCTATTCAAAACGAAATATAAATATACTTTCAATGCAAATATCAGAAATTTCGACTCCTTAAGAAAATAAATATGCATATGAAATACCACTACATTATCTGAATTTTGGATAATTTTGATGTAAATCACGAATCGAGTTGCCTCCTATCTTAGCTCACATGTGCTCAGGATGAAAACATGCTAAGTTGAAACGATTTTGTCTATGCAACGCAACCAAATGTTTCTCCGTTACTACGGCAACACTCTTTTCTAGGAAACCAAGATGAGTTCAAATGTTGCGGCTGCTGACTCTCGGGGAACAGATGGCATCGACGTGTCGGACGACCACAGGGCCAAACTCATGTACTACCTGGACTCGCTGTGCCACGTGCTTGATTTGAGTGACCAGGAAAACTTACGGAAACTTCGATGTGTCATTATTTAAAGTTTGTCTTCAATGATAGTTTTGTTTGTTTGCTTGCTTGACTTCGAGGTTCCGGACCTCCAATTGAAGGGCATCCATAAATCTGTTAACTGCTTTGAAACTGGGGGTTGTGGGTTCTTTCTATTTTGCTGTCTGATCATTATAGAAAGAAAAAAATGTTAATACTTTTTTTATTTTATATAGCTATTTTAAGGTAATGTAACATGGTAAAATGGTGTTTGATTTTAGATTCTTGCTTTAATTACTGATCATTCAATTCTATACTTTGTGGTAAAAGTTAATAATTTGTACATATTTATTCAACAGTCAAATACTGCAAACTTTGAAGCTTTCTCATAATCGAACTTTCAATCTGCTATTGACATTACAAGTTTAAAGATTCATCTATTTTATAAACATTGTTAAAAACACAAACATTTTTAGCTATGAGTATGTAGCTAATGATTTCCAATGATTCTTTCATTGTGCCTTATACATATCATTTAATAACATCCATTTTATTTATTCATTTTCATCCCTGTGTTATTAAATACGATTTGTATGTCTGCATTAATATCCGCATTTTGACAATGGCGGCCATGTTTACCTTTCTGAGAAACGAGTAGTGATATGGTGTAAGTTATATTTTCATTGAAAGATGTTATGTCTATTTATTTTCAGAATTTAGGAGTAAAACAAATAGTAATTTTGATATTTGTAAATATTGAGGCATGTTAAGCTAAACTTTGAGATACATTGTCAATGCTTCCAAGAACTACTTTTTGTCTCGTTAACATATATGAGTGTGTAATTTGATAAGGCGTCTATCATTGAAGATTTATTGTTTTATAAATAGATTTGTTAAGAATTATCTCACATTTCAGACTTATTTGATATTGCTTAATGTGTACTTGATCTAGATGTCAAATTAAGAGCTTTTTATCTGTTATAATCTGTTTTAAGCTGTATTATTTTTGTAAGTGCAGAGTTAATTCCCTTGAAGCTGGCAAAATGCTCACAAGTTTTGATTGGTTGACAGCATCTTGCCAGCATCCGAAGCCTATATAAGTGCGCGCGGATCAGCTGCATCAGCCAGTCACATCAGTCGAAATATACTGTCCATTGTACGCTTAGGCGGCAAATTACAATTCACATACAAATATTAGACTACGAATCATAATTAATGTCTTTGGCAATATCAAAACTTAATTTATACTGGCTCTTTCCGGCTGATCCTGTAAAATTAAATTCTAAATCTAGATCTACTACAGTAAATATAAAGGAGTTTGCATTATGATGAAAATAAAACCATAAGTATTATGAAAATCTTTCAACAGATGTGTATATAAATATGAGATGTACGAAAGAAATTGAATAACAAAATCAATATATAAACTGCAGCAGATCGTTGTCATCTTATTATTCCCCAAACATAACGGCATTCTGACACAATTGTAGACAGAGGTTGTTTACAATTTTTGGTGTCAGAAGTGGGATTAATTAATCTACTGCAATTTATTTCTTGCTATTGAAACAGAATCTACACGCTGGGTAATATCGTCCTTCTTTTTGACCCTTGAGATGTATTGATCTACTTTGAAGGTCTGCTGCAGGGACTAGATTTTTTTTTAATGAAACAAAACAAAAACTGGCAGAAAATAAAATACCACAGGAATTGAATGTAGAAGAGAGAGAATAAAAAAGTACAGATCTAGAATAAAATAGTTTGAAAATATTATTTTCAGAAAAATAAAAATTTGAAATAAAGGATAATAAATAAATTAAAAGATGACCTCTACTGATCCATACATATCCTTCAATCTCCAGCCTGAAATGCAATTTCATGATCATCAGTCTGATGAAGAATTTCAAGATGTTGAAAATGATGCTGATAACACCACTGTTTGATCTACTGAACCATTTTCAGGGGAAGGCAGACGGATTGTTAGACAAACTTAGGCATCACTAGCACATAATGACAAACTTCAACAAAATAGAATCACTGGTATGTCCAACAACTGTGGTGATTTTCATCACTCTGCCCCAACAAATCTGAGTCAATCAATCAAGCCTGACCACTATGCTGGTTCCCAGAGTTTTGACCAATACCTCTCCCATTTTGAAGATTGCACAGAATTAGCTAGATGGGATTTTCGAACCAAAGTAATGATGCTCTCAGCAAGTTTATGCTCGTACTCTTTAACCAAATGACTATATGACTAGTTTCTCGACTCCGAGATCGTTTTGGTCACTTAAAGCACCAATACTTATAGTTAAATAAGTTCGAAAGCAGAAAGCGACTGCGTGAAGAGACACTCACATCTCTTGGGGACGACTTACGACAATTATCTCAAAAGGCATTCTCTGACCTTGACCTTAGGGCACAAGAAAAACTGGCCTTGAATCAATTCTATAAGTCCCTCATAACAGACATGAAATGTAGATGTGTCAATAATAACTGCAATTCTGTTGCTGAAGCAGTCTCTGTGGTAGAGAAGTATGAATGTATTCTTGGGGCTGGTAGCATCTCAACCATCAGGGCTGTTGACACATCAGGACATTCTCAACCTGAGGAACTAATGAAAATCATACAGAGTCTTGAGGCAAAGATTGACAAAATAGAAAAGAAATGTAATTTGAATCCGGTTAGCCAAAACAACCGCTTATGCTATGGCTGTAACTCTGCCAGTCATCTGTGGCGAAACTGTCCACGAAACTCAAAGAGTAACAGAGGTCATCAATCAATACAAAACTGGTTCAATCCCCAGAGACCCGAGCAATTTGCAAAAGGCTATGGATACCATCATCAAAGTCAGGGTCGTCAGTTTAATGACCAAAGGTCAAATCTGAACACATCAAATGGTCAGGGAAACTAATACCCGTTGACTCTGTAGGCCACCAGTCGGCAATTGGAGAATCTGTTAGGCCTAAATCTAAACAGTTAGGGGATGTTCACACTGCAAGAGCTGGTTCAGACTTCAACAAATTAGATAATGGTTTTTATGTGCTGTGCCACCTTAACTTCTCACCAGTATGTTTTCTTATTGACTGCGGTGCCACCTTAAGTTTCATTTCAAAAAGCAAATTAGATGAAATTGATCCAAACCATGACTTGTATCCAGTTTCTGATGTCACTCAGTTACTTCACACAGTGAATGGGGAACCCATGTCTATATTAGGAAGCTCTGCAAATTGGGAACTCTTCTTACAAGGTTATATTTATTGTATGTAACATGACTACAGAGGGAATTTTAGGGCAAGACTTTTTACGACAAAATGTTCATAACATAAATTACAAGCGATGTTGTCTTCAGATGGGTAATAATACAGTCCCATATTATACTGGAGGGACTAGTCTCCAAGTCTGTTGAGGTCAAGTTATAGAAAATGTTAAGGTACCACCCCATACCAGAATGTGGGTACCGGTCACAATTCCCCAAGCAGAACACCTTGAAAAAATGTTTTTTTTAGAACCTTCTCAGGTATTGATGACACAGAATGAAATCTTGAGTGATGAGTGGCATCATCAACACAAAAGTTGATCCCATTGTCAATGTTGTTAATTTTTGGTAATTTTTGGTAATTCTTTTTGGTACTCTGTCACAACCATGTACAAGAACACAAATATAGGGTCATGCGAATCATACTTTGAAAATGAGAGTGATCTACAACCCCACATAAATCACATCTATGATATCTAACTTTCCTGTGACTTGATACGGCCCTTTCCGGTATGAGGTAAGTTTGAAATACGTGCCTATCTTTTTGATTGGGAAGAACACAAACACTTGACCACCGATACTAAACGTTTCATATGACGTTCACGCATCACGTATTTGTTTTATCCTACTCATTGATTGCTGTGTAGTCTGTCTAACGAGAGTATGAGCGGATTCAATTCGATCGCGCAATTCCCAAACCCATTGCTTATTTGGTATTGGTTTAATGAGGTTAGGCATCTCAAACATTAGATCTACTGGGGTTGAAACTTCACGACCAAGCATAAGCATGTTTGGGCTCATGCCTGTCGTTTCATGTTCAGCACTTCGATATGCCATCATTATATATGACAACTGTTCATCCCAGTCTCTATGGTTACTGCTGACATATGAGCTAAGCATGGCTGCGACAGTACTGTTAAACCGTTCCACCATTCCATCACGTTGAAGGTGGTATGCTGTAGTGCGTGTTTTCTCTATACCCAAGTGCTAACACATTTCCGCAAACAGGTTACTCTCAAATTGACGGCTCTGGTCGGAGTGAATTATTTTAGGTACTCCAAATCGACAGAGAACCTCTTCAACCAGGATTTTAGCTACAGTAACAGCTTCCATATTGGGCAGAGGTAAAGCTTCTGTCTTCTTGGTGAAGTAACCAGATCTCACCAGGATATATTTGTTCCCCTTGTTGGTTTGAGGTAGCTCACCTAGAATTTCTATAGCCAATCTTTCCATTGGATATCCGCTGCTCACAATCTGCTTTGGAGCTCTCTTTGTCATCAGTGGGCCCTTCCTCTTCATGCACTTTACACAACCTGATACATAACTACGAGCATCTGAATGTAAGCCTGGCCAGTAAACTTTTTGTCTAATTTTACTAAGGGTTTTCTTTACTCCAAGATGACCTTCTGTTTTCATATCATGACAACATTTCAGCAACGTTCTTCTCGTACTCCTCGGGACAACTCTGATATGTAATATTTCCACTGTTGAAACCATCCAGTCTTCTTACCAAGACCTCATCAAGTAGCTCTAACCGCGAAAACTGATTGCAGAGTGACTTTAGTACATAACTTTCAGATGAAATGTGTTTGAACTCCGGCCTTTTATCTGCCTTAACCCACTTCCGAACAACATATATACATGTATCACCATCCTCTTCTTTGAGATGCTTCAGATCATTTCCCTTATCTATTTTGTTCTCTTGTTTCAGATATGATACATTTTGATATTCTTGGTTACTATGTTCCTTTTCACTATCTAATATCCCACACTGACCACATGGCTTTCTGCTCAGACTGTCTGCATTCCCATGATGTAATCTTCCTGGTCTATGTTCAACTTTCATTGAATACGTAGAAAGGATTTCGAGTCAACGTGCTAGCTGACCTTCTGGGTTTTTGAAACTCATGATCCAATGCAATGATCCATGGTCAGTCCTAACTGTGAATTCTCGGCCATACAGGTGATGGCGGAAGTATTTGACAAAATACACCAGAGCCAGCTACTCCTTTCTTGCCACACAGTACTTCCTTTCGGACTTAGTTTCTTGCTTGCATATGCAATAACTTTTTTCTGTGTCTCCAACCTTCTGTGACAATACAACACCAATGGCCTTATCACTAGCATCTGTGTCTAGGATGAAAGGTTGAGCAAAATCCGGATGTGACAGAACGGGGGCAGTTACAAGCAAGTATTCCAGCTTTTCAAAAGCCTCTACATGTCCCAAAAAGTGTACTTCTTTCTTGAACAATTGGCATTTTCTTGGTTTTAGCTTCATGCCTGCTTGCGAGAATCTTTCAAGAACTAAATCCAGGTGTTGAACCATTTCACTGAAGGTTTTTCTGAAAGATCTTTCATACAATTCAATCAAGTGTTCTGGAAGGTCCTTCGGCGGTTTTGGTTACGTCTGCTCAACTGTCTTGATGACGTGAACTGGACTGAAAGTCGCTATTTTCGTCCCAGGGTACAAGGTTTGTGTTTCATGAGTGAAGTTAGCATATCGCATAGGCACTTTGTCATTAATTTGACCAGGGTTCTGGCTACTAAATCTCTTTTTGAGTTGAGAAACCCTTCTGCTGTCTCCAGCATGCCTACATCGCCTATCATCTTGTTTCGATCAACAAACTTTCCCGTCCGAATCATCTCTGATCTAGCAGGTACTGAAACTCGGTCTACTAATTCGACCCTGTGGCAACCCAACTTCCCTAATTCAATCATCTAGCATGTTTTGCCTTTGATGTTCATTGTCACATTGACGACATCCACAACTATTTCATGAGCTAACATAAAGTCTACCCCAAGTATAAGATCAATATCCATGTCCGCTACAACTACATCAGCATGATAGCTCAAGTCATTGATCTTAAGGCAAAGTCTAGTTTTGCCTTTGGTTGCAAATGAATTGCCAGAAGCTGATATAATTTCTCTGTGCCGTTAATAGACCCCCAGACTCTGGAGGGCAGCAAAGTAAGTGTAGCTCCAGTATCAACCAAGCAGTCAACGTCGTATTTCCCAATGCTAGCTGGGACAAACAATCCTGCCTGGTATGAACCACTCATGTGTACTTGATCCTTTTGCTGAGATTCAGTCTGCTTTTGGGGTATGTCTTTTCAGTGTGGACAGTCCCTCTTAAAGTGTTTGTCAGACTTGCAAATAAAACATGTCTTAGCTGGTCGATTTTGTCTGGACTGTGACTGCGAGTAACCTGATATATTCCCGCCATAACGCTGATGATATGTTTGCCGTCTTCCTGAATTATCATTTTAAAGCTAAGAAGCTAGCTTGGCCATAGCCTTCGACATCTCATCCATTGATTTGTTGAGAGAAGCAAATTCTTTCCAGCCAATCTCATCCCTTTGAACAACTGGGGATGTAGCATGTATAAAGCACTGTCGAAGATGGAGCTAAACTTTGACCCTACTTGAATTTGAATTCGAGTAGCTTGGGAAACCTTACTTTTAGACCGCCACGAACGACCATAATGTTTCAGTACTGAACGTTTGCTATTATCATAGAAGAAGAAGAACCAACACCTTCTGTTTCAAAGCAGTTGATATTAATTCTATCATATTTATTAATGTTCCACACGGCCATGCTTCATTAAGTCAATTAGCTTGGAAATGTTTACTGATTTATTATTGATATATGCAGCAGCGTATCCCATAAAAATCTCGCTTTGACTATTAGAGAAATATTTTCGACTGCATCCCTTTAATTCAAACTTGAAACTGAAAAAAGGAAAACTTGAGAAATATTTTCGACTGCGTCCCTTTAATTCAAACTTGAAACTGAAACAAGGAATCCAGACTATATTTAATGTTCCCACCTTATGATTAGCCCAAAATGAACGTATGGCGTTACATCCCTCTCTGCTTTTTCTCCTCACGTCAGTCACTACCTGGTACAGAGGGAAATTCTGAATACGACTGTCATGAATAAATTTCACTACTGCACGCAACTACCATTAAAACATAATTAAAATACGCTTAAACATTTTCAAGAAATTTTAATTAACTTTAAATTTGACACCATTAAAAAAAACTATTAAGACCCTGTGATAAAGCACATTAAATCGTTGAAAGTAAAAGGTCACATTTTTAATGGTGTCAATGAAAATACCATTTAGTAATCCCATAAGCACCCTTTTAAAATTCGAAGCTTTGTAGTCATTAAATTTCATTTATTTCATATATTTTATTATTTATTTCATATATCGCCATTAAATTGCCACGAAAATCCTAATTAAAATAAATTAATGGGCATGTATTTATGACGATTTTATTAAGACCTTTTGAAGATGATTCATAATAAAACACGATTGTTTGAAATTAGGTAGGATACTTCAAGCAATCGATATTTCTTATCTTCAGATTTAGTTATTACACCAAAGGGGTAAATTAATTTCTTTTTAAAATTAGACCTGCTGAACAGCTTACAAAAATGGTATTTAGCTTACTTTAAATGACGTTCTATGATATTAAATCGTCAAATATAACACTTTTATAATTTATATCATTAAATTTATTTAATTAGGAAGGTTTTAATAAAGGCAAAAAAGTGGGTCGCCTTTAAGGAAACAATCCATAAACAGGTATCATATTCCACATATGGTAAAATTCATAAATTCATAAAAGGTAATATCGAATTTGAATTTGTATAACATGCACTAAGATTTGATATATACTACCTATTTGCCTAAAGTATTGGTTAATTGTATGTGAAAAAAAAGATGTATCATTCTGTGAATAATTGGCATATCAATATATATAATTATACGTATTTATACATGTCAGTCATTTGCAAATATTTTAGTAATGACACTGACAAAAAGCACTCCATATTCATGTATAGATTATTAACATAAAATGGAGCAATTTTAGAAGCTAAAGAAATAAATATATACACATGACAGTAAACGTGTAAACGTAAATTCTTAATAGTAGGAAGAGAATAAACATAAATAAAAAAAATACTAATATCTTTGTTTAAAAAAAATTGTAAACGGGATAAAAGAAAACCATAAATTAAAGAAAAAATCTGTCCTATGCAGGACGCCTAGGGTGAAGAAGTTTTCTAGTAGATACGGATCGTTCGTACCACTACACTAAGTGCTCTCATTATCGACCATAAGCAAGTTAACAATTTATATCTTTCTTTATCGGTGAAACTATTTTCTGAAAACGATATACAGTCCATTCGCGATGGTACGAAGTAGCCCCGTGAAACGCATTTATTTCGTTCCATCGCGTATTTCGTTCCATCGCATCTTTCATATTGACGATTGAGAATCCCTTTATGTATGTGCTCACTCGTTTGTTTATGTCGTGTTTTAGTATGTATTGCCGAAAACCATGTACTGTCGTAAAGATTTAGTGTCGTAAGATGTTTAGTGTGATGTTGTTTCATTATTTGATTCTCTATATTTTTTATTTTTATACGATGATATTCCTACCCTGTTATCCTCCCAGATGACCCGGGCCCTTCTCAAGGTTACTAGGAAAAAATATCTAATAAAATTCTGATCCAGTTATCCCCCCAGGTAAACTGGGTCCTTCACTGAATTACTCAGATTATTGCTATTAGATATTCAATGAAATTGTATTTGTAGTAGTCTTAGATTTATATGTTCGTATTAACATGAAGTAGAATGGAATGACAAGTCAGACCTGGAGACTAATATTTATACTGCTGCTTATTAAGTTTTGACATAAAATCACTAACTAATCTTTGTAACAAACAAACTCGCTTGTAAGCTTCGTGTCAGTTTACAACAATCAACGTCACGGATGGCGTGCTAATAGGAAAACAGACAATATAATGGCGGACGCGTGCAAGCGACAGGTGTCACTCGGGTAGGTGTGAAAACTGACCGACACTTCGTTCGAACGCGTCATTAATGAGTTGTTAATTAGCAAATCGGACCACATAAATACTTCGCTCCAGCGCATCTTTCGTTCCATCCTATTCGTTCCAGCGCATCTTTTTTACATTGAATAAAGAACAAATATTGCCGGGACCTGGCAATTACTTCGCATTACACCGTCATTTCGCTCCATTGCATTTCGTTCCATCGTGAATAGACTGTATAGATACAGCAACAGAAAACCTGACGGAAATTTCCATGAGCGGTCTCTTCTTTAAAGGAGCATACACACATATTTTGAGAAAATGTTTGTTTTATAAATAAAATGTAAAAAAGAATCAGTTTGATATTTGTACTGTGTTCCATACAATTTGAATGAGGTATTTTAAAGCTTTAAATACGACCCAGTAATAAGACTTGATACATGAAAATAAAAGCAATGATGTATAAATTTACACTAAGACACTCGTAAAAATATCTTGCAACTGTAACTGTCCTTTTTTATTTATATCATTATGTAAACTTACATCAATATATCGTTCGAATTGAAAAAAAATTGTTTAAGGCATGATGGCGACGGTTTTTAATACGTATAATTAACTAGACTCGTTTAACTAGGGTTTATCGTTATATTTGAGGTCTTCTACTATAAAATTCAACCACATGTCAAAGTTTTTTTTAAAGTATTCCCCGTATCAAACAGCGTATTATTACGTGTTTCGATGTCCTGTGTATGTAAACCAACGTCAGGTTTTATTAAATTCTGTAAATACGGTGACCGGTGTAAATTTCGGAACCTTACTTTATGGTGATGACAATCTAATAAAAGGTATGACCCATTGCTTGCATTTTTTAATATTTACAATAGCAAATCATAATGTACTAATGGTCATTTATACTTAACATTTAATTTTGTTTAACTCAACTTTTGAATTGGTGGTCGAGAAAATTTTAATGCAGTCTGTTTATTGATTTGCGCAGCTAATAATATCTTGAATGCAATACGTGTGTGAAGAAAGTATTTGTGACTGTGTGCCTTTAATTCAAACGTGAAACTGAAACAAGAATTCGAAATCTATTCTTGGAAACCAGCCGGTAATTTAGCATCCATATAAGGAGAATGTCACTTATGATCACCGAAACCTCTGGGAAGAACCGAATTAACTTTACTTGATTAAGTCATGTGCTTTGTTTCGCAAAAGTGACTATGATAAACATGAAACATACAAAACTTTTTATACCAAAGGGACAAATTAAGGTTGAAAAAAAATCTGAACCAAATGGTTAGAAAGAATTAAGTTTCATTCGGCTATAAATATGGCAACAAGACTTTCTACCAAAGTTGAACCCATGAACAGTGGGATTTAAAGAGGCATCTAATATCTTTATGAACATAAATTAAAAAAAAAATCTTCTCTTCCGAAACTAGCAAGATTACATAAATAATTATAATTTCATACGACTATTCAATACTTTAATTAAGTAAATTATCAATACATTTATCTCCAACCAGTGTGTTTGTCATTTTATCAATTCTCATGCATTCAAAAGTTCGCGTGCGTCTGTAAGCAGATAAATTATTACATAAATAACTGTGCTGTCGTAGATTCTTTCGAAAATGTTCTCAATTTAATATGTGTTCACGCTAAAGTCATCCAAAGTGCATATGTCAGTAACAGATAAGTATACGTTTGAAAACAAATACCGTAAAATAAAAAAATAGGAAACGGTTTTGATTGAATAGTTAAAAGAAATTTTAAAATATTTGTCACAAGGTCCTAAACACCCCAGCAAGTGATGATTTTTTTAAAGATTGTGACCAACTCTTAGAAATGGCGAGTTTACAATAGACGCACCTGAAAGAAAACATGATTTGTTTTTTTTTACAGTATAGGCCTAGTTAAAAAATCAAAACCATGTATGTAGAACGCAAATGAAGTATTATTTAGTCCTTGTGAGTCATTCTCAAATAAGGATGTCTTTTTGTCAGATATTGGTCGACTTCCATTCTGAAAATAGTTTGATTTATAATAATTCAAGAACTGATTTAGGACAGCAGAACAAAGAATAGTAATATGATATCCATTGTGTTTCATGCTTTTTCATCAACATTGTATGACCGCCTTGTTTATACCTACATGGAAAACTCGTTTATGTAAATTCCGGATATTGACTAGATATGCAGGTGCAGTATGATTTTCATTGCAAAAAAGTGTTTGGAGTGCATATGCATATAAAATATGCAAAGCGAAACAAGGAAACACACAGTGCAATCAATATTTTGTAAGCCCGATATATGTCACGCTGACACAAAAGCACCCATTGTTTACAAGCATGCTGTGCAATTTTAGCCTTGAGATGATTTCATGCCTCTAAAAATAACCTCAAGGTCTAGCTGTTGTCATGGTGACATAGAAATAAATACCTATATAAGGCAGAGCGGGACTACTTCCCTCTCAGCATGCAACTGATCACCTCTTGATATCTATTGAAGACGTTTTTTCACAGAAGATTCTTTTTTCATATTTATTTTTGTGGTCTTATCAAATATACTGTGAATAGAGGTTAAACTAGTAAAGATTTCGCTGTTGAATAATCAAGATGTAATTTACTGTAAGTATCATTTTATTATTCTTTAACACTTGCTTTACTTATTTTATACCTTTCTTTGCGTTTCCATTGGATACACCGCCAATGAGTTACATTGAAAATGATTTATCTTTCATTAATTATCAAACTTTATCATATGCTTTATTAGATATATACATATTGTTTGAAAGTATACTGACGGGCAAAAGAAACGCCCCATTCCATGTTCTCGACAACGCAATTGCCAACGTAGCGTTCGTGACGTCGCCTGTACACACGGATACGCCCGTCGGCGTTCCATAAGTTGAAACACGACTCGTTGCTGAACACCACGTTCTGCCAACGCTGACCGCGATGGTTGCGGGCCCAGGTCAGACGTTGGTGACGGTGGCGTAAAGTTAGAACTTAACCACGGTAGGGTATACGGCAGGTAATCCCGCGTTCCCTCAGTCGTGTCGTCTTTTAACCGTATAACGACTTATTGGGCGACCACGGTTACCAACTACTAAACGCGACGTCGATTCCGCCGTCACAAACCTGTCACGCAAATGACGTTGACGTATGAAATTATCTTGTCTTACAGACGTCACACGAGGTCTTCCGGAACGTGGCCGATCGGCAAACGTTCCCGTATCTATAACACGTCGAACAAGATGCCGAATCGTCGAACGCGAGATGTTAAAACGTCTGGCGACTTGTTCTTGCGTTCGCCCGCATTCGAGCATGGCCAAAACGCGAGCTCTCTCTTCAGAATTTAGCCTTGGCATTCTTAAATACGAATGTTTAATCAGAAAATCTCTGAAATTGTGATTGTCTATCGACTAGCACATGTAACTGTGTAAAATGTGATCGATTTCACCACGTGGTAAATATACACGAGGTGCACGTGGAAATCATGAGCAGCCACCGGAAATGGACATCGGGCTGAATAGAAGCGCACGATTTTTTCTTTGCCGTGATTGTCGGTCAATGTACATGTATACAGACCACATTTCACTAAAATTTCAATAGGTATGAGGAAAATAACGCCAAATTCCGTTGGGGCATTTCTTTTGCCCGTCAGTATATATTGTTGCTAGGCGCTTACCTAGATACGAAGATTGTATAAACATATTTCATCTCCCTTTTTAAATTTATGTAATGACCGTTTGCAACATTTTCCAACGTAGCTGTTTAAAGCATCAATACACAATTTTAGATGCTTTATCCACGACTTAACATATTTATGATAACCTTGAAGTTGTTTGTTTGGTTGGTTGGTTTAATGCCCATGTCGTCGACAGGAGATAGATATTGTGCTGCCACATTGCTGTATCACGCCGTAGACATATGGCGTGATACCAATTTAATTCGGTTGTTTATTAGACATAAACACACAATATATTGCGATACAACGTATGGTGTAACAAACACATTTAGTATATATGTAAGAGATAAACATGAAATAAATAAACTTGTATTGAAACACAATTTAGCTTTAGAGGAACTATTATAAATAGTTATTAGGTATACCTATTTGTACTTTTTTAAAATTTTTAGAATATAAATTGATGAAAGGCAAGTTTTTGTATTAAAACTTTGGAATAGTTCATACACAAGTGAAATATATTAATACAGTTTTTGTATATCTTTATCCAATACTCGAAATTTTAAGTCCTATGATAAGCCTTTCTATTTGTAAAGGCACGATGTAAGAATTTGGTTTAAAGAAACAACCTGTTTGATTATATTTCTTAAGTAACTCAGATTTACTAATAGTTAGCAAAGAACAATGATATCTAGGTAAAATCGTGCGCTTTATATCATTATAGAAATAACAAAATATTATTCATTTTACAAAATGCTACACCCAGTCACATTAGCCTGACACCGGGCCGACCTGGAACTACCCTTACATGCTGAGTGCCAAGCAAGGGAGTTATACCAGTACCTTTACTTGGCACCAGTTAAATAGCACAGGTTGTCTATGTGCGGATTGCATGTATTTAACGTTTGATTACTGCAGTACGATATTCATTGTTTTCGTATTATTTGTTCATTTATTTTAATCGTAGTAATGATCTATTTATAGCCTATAAACAAAGTAACAGCTTGTGTGCATAAAACCACAAGGTTATGAAAATATACAAAGTAAGAGGCTTTTTTGCTTGTTCCTTTTTTCCCCTTAAATACGATAAAAAATATATTGAAGCATTTAAGAACTGATTATATTATTGTTATTATTGAGCTTAATCTACGAAAGCCTATTGAGCTCATTTTGGTTGGAAAAAAAAAATATTTTTCGCGAATTAACGCGATACTTTCGCGAATAAACGCGAAACTTTCGCGAATTAACGCGATATTTTCGCGAATTATCGCTAAACGTTCGCGAATAAACGCGATAATTTCGCGAATAAACGCGATAGTTTCGCGAATAAACGCGTAACTTTCGCGAATAAACGCGAAAATTTCAGGTGTGTGAAGTTAGCGCGTAGATCGTAGATCGTAGGTCGAAACTATAACTAATTTCTGGGTCGTAGATCGTAGCTCAACCATTGAAATAAACCAAAATAAATGGTTGAGCTGGATCGTAGATCGTAGCTCAACCATTGAAAAAGTTCACGGAATGGTTGAGCTGGGTCGTAGATTGTAGCTCAACCATTGAAATAAACCAAATAGTTGGTTGAGCTGGATCGTAGATCGTAGCTCAACCATTGAAAATGTTGATGGAATGGTTGAGCTGGATCGTAGATCGTAGCTCAACCATTGAAAAAGTTCACGGAATGGTTGACCTGGATCGTAGATCGAAGCTCAACCATTGAAATAAACCAAAATAAATGGTTAAGCTGGATCGTAGATCGTAGCTCAACCATTGAAAAAGTTCACGGAATGGTTGAGCTGGGTCGTAGATTGTAGCTCAACCATTGAAATAAACCAATATAGTTGGTTGAGCTGGATCGTAGATCGTAGCTCAACCATTGAAAATGTTGATGGAATGGTTGAGCAGGGTCGTAGATTGTAGCTCAACCATTGAAATAAAGTTCACGGAATTGGTTGAGCTGGATCGTAGATCGTAGCTCAACCATTGAAAATGTTGATGGAATGGTTTAGCTGGGTCGTAGATCGTAGCTCGACCATTGAAAATGTTCATGGAATGGTTGAGCTGGGTCGTAGATCGTAGCTCAACCATTGAAATAAACCAAGATTAATGGTTGATCTGGATCGTAGATCGTATTTTAGTCGTCGTCGGTAATTTTGTACTCGTCTGGAAAAATGAACTTGTCGGGAAAAATTATCTGTCGCTTTTTGTTTAGTATTAGTCGTAAACTAGTTATATATTTGTCTTTTTTGTTGGGATTATTGTGGAAAATTTTAAAAAAAAAATCTTTTAAAAGTTCCTTTGAAAATCTTTGTACTTGTCGGGAATATCTCATTCGTCGGAAAAGTTTCCGTCGGGAAATTTTCTGTTCGTCGGGAAAAATTAAATGTCGGGAATTTAGTATTAGTTGTGAAAATTGTTTTTGTTAAATTTTTATCTTCGTCGGGATTATTGTACTCGTCGGAAAATTGTATCAATCGGAAAAAAGTCGCGTAATCTTTTTCGTCGGGAAGTTTGTCCTCGTCGGGAAAAAAAAGTGCTTCCGTCGGGAAATTTTGTAGTCTCGGGAATTTCATTCGTCGGAAAAGTTTCCGTCGGAAAATTTTTGTTCGCGGGATCTACGACCCAGCTCAACCATTCCATGAAAATTTTCAGTGATCGAGCTACGATCTACGATCCAGGTCAACCATTTAATTTGGTTTATTTGAATGGTTGAGCTACGATCTACGACCCAGCTCAACCATTCTATGTACATTTTCAATGGTTGAGCTACGATCTACGACCCAGCTCAACCATTTTTTTTGTTTATTTGAATGGTTGAGCTACGATCTACGACCAGGTCGACCATTCTATGAACATTTTCAATGGTTGTTCTACGATCTACAACCCAGCTCAACCATTTATTTTGGTTTATTTGAATGGTTGAGCTACGATCTTGGATCCAGCTCAACCCTTTATTTTGGTTTATTTGAATGGTTGAGCTACGATCTACGACCCAGGTCGACAAAGAAAATTAGTTATAGTGTTGATTTACGATCTTCGATCTACGCGCTAACTTCACACACCTGAAAATTTCGCGTTAATTAAAGTATTTAACGCGAATTTCGCGAAGTATCGCGATATCGTATTCGCGAAAGTTTGCGTTATAACGCGAAAGTATCGCGTTAATTCGCGGAAAATATCGCGTTTATTCGCGAAAAAATATTTTTTTTTTCCAACCAAAATGAGCTCAATAGGCTTTCGTATTAATCTTAACAAATGTTTCATATGTTCAAATTACACATGACCAAATGATAAAAAAATCAAATACTAAGGTAGATGTCGATTTGTCTACCGTCTGTCTTCAATCTCCCTTTTCCTTAACTCATATGTCATATTTTACTTTCGTTATACTAGCGTCCGCATATTGTTAACAATCTCAGTCATATTTTGAAATTATGTTAATTGTTATACTAACTCGATCAAGTTTGTTTATTGTCAATATGGAAACATTGTTTAGAGTAACTTATTAGTAGCCCATTGTACGGTAAGAACTTTGCTACTTCGGACCTCTCACTAAAGTATTCATCTGCCTAGCTCAGTCTTCAAGGCCAAACCGGCTAGCTCAAGTTTTTGGGATTCAACTGACTAGCTGCTCTCACCTATGAAACCCTATGGTAGATTTTTGACATTACTCTTATTAGTCAGATTCATTTAGGTGAGTAGGTTCTAACTGGTTAGATAACTGATCTGATACGTGATAAATATAGAAATCAAGAAAGAATATCTATTTATTATAATCAGTTATTGCTATGCTATCTTACTTCTTTTAGTTCTCCTGAAAATAGTCATCTCCATATATGTGTGACCCCTTCAATTCTAAGAGACATGTAATATATATGTGTGTGTGTGTGTGTGTGTGCATTTAATATGCTTCACCAGGATATGTTATGGTCATACCCAAGTTAGATTACTGGTATATGTAAAATTCGATTCGCAGGTCTGGAGTCATAACCTTAAAGAATAAAGACAATAAAAACTTGCAATCAAAACAAATCATCATTGTTACTATGATGAGTGCAATGTGTCATCATCATACTGTTGTACGTTTGATGTTTAATTTTCTGCCTATCATTTTTTTTCAGGATTATGGACTCCTCCATATGTTCGAAAACGGTACGTGTACCTCTTTATTTTATTCTCATTAGAATAAACTTTGCAACATGTTTGAGCTCTAATGGAAATTTTGAGATATGTTGATAATATAATTGCCTACGGTGGCAAAGAAATGAGATTCACTACTCTTTTTTATGTCGAGGGATCGAGATAATAAGTCGAGGGAACGAGTTAATAAATCGAGGAAACGAGATAATTATCTCGAGGGAACGACATATTATCTCGAGGGAACGAGTTAGTCAACCAATCAAATATTGCAATCAAGAGTCCACATGTTGAGTCCGTGTTTATTTGTTTATTGGGATTAACGGTCCATCGACAATATTTCAGTCACTTGGAGACAATGTATACTTGAGACAGATATAGTGATACCACACTGCAGTATCAGGCAGTAGACATGTGGCATGAAACACCCAGTCACATTAAACTGACACGGGGCAATCCATCCTGGAATTACCCTTATATGCCGAGCGCCTAGCAATTGATAAAAATGTATAAAGGTATTATTGCTGCTGTGAACAACAACAACAACAAAAACTAATAAAGTTATGAAAACAATTCAAAAATAGATTATGTCAGTGCAATTGTGAAAACATACAACATAACCATTATGACCAGTGTATGAAATATGAGTAATGCATAAACTACAAAGACATTGTTATAGCAATAGGCGCCAAATTTTTATAATGCAAGAAAATGGGTCAGATTAGGGTAAACCTACAGCAGATAAAGAATCGTTTGCTTTCATAGTTACAGTTTAATAGTGGGATAATTGTTTTAAACTTATCGGGTAAAATTTGCTTAAAATTCTAAAGCTGACAATAGGTACTATTGTATATCTTTTTATTCTACACTGTATTTTACCTTTGTATTCTAGATGACTTTCAACTACTATTGACTATTAATATGATTTTTAGGGTTATGTTGATGAATTTAAAATAATATGATTATAACAGTTAATAAGAATTGGGTATTTTTCGTGTGAATATTATTCTAATTCCTTTTTGTCACTTACGAAATATAAATTTAGTGTAATTCTGTATTTGATGAAATATGCTATTCTTGTAATTTAGTCTGTTAATTTGTTAGTTTAACATAATTATACCGTCTCCAGTGGCCGAGTGGTTAGAGCGTCCGCCTCGGGAGGGGAGATCGTGGGTTCGATCCCCGGTCTTGACATACCAAAGTCGTAGAAAATGGTACTACATGTATTATAGCTCCCTTGCTTGGTGCTCAGCAAATAAGGGTAGTTGTATGACTGGTTGGTCCGTTGTCAGGATAATGTGACTCTGCGTGGTATGCCACATGTCTACGGCGTGATACTGCAGTGTGGCATCATTATATCTGTCTCAAGTAGACATCGTCTCTAAATGACTGAAATATTGTCCGTAGAACGTTAACCCCCACCAACCCCATAAAAAAAAGAAAAAAAAAAGAAAAGAAAAAAAACTTATTAAGTCTTTACACAGTTAGTATATCAATAATATTAGTATCAGAGTTAAATACTTTGTCGTTCATGACGAATTGTATAAAGAAATAATAAAAAAATAAAACTTTATGTTATAGATTGCTTCTATAGACCCCCAATAGAAATGTTCCGACGGTCTCTTCTTAATTCCCCAGAGTTCTGCCTCGGAAACACAATGAATCTATACCAGAACCATATTTTATGACTTTGGTTTGTCGCGGCAAGGGATCGAACCCACGATCTCCCACTCCCGAGGCGGACGCTCTAACCACTCGGTCACTGGGGACGGTCATTGAGTATTTGTACCAAACATCTTTGCCTCAATTTCTATAACTGAGACGGCCTCCAGACTAACCAGAATATGTTCAGAATTAACTGTGTTGATATCACTTAAATTTCTCCTTTTCAAATTAAACGAGTACAAAATTCTATGTGAATAGCTTTACGGAAACGGACGCGTCCTGTGTGTTCAGCATAACATAATTTGGCAATGAGAAAGTCTTTCTCGAAAATATATAACAATAAGATCAACATAATTTGATTGGTTGACAAACACATTCCCTCTAGTTATTATCTCGTTCTCTCGAGATAATTAACTCGTTCCCTCGACATATTATCTCGTTCTCTCGACTTATAATCTCGTTCCCTCGAGATAATAAGTCGTTCCTTCGAGATAATTAACCTGTTTCCTCGACTTATTATCTCGTTCCCTCGAGAAAATAAGTCGTTCCCTCGAGATAATTAACTCAAGTAGTGCATGTCACCTCTATGCCACCGCAATTGCCTTTGCAATTTTAAAGATGACCATTTTGCAAATCGACTCACTTGATCAATTTCCCCGCTAGAAATATATAAAATGACATGCACATTTGCCTCGCACATATGTTTTTTTATTATTTCTTGTGCTTATTTGAGCTTGACATTTTCAGCTCTTTTCTAGGGATCAAACATATCCTTCATTGCTTTATCACCTATTAGCAAATTAGGAATTACAAAACTAAAACAGGTATAATATTATTGTATTTTTGAGAATTCTCGGATAAATATTAACGCTGTTTCTTTTGCCCATAAGTAAGCAATTCGGTACACCCATGTATAGAAATAACTTTCGCAGGTGATTTGATTTTCATCTATGTCAAGTATATAACAGACTTTAATATAGCCTTCAATTTATATAGTTTCGTCCAAGTTACATTAATACTTCAATAGCCATTTTGCATGAAAAGTAAAATATATTTATATTTTTACGTATAAAAATAGAAGGAAAGCGCTCATTATTTTCCTATTTATCCACGGTGATGACCAAAATGATAAACTAGATGAAACTAGTTCTAAATCTTTTAAAACTATTATTCAACTTAAACAACGACGTTTACAGTTGATGAGGAATAACATATAACAGACAATGTAGACGCAACGAAACAGGCTACAATGGAAGCGACACCAACAGATTATTCTGTTTCAAGTGAAACAGAGATGAGTCATCAAGACGAACAAAAAACAATCGAAACTGACAAGTCAGATGATAAACTAGATCCAACTAGACCTAAAAATGTAAATATTGATCAGCATAGACAAGAAATTTCACAGCAACAAGAGGAATCTCATGCGCAAGAGCATGTAGACCTAATAAAGCAGACTACAATGGAACAAATTTTCCAAATAAAACGCAGATGACTAGTCACAAAGAAGAACTAAAAACAGTTTCAAACGAGGACTCAAATAATATACCAGATGCAACTAGACATAAAAATGACAATATATTTCAGCAAAAACAAGACTTTTCACAGCAAGGAGATGAGTCAAATATGTCTGAGCACGTAGATCCAACGAATGAGGATAGAATGGAATCGTCACCAACAGATGATTCTATTCAAAATCAAAGAGAATAAAGATGACAATGAGAAAAAATCAGCTGCTCATCCCGATACTAGTTATAAATTAGATGCAACGAACTCCGACAATAACAATATCATTCATCAACAAAAACTCTCAGAGCAAGAAGAGGAAACATATATGCCAGAGTCTGTAGACCAAACGAACGAGGCTAGAATGGAAGCGTCACCAACAGATGAAACAGAGACGAGTCATAAAGACCAAACTGTCGCACCTGGCATCTCAAATAATAAACTAGCTGCAGATAGACGTAGAAATGAAAGAATTATTCAGAAAAATCAAGAACTTTCACAGCAAGAGGGGGAATCACATATGCCAAAGCATGAACGTTATCCTGAAATTAAAACTGATGATGAAAATATTTCGCTGATCAAAGAAACATGTCTTGACACGGAGTCAAACACCGAGATCAAATTATTTACTCACATTACAGAAAAAGGTCCTGTCTTTTGTGAACCATGCTTCAAAGAAGGGAAACCCGCATTTGCAGTTAAAATGTGTGTGTCTTGTTCTTGGAAATTATGTGAAAACTGTACTGGAAACCATGCATGCGAGCAAGCAGCAAGCACGAAAGGAGATGAGTACAAAGAGCAAATCATAGACGGTATTGAATGCAACCCATGTAAGGAAAAGGGCGTAATGATAGAGGGTATAAAGATATGTGAAGAATGTGAAGAAACCATTTGTAAAAACTGTGAGCAACTTCATCGGTCTTTAAAAGCAACACGGTCACACAAGCTTATTGAGATTACAGTTGAATCCATTAGTGCAACC
>CM037783.1:67872655-67922655 GCA_021229015.1 Solen grandis | reverse complement strand
AGCCACATTTATTTTTACCTTAAATTAACATAAAACAGTTAAATATTAATTATCATCATTAAAAAAAAGAATACAAGCTAAGCAAAATGGACACCAAGTCAACATGAATAACCCTGAAATAAAGTCTGACTTTCATGTTGCTTATATTTGGTTTGAATTTAAAAAAAAAGATCTCTATTATACTACCTGGTAGGAGTGTCTGAAGATGTGGAGGCGGAGTCATTCTGACCATTGTCCCCTCCCTCTCCTGCCTTGGCCCCGCCCCCTGACTGCTCTGTCTGTTGTAGCTGCAGCTGAAGCTTCTTCTTCAAGGCTTTCAAACTGTGGCTTGGGGACCACTCCTGCAGTTACACCCATGTAGAACATTGAGACAAAGGTAGAGAAGTGTTTTAGTATACAATGGAAATGGACTTTCCCGGTTTTTGTAGCAAAATTTTAAGTCCAACCTGAACACTTTACTAATTAATTGAACATTATGTAGTATGTGAAACAATGGATTTTTCTTTCACTATGCACAGTATGCTGACTGTGTAGAATCTGAACTACAATTTTGTATGAGCAAAGGAGACAGATCCTTCTAAGAGCGATCTAACCAGAGTCTGCCCTATTTGCAAATGTGTCAAAATGAGTCTCTATGAGGCAAATGGTTAACCTGCGCAGAGGTATTGTACAAGATCATGGTTCTGAATACTGATCCCCATGAGAAGTTTTAATTTAGGAGAACTCCCATTTTCTAGCTAAAACACAAAAATCAATGAATTAATGTGATCATGAAATAGACCTAGCCCAGAAAAAAAGCCTATACAGGTCATCCCTGATTAACCTTCCTGCTACAAACAACTTTAACTGTTAGAATATACATAGAGGATGTTTCCTTGTTTTAGTTGGATAGGGGTTATATCTCATCGAGTAGTGATACAATTTCATATTTTCATGAGAGCATAGCATGAGTAAAGATGTAAAAATTGTATCACTTCAAGATGAGATATAACACATATCGACTAAAAACAAACAAATTTTCTTTTTTATTTTATGCTACATGCTGCTACATTTCCTTATAAGTAAAAGAGGTAGTCCCAGCAAATCTATATCATAACAATGTGGGATATGGATTTTATTTAACTGATAGAACAAAGTATTGTCACTCATAAAGCAAACTACTATGGTATGGATTTGATTTCAAGAGAACTAATGAACCAGTGTATTTGTTCTGGCCTTGGTTTTCCATTTTACATGAATTCTGGGATACAAGGATTGCCTTAATCAAATACAAAATCAACATAATTTATTATCATACTGCAATATAAAATTCTCTATCCTGATTGGTCAATAAGCTGTGGCCATTACACCATGTACATTGGGTATATAAATATGATGCATTTTATGCCTTTATTAACACAGAAATGGGACTGAACAGTGAAATAAATTTGTTATACAGTCTAACAACAGGGTACATGACTATTCTTGGCCCTGGTGACATGATTTTCCTCAGCCAAGAATAAACAGTCATGTACCCCATCAAGAAAGTGATTAACTAATACTATCCACGACAAAGAATTTTTTTACAGTATACAAAATGTGACACTCACCAGTGCGGTTGGGTGTGGGATGTTTTTGGACATCTCCCTCAGAATGGTAGAGACTTCATGTCCCACAGTTCCAATGGCTTGTCTTTGAATGTCAGGATGAAGTACTGTCTGTAAACCAGAGTGAGAACATCCCATAGAGTCATTAGATCTTCTAATTTAATCAATCTTAAAAGACCAGAAGCTTTTAATATGTATTAAGCAGAACAGCTCACTGTCTTACATATAAATTGATACCTATTAATCAAAAAGATGGCATGCTATACTGAAACATTTTATACACAAATAATTTTTATTACAGGTGGAGGAAGACCCCGAATGCACTGAGGAATCTGAGTAGAACCACCAACCTACCGCAAGCCAGTTGAAAGGCTTCCTCACATAAAAATCCAAATGACCCTGCCAGGATTTGAAGCCATGCAGTGAGGGGCTGAGTGAGTGTTAAAGTAAGTGACTTTACCCTTTAGCCAAGGAGGCCTCTAAATTTTTCTCTTTAGGATTTAATATAAGAATTATTTGTTACAAACGTTACAATAACAATCTATCAAAAACATTGCCTTTTTATAATTAATGCAGCATGTGCCCTTTCGCCCAAAGTAAATCTCCCACTATTTGTGAGCATACATAATTTGATATCTGAGTTCAGGAAAATCTCAATCGGTGACTTACTTGAGATGAGAGATTCGCAGCATTTCTATTGGAGATTCTTGGTCCCTTTGAGTTCTCACGGGTGTCGCTCGGCCTGGTCATACAAACAAACACTCTACATAACAAAACCGGAATAGAATCTTGGTTTCTTAAATAATTATAGGTTATTTTAAAACAAGCTCTTATGTTTTGGTTGTTAATGGAAACAGACAAATTAGTAAAAAGAGTTTTATTGGAAATAGTATTTAATTTAGTTTGTAACCTCAGCAATACTGGTCAAAGGGCCCAAGGCAGACCAATACTGTCCTGGGACGACCTAGTGAAACGGGATTGTGGGACCCTAGGGATGGACTGTATCAACCCAATGGACCGCCAAGCATAAAGAGGGAGACTCCACTCTTAACCAGACAGCCAGGCCTCACCCTTGTGAAAAGTGATAATTCAAGGCTTGGATAATCAGAACTGGATGATAATGATGATGATGATGATGAATCATTTATCTAATATTCCAAACAAATCTATGACTTAATTGATATTAATTTATTGAATCTAAAATGGTATAAGAAACAATGGATTTTTCTTTGTTAAGTACACTGTGTAGAATCTGGAGTGCAATATTGTATGAGCAGAAGAGACCCTGATCAGATAACTGCCCCTTCTATGAGCTGTCTGATCTGCGACTGCTCTGTTTGCCAGGGTGTCAAATCATGCCTACATCAGGCAGAGGGTTAAAAATATAGAGGATATTTGTTTCTTTCATGATTCATGTATTTTCTTTTATGCATGGTCATAGAAGATATGGTTTTCTTAAGACCAAATGTGAAAGAAAATACAATCCTAGATTAAAATCAACAAACTGAAGACAAACCAAACTTTCAAAAGCCATATTACATAGTATCATTGAAAAAAAAAATATGTGTATGAATTTCCACACACTAAAACCATGAGTATTCTTGAGTCAGGATTTGTAACTGACCTATACTGAAGGACTCACCTGATATTGTGTCCACCAGTAGTATTTCGTTCTTCACCAGCCCTGTCACTCCCGGTTTTGGGAATGAATACGACATGAAACTCTTCAGACTCGACCACTCTATACCTCTGTAAAACATTCAACTTGATGATATATCAATATTGAAATTTTACCAGGGTCAAATTCTACCATCAATTCTTAGACCTAAGTAATAGTTATATACTTAGTGGCGAATTTCATTATTCTTGATTCTCTTTTAAAAATACCTAAATATTTCATTTCTTCACATATATTGTTAGTTTTAAAGGTAACGATTGATTTTGATTTTGGCTTAGTCATTTACTTAAATATTTTATAAAACAGGAATGGTGGAATGTGTATCTACCTAGTTTAAGAATTTATGTATTACTTGGTTTTGTTGGTGGAATTTGAGTCAGCCATCTCTTCAACCTTACATCTCTAACTTGCAAAATTTAAATGTGTATTTTCCACTAGCACTCAAAAACTCTGTAAACTTGTTCAGAGGAGTTGCTTTTATGTCTATTAATTTGATTTATTTTTCTCAGAACATATTTAAAGTAAATCATATTCAGGGGTACATTTGGTAATCTAGATATAAATATGTAACATTTTGAGAGAAGAAAAGAGATGTTGCCATGGTTACCTGACAGAACTGGTGTGCAGGCTGTACTCCCTGTCTATCTGGCCACTGCCTAGATGGACAACCTGAACACTGCCTGTTTGGTTACCTGTATTAAACAATGAACAATGCCTGTTTGGTTACCTGTATTAAACAATAAACACTGCCTGTTTGGTTACCTGTATCAAACAATAAACACTGCCTGTTTGGTTACCTGTATTAAACAATGAACAATGCCTGTTTGGTTACCTGTATTAAACAATGAACACTGCCTGTTTGGTTACCTGTACTGAACGATGAACACTGCCTGTTTGGTTACCTGTATTAAACAATAAACACTGCCTGTTTGGTTACCTGTATTAAACAATGAACAATGACCATTTGGCTACCTGTATTAAACAATAAACACTGCCTGTTTGGTTACCTGTATCAAACAATGAACAATGCCTGTTTGGTTACCTGTATTAAACAATGAACAATGCCTTTGGTACCTGTATTAAACAATGAACACTGCCTGTTTGGTTACCTGTATTAAACAATGAACAATGCCATTTGGCTACCTGTATTAAACAATGAACACTGCCTGTTTGGTTACCTGTATTAAACAATGAACAATGACCATTTGGCTACCTGTATTAAACAATGAACACTGCCTGTTTGGTTACCTGTATTAAACAATGAACAATGACCATTTGGCTACCTGTATTAAACAATAAACACTGCCTGTTTGGTTACCTGTATTAAACAATAAACACTGCCTGTTTGGTTACCTGTACTGAACGATGAACACTGCCTGTTTGGTTACCTGTATTAAACAATGAACAATGACCATTTGGCTACCTGTATTAAACAATGAACACTGCCTGTTTGGTTACCAGTATTAAACAATGAACAATGACCATATGGCTACCTGTACTAAACAATAAACACTGCCTGTTTGGCTACCTGTACTGAACAATGAACACTGCCTGTTTGGTTACCTGTACTGAACAATGAACACTGCCTGTTTGGTTACCTGTACTGAACGATGAACACTGCCTGTTTGGTTACCTGTATTAAACAATGAACAATGACCATTTGGCTACCTGTATTAAACAATGAACACTGCCTGTTTGGTTACCTGTATTAAACAATGAACAATGACCATTTGGCTACCTGTATTAAACAATGAACAATGCCTGTTTGGTTACCTGTATTAAACAATGAACACTGCCAGTTTGGTTACCTGTACTAAACAACAAAACGCTCACATATATCAGGTAAATTTAACATTTCCAGTTTTAACAGTTAAATTTAATGCTCCAACCTTTACCTTTGGACCTCAGGTAGTCAATGGTTAACTTGGTTTATACTAAAGAACATATCTTTTTGAGAGTTCCAGACCTGAATGACACCCAAGGGTTGTGATCACTCTTGATCTTTACATTAAATTAACATTTACAGATTTTTCTGTTAAAATTAGTACGAAATAAATAAGTGATCCACCTACCTACGGCTATAAGTGGTTCATATACATTCCAGTTTTTGGTTGTGAGAGGGGGGCACATCCGGATCACCGTGATAGGGGAGGTAATCCCGTTCAGCAGGCCCGTCATCAGGAACCTCAACATGACCCCGTGACCTTTAGAGGCAGCTTCACTGTCAGGACTAAGCACCTGAGACTGACCAATCATATCGCTCAGTGTATGTCTGGGATATGGAGCTGATTTGTCACGGAGCTCCTGATTGGTGGAGTCTGTCAAGTCACCTGGGGTGTACAGAGGGGAGTGTTTCCCGTTGGAGTTGCTAGGCTGAAAGGCAATAAATAAATACTGTCAATTGCACACATTCTTTTTACACATAAACATACAAACACACTTTTCCCACTGAGTATCTGAGTATTGAAACTTGGGTAAAAACTGATATTTTTCACTTCATTTCTCAAAGATGAATCTCTAGTTTGATTCCAAGTCACATATATGAGAGCATAGTGATTGACCATCCAGGAACCTTGAATTTCTCTAGGTACTTCACCAGTTTCCTCATACAATTATAACCATTATGCGATTGTCTGCACAATTTGTTTCTTAACGAATGTAAAATATTTTAATAAATGGTAAAAATAAAAATATGTCCTTGTAACCAACCTGAAAATCAACGGTGTGAATATCCCAAAGGATCAGTCTACTGTCGGACAGCAGGAGACAAAGTGTCGCTTCCGACACTGGATTGTACATGACCCCCGACACCCGACAGTGGCGTGTCATCCGGATAGAGTCTGACTGACAACGGAGGTCATAGGCCACATCATAGGATATACTCGGTGGAGTGTCGTCTGAAGAAAGATAAATGTCGTTATTTAAAGGCTAGAATATTTTAACATTAATCTAAATGTTAAGAAAAACAGACAACATATTTTATTGACGTAAACTCTACACTTTCTTGTCATATACATAGTGATGTGAAATTACAGATTCATCATAATTTTTATGAGTTACAAAATTAAATATCATTACATGTATAAAATAGCCGTATCCAACAAACAGTAAACAAGATTTACATAATCCAATTAACTATAACATTAAATTTTCCAAAGAGCACATGTCACATGTTGAAGCATGACCGAAAAAGTGTGACAGACAGACAGATGGACAGACAACAGAAAAGTGATCCCTATGTATCACCTCTGCTTACAGCAGGTGACACAAAAAATGCTGATTTAATACCTGACTTTTTTTTCATTTCTGTGCAACTTCAGATCATCCTTACAGCAGGGTTACAGAGTATTTCTACCTATAAATGAACGTATTTTATACACAAACAGTCCTGTCCGTCAGATGTTTCCACAAACACAACAGTATACTTACCAAATGCACCGCTTCCTTCTGAGGCGGGTGTGGTGATGGCAGTGTTTTTCCTCCTGACCCGACATGTGATACTCCCATTCTCATGTAGACAGTATAGCACATCGCGGTGGCGCATTGGTAACACCTATATAACACAAAATTAGATCTGACATAATTTAGTATATCGCCTACTGCTATCACCAGGCTTACATTTGTTGGGTTTAATGTCCTATTAACAGTATTTCTGTAATATGGAGACTACATCTACTTGAGACATATATAGTGCTACCAAACTGCAGTATCACGCCATAGACATGTGGCATGAAACCACAACCAGTAACACTGTCCTGACACTGGGCCAACCTATCATGAAACTATCTAGTCCTTTATATGCTGAATTCTAATCAAGGGAGCTATACCAGTACCATTTTTTTCCACTTTTATACTGGTATGTCGCTGCCAGGTATCAAACCTAAGACCTCCCACTCCCATGGTCACCAGGGACAGTCCATCCAGTGAAATACTGGATCAAAAGGCAATAAAATATACAGAGTGGAGTCATAAGATAAATATTACAATTAAAACAGTATAAAACATGTTTTCATTGCCATTCCTTTACACAAGATACCCTACTACTTACCTCCATGAAGGGAGAGCCCGTTCTGTCAGCCGTGATGATGCCGACGGTCTGGTTAATTTCGAGATCCAGGATGAGAACTTCGCGCGCGTACACCAGTATCAGATGGTGCCGACAAGCCTGGTGGTACGTCAGCTGAATACACTCGTTCAGTGTGATGTTCTCATCCTCACCCCTGGAGAGAATTTGATTTGAATTATCTAATGTTTATTTTTTACATGGCGAGTGCTCTACCGCCTGAGCTACTCAGTCATTAACACAAATCTCTCACCAATAATCGTTACTTTTAGAATGTCACATAACTCAAGTCAATTGTAAATTAAAAACACTGTTTGTGATTAAAAGAAGACTTAGTTAAAGTTTAAGTACATTGTTTCTTTTATTGCAAAACCAATGTACCGGTACTAATTTTGAACAAGAGGGCCAAGATGGCCCTAAAGACGCTCACCTGAGGACATTTGTGCTGACCAAGTTTGAGGAAGATTGAATCAAAATTGTGGCCTCCAGTGTGTAAACAAGGTTTTTCTAAGATTTGACCTACTGACCTACTTTTCAATCGCTTTTTAGGTCTGTTAGATTAATGATCTTCGATAATTCGTTGAAATTTCTGAAGAGAATCGTATACCTACCAAACTGAAACCGGAAATGGAGGGCTGAATAGTTTCCTAATTTTTCATTGGTTAATAATATTATAACCTAAAACGACCGAATGTGTTTTTATTACCAACAATACGATTATCTGTACTTTCATATCTTTCTTAAAGAAAACCTTTATTTAATATACAATTGACACAATATATTCTCTTAGTCTTTTTATCATTTTATTTAATCGTAGATACTGATTTTAATATAAAACATATATCAAGTATGTAATTTAAAGTAAAAAGTGATTCAATCAGGGACCAAATTTTAATCATTATCTAGTCATAATCTCTCAAACTAGTAATATTGCAAAATATTTTTTTTATGATTGGTCTATATGAATTATGTGGGTACGGACAACTAGACAATATTTCACATCAAATCTATAGATTAAGCTCTAGGTCTTTTCCTATGTAACTCTATGTGAAACAAGTGACCACTGGTGCGGGGTCATTTATCATTGTAAGGCTATGATTTGAACAATCTTGGTAATGAACCATCAGATGATGCTACATACCAAATATCTAAGCTCTGGGCCTTATGGATTTACAGAAGAAGATTTTTTAAGATTTTCCTATATAACTCTATGTAAAACAAGTGACCCCTGGTGCGGGGGCATTTATCACCATAGGGCTATGATTTGAACAATCTTGGTAATGAACCATCAGATGATGCTACATACCAAATATCTAAGCTCTGGGCCTTGCAGTTTTGCAGAAGAAGATTTTCAAAGTTTGAGTTTTTAAAATCTATTTTTAGCTCCTGTGACCTACTTTTTCAACCAATCTGAATAATTTGTACAACTTTGATAGAGGGCATCATAAGGATGATTCCTGTGAAGTTTGGTCAAAATCCCTTCAGCGGTTCAGGAGGAGATGTTCTTTAAAGCAAATTGTTGACGACGGACGGACGCACGCACGCACGCACGGACGACGGACGACGGACAAAAGGTGATCACAATAGCTCACCTTGAGCACTTCGTGCTCAGGTGAGCTAAAAACAACAGTGTTTAATATTGAAGTTTTTTTATTTTGGGGTCATGTGTCCCCTAATGGTTAGATTTTGGGGATCATTTGAAAGTTTTGGGAGGCATGCTTAGTTTAAATACTAATTACTATGTATAAAAATTAGTTTTTTTTTATGACCAGAAGGCCTACTAATCTGATAAGAAAATTTTAGTGTGCACTATACATGGGTGATTAAAGACGTCTGTTATTCTAAGCATGCTTTTTTTTTAATATTCCATTTTCTGAAAACGAAAATGATGCTTTCAGAAGAGTTTTTAAAACTGCATCATTGATGGCAGATTGGTATGAAACTTTGGGGTCAATTCATCTTAGAATATGTCAAAATGCACAAATTTGTGTGTCATCAAAAACACTGTAACAAATTCCTACAATTGAGGTTACTTTGTATACTTTATCTAGGATATCTGACCTCTGCTTGCCCTCCCCAACCAGTATCTGGGTCATCCTCTTAGCCAGGGTACGGGAGGACGAGGTGGACTGCTTTCTCTCCAGACTCCCCGTCATCACGTCACTCTTGGCCGCTGCTGGAAATATAAACAGTGTCACATAACATCTACGTAAACCAAATGATTTCTAGCTATCACTATAGAAGAAGAACCCTGGCAGCATTGGTTACGATTATGACAATTAATACAAAGGTTGTGAGACTGAGCCTTGTAGAGGAAGGATTCTTTCATGGCCTTCCTCAGCACAGAGTACTGGTCCAACCAAGGAACTACTTAAAAGGTCTAGTAGAATTTGTAGAAACTTGTTTCCAAATCTACAGAATAGAAATAAATCTTCAGCCAAATAGAAATAGCTTCAATGTATATGGCAAGATTTCAAATCTTAAAAGTATTTAAGTATCTATATTCATCACTTTGTTAATCATATATACTATCATGGACATACTTAATACCTATGTATATTTCATTAAGATTAAATAAATATAAAAAATAATGTTCACATACACTGCAGGTATACCGAGCAATAGCAATATCATACGAACAAGAGCACCGCATGTCGATGCCAACACTCGTCTCCTAGGTTGTTATTTTTTTTTAAAAAGGGGGAGATAAATTAGGTTAAAATGGATCTCCTAAGTGTTATGGCCATTGATGAGAATGTAGCCCTTTTAATGAAGTTTGATGACAGACGATTAAATAGTTTAGAAGTTATAGCCGACATTAAGTTTTTCACGATGACGATAACACCAACGTCAAGAGTGATGACAATAGCTCAACCTTTTTTCACTGAAATACACACAAGCTAAAAATATATTTAGATGTTGCAGTATGATGGGGAGCATTAAAATGGATTTCATGTCATATTGTGACTCTACACTGTACTGTACCAGGGATTTTATTTTGGTAAATAAATTACCTTTTACAGGTGGTTTCCTCTAGCCAAAAACTGACATTTTTTCCCAAAATAACTACAGTCCATTTACAATAATTCGAACAGTCTGCGGACTGACTGAAATGTTCGAAAAATCGTGTCATCCGAATTTCCGTGTCTACCTACCCGTGGACAATTTGTGTATTTGTAAGAAATACACATCGTGACAATTTGTTGGCTTATGATATACATGTATATAAAATATAGAACACAGTTATGTCTTATGTTTTATTTTATTCTTCATAAAAATCATAAATCACATATAAAAGCACAACATTGTCAACAATAAACAATTATTTACAAGCCTTATTTGTAACCTGGGCCCTTCACTGAATTACTTGGAAATTGAAAATTACCTATCTCTATTCAGCTATCCTCCCAGCTGACCTGGGCCCTTCAATGAATTATTAGAATAATAAATGGTAACTTACAAATGCATCTGTAAATATACAAATCGTTGTTATTGATGACTTGATATTACTCTTGCAGAGCATACAACAAAAGTGTGGTTCAAAACTTACACTGATATGTATAGTTAAATAAAAATTCACTCAGTTTGTTAACACTCTTGGAAATCAAGTGACACCTGTCATCGGTTTTCATCACCTTAATTGAAATAACCGCCAATCAATTAGCTTCTGTACACATAGGTGTGAAAATATGCATGCGTGTAAATTTCGGTGACACAGTGTCCAAATTATTGTGTCATTAATCAACAACTTGATTGCTTGTTGGGCCTGTAATAAAGTTTGAATTGTCACATTTATCCGAGTAATTGTAAAAGGAATTATTGCATTTATTTTATATGGGATATGTAGAAAAACTTGACGGGACCGTGACATTTATTCGAATAATGCAGTCAAAACGAAAAATCGCATTCTGAATTATCGTAAATGGACTGTATGTATTTTCCCAATGAAAAAAAATTAATTTTAAAGAAATTTGTGTTATTCCACAATTCTAATATTGATTTGAAACTTTCTCTGACATATACCAACTATAATTAGGAAACTGTTTTGTTAATTTATAACATTTTCATATCTTATGATTTCCCAAGTTTTTATTTATAACGTTAATTTTCCCAATTAGAAGGCCAAAGGTTGAAAAAATAAATTTTAAAAAATATCTCTGTGTACAAACTTACCTGAAGGACTAGAGATGTAGAACTTCTTCCCATTACTAGAAGGAGTCTTCGTGATGGAGAAGTCATCTATAAATAATATACAGTCTTGTCCCAGGACTAAAAAGGAAAGAATGTGTTATAGCTTAGCATCGGTATTTATCAGTAAATGAAAATTACAATCTGTGATTACTACAATTTAATATGGAAATACTTGTGTTCTGCCGTATATGATATCCACTTCTTACACCAGGTTACCCAAAAACTGTTTGACTTGTGATGTTTAAGGTAAAGTCCCTGTATTGGTTCCGCTACATTTCGGACCTCATGGCCTTTCACGGAGATAACCAAGGTTTCCTTATGTTTCATAAGGGTACCTTGGTTATCTTGGTAGAGGTTAAGTGGTCCAAGACGTAGCAGAACCATTACAGGGACTTTACCTTAAATCAAAGTGATTAATATCCTGTTGCACCCCTTTGACCGAATAATAAACATGTAAACAGATTTTGAATTTTTTATAAGGAAGGATGGGACACAACGGGATGCAATGAGACAAGACAGGATGACACATTGCCATGATTCCTATATATAGCCCCACTGCAGTGTGGGTTTGTACTGATCCTACACACGGAAATACATATTTCTGTGTAAAGTCATTACCACTAATTACTGATTTGTTTCATTAACTACATTTCCTAGGCATGTATTTCAATTTGTAATTTTCTAAATTTTAAAATGTGTTAAGCTCTACTGACGTTACATGGATTTCTACTGACCCTACATAGAATTATACAGGGGTCACCATATGACCATGATTCAACCAATGAAAACTCAAGAAACTTGTGGGTGGAAAAACAAACACTTATCACAACACCCATGTACACTTACAAGCAACATTCTTGTAGTTGAAGGGATCCAATGCAAGACTGATGAGTGACTCTGTGTAGGATTTCTTCCATAGCTTGGTTCCCGTGTCAGCGTTCCACAAGATGACGGAGTAGGGTGGATGTAGCGCCACCAGGAGGTCGTGGGAGGCGTCCTGCCATGGCAACCACTCCAGGCCTGGGATAGGAATACATAGAGATACAGTTAGATCAGTTCCAATATAACTATAGTTCATAACAAAACACACTCTGCTTACTATAGTCACTCTCTAAAATGGAAAAGAAATTACAGAGATTTAGTGAATATTTTATATTTACTAGACAGGGATCATTTTTGTGAATGATTTTGACAGATTTTCCCACTTTTTTTCCTTAAAATCTGTACAAGTGAAAATAATCCTGTATACAAAGGACTTAAATCCCTGACTTGACTAACATCATTTGTCAAATTTTGCAAGTATTTCCAGAAACAATAAGTCTGCCTCAAGATGTCAATGTTTGTTGTTATAAGTATCATATATTTTTTACATCAACTAAAAATATTTCTTTTTTATAGAACCTTTTATAGAACAGAACAGTATATATGTTTTATTTCTTTGGATTTAAACATAGATCATGTTCCTCATCTTTAAACACAATAACATGCAAGTACAATCATGGTCAAAGAAATATGTTTAACATAAGCCTATCACAATAGCACAAAAGAAAAAAAATATATAAGAGAGTAAATGCATAAAAATGTCATTTGGCTAATAACTAATATTAATCCCTCTCAATTATTTCTGGGGTGGACCAGTACTTAGTGCCTGGAAATGTCACAAAAGATCCAACCTTTCATCATCATGTGTTCAAACCCACAACCATTATGTTATTTACACTGCCTCTGGACCACAGACTGATCCCAAAATTCAATCACCAGTGAACACATGTCTCACCTTGTATAGGTTTGTTTCCATCAGAGAACTCTGTTTTGGCTTCGCCCAGGTTAACATCCCAGATTACGATACTTCCGTTATTGTCCGCCGAGGCCAGACGTAGGCAGTACGGGCTTCCCATATCATGGTGATAATTCTCCCGCGCCCACTTCACCTATTATGACAATAAATCTTAGTTATAACAAGGTCATTTTCGGAAGATGGGAAAAGGGCATTAATAACATATTTTGAAAAATATTGCCATTTTCTTTACATGGAAAAAAGAAAAATCCTGCAGTAAATAGCAAATTAAGGGAAAATTGCATAAATTTGAAGAAATTTTCAGAGGCATAGACGTATATGAAATGGCCCTCATTAAAAATGACAAAAAGCTCAGCTAACAATGTATGTAATTGATCGTTTTCACTTTGCTTATTGTTCAAATAATAGAGTACATGTATAATGAACTTTTTGTAAAGCAGGACCCAATGCAAGTAACAGAATGTGATGTGACAACACACATGATTTCTATATAGTCCCAATTCCCATTGTGAACCTAAACTTATTTATTTATTTTACGTCAATTGGGAAACAAGTTCTTACAACTTATGCTAATTCCTCTCAACGGTTCCTGGGTTGGACCAGTACTTTGTGTCTGGAAAGGTCATGAGGAGTCTTTGCCCCCAACAGGGTTCGAACCCACAAGCTTCGGATCCGCATCTGTAATCGTTCCTGGGTAGGACCAGTACTTTACGCCTGGGAAGGTTATGAGGAATCTTTGCCCCCAACCTGGTTTGAACCCACAACCTTCAGATTTGTAATCAGGTACGTTTCCACTGGACCACGGCGTCTTTCCCTTTATGAAGCAGGTTATCATAAAATAGCATAGCTAGGTTGCTATGTTAGCTTATAACCTCCACAAACATTATTGCCAACCTTGGCTAGAAACATGAGTGAGGATCTTACCTTAACAACATGGGACTTGTGTTTATCTAATACCTGCAGCACCTGAAAAGTAGGAAAACACATTCAGCTGCTCAACATTTTTTTTCTCAGATATACCCTGGTACATGACTCATGAGAGAAAATATCTTAATTAAATCTTATTTCTAGGTTCCTCCTTCAATTTGCTATTAGACATTATCTTAAATCCCATATACTAAGACTTTATAGAAAATCTATATCATACTGAAATTTATTCTTACGTGTTTTTTTTACAAATAAAGGGCCATAACTCCTGATCTCCAGGTGTATTATTAGCCAAAATCAAACTTAACTGAGATATTCTTGCTGTTAGTTTCTAAGTTTGAACAAAATTGCTAGTGATGTATAACAATCTGAACTGTATATGATGGATGATGATGGAGGTTCTGATAATAAAAGTTGAATTTACATATGCCAGTAGTCATTATCAGGAGTCAAAACTTACCTGAACAGTCCTGGGGTCCACTACCACAACAAAATTGTTACATCCATGAGCTACTAGACCCTGCCAGCCCCTGAAATCAAGATACTGTCACTGCACTGATTCTGATTATTTAAATTTTGTCAGAAACCTTATCTTATAGTAGCTTCTTCAAGTCATGCATTAATTTTTGTTGTCATGAGAATGGTGGTAGCTTTTACACTGATTTATACAATTGTCTAGATTTTGAATTGATACAGCTATATGTCCAGCACAGAAGCATGCAGATATAAACATCAATATTCCTAAAGAAAATTTCAAGACAGGACTGGTATGTGAACATGGTATTACAATCCACATCCACAGGAGTTTGAAGTTCTATCAATAAATAAGTAATATACAGTAAACGATAAGCACTGTACATAATAAAAGAAACACAAGCAAAGCCTTTTCGACATCCAACCCACGTTTTGGTAAATTATATGATTGGAATAATGAATGGTAGCAATCCAGTGAGCCTACTCTAAAGAGTATACTAAAATGCACCCAAAACAACCGATGGTATTTTAAATCACGCCATTCTACAGGCATAATTCAACAAGTTTTGCTCATTTTCCTGAGTTGACAGTTTGTCATTGGAGCCATTTGCTGATGTCACACAATTACAGCTCAGTGGAAATATGATGCAAGAAAGAGTAACGTCCCTTGATGGGTTTTCCCACCTTATTATTCCATCTTATTTTAAATATTTAATTATTTGAATAGCAATATATGAAATGTTTCAAATCAGCATATCTGTATATTTATTAAAAACCTAAGGCAATAGAACAAACAATTTTATCACAAAATATAACATTTTATCACAAAGTAAAATATGTAAACATTTTTCCCCGAAGCTGAAACAGTGTGACGTCAGCGAATGGCTACGATGACAAAATGTCTGCACAGGAAAATGAGCAAAAATTGTCAAGTTATTCCTGTAGAATGGCGTGATTTAAAATATTATCAGTTGTTTTGGGTGCATTTAAATATTCTCTATCGAGTAGGCTTGCTAGATTGTTATCAGTCATCATTCTGTTCATATAACTCAGCCAAAAGCATGATGGTTGGCGAAAAGGCGTTGCATTCCTTGTGGTTTTTTCTTATATGTAGACAGGGTTAGATAATATAGTTAATGTATTATAAAGTTTCTGTGTGTCACGTATTATTTGTTTACAGTGCACGTGAATCTTGTGTTCGTCATTAAGTCTCGTGTTTTGTACTCGCCAGCCTCGTTTTGTATTCGTCTAACCTGTGACCTGTTTCTTATGAATATTTATAAAACCTTCTGAAAGTATTTTACCTTATTAGGAAATATCTGAATTTTGAGAGTGAGACAGAGTGCGTGCTGCACAAGCTTTTAATTTAAATTTCGCTGTCTTCCGCCTCCCTAAACTTCACGGCACTCTCTCTCTGGTCGCCGAACCGTACGGTTCTGGTTCTTCTACTTCAATCAACTTCTTTCAACTTTGTCAATGTTGAATGGCATCATTTTCTTGTTGAGTAGAAAGATATTTCGACTGTTTCAACTTTACATATTACGTGAAACTATTATTTGGAACTTATTTCTTGATTTGGTAAAGACGAAGCAGAATCCACGTATTTTTTCTTATTGTAACCCCGGCTACATATATATAGGGCTTATTTTTTCTATAGATTCTTTATTTATTGACAGAACTTCAAACTCCTGTGCCCTATCAATATGGTGCTCTAAGCCGACATGCTATTTTTGGTTGTCAAGCCTCTATAGCCAAAAGTAGAACAATATCACAAATTACAGGTATACAAATGTGGACTTCAATACACCCAGAATACTATACAGTGAGTGTTAAGCTCCTGTAGTCATGGATTTGAGTCCCACAATGACCAGTCACTAAACTTATGTTTTCCTGCTGTAATTATTAAATAGAATTGTAGTGATGTTACCACTATTTGCATGCATATGTAAAAAATGCCAAGACCGCCATTCTGTAATAATAGAGAAATAAGGGTACATCATGTTAGAGGCAGGTGCGCCGTCCCAGGTGCGCACTGTACATTGGTCTAATCCGTTTACCTGGCTGTGTTTAAGTTTCACAACAATTATAGACAAGCAGTTCCTCAACATTTATGACATGTTTAAAAATTGTTTTAAAAAATTACTAAATTTTATGATTTTTTTTCTTAAATATTCTATTAAAACATTATTTCAATGAAGATACAGATAAATCTCAAATTGCCTCAATGCATAAAATGACATGCTGTTTGAGTGCAGCAGGAAATAAAATAAACCAGTTTATGTTCAGATAACAAGAAAAACATTACCAATCACATGCTCCTTTGTTAGATGCGTGAAGAACACCTGTTATAACTTTTGGTGACAACTTCATAATGACAACCAAAGTCGCGAAACAGACCTAAAAGGAAAAAATGCTTCAGTCTATCATGACAGCATCCGACATCCGTTTTGACAACATTGATAGTCTAACCTAAAACATAAAAAGAACATAATAAATATATCTTGTAATAAGTAAACCTGTTTTGGAAACCATAAATTCCATTAGATTTTGTAACAATTAGCTATAATGGAGTAATTATAATGGAAAAATATTTCCAACTATTTTATTTATAATTTATTTATTAATTTTATTACCTTGCAAAGTCAGATTATTCAAGGGTAGATAATCAAATTAGTGTGGCTTGACTTTTACCGGACTAATATTAGTCCCGAGGAATTCCGATATCCGGTGTTCAGGTGAAAAAAATATTTTGGCATCCGTGGCAGTTTATAATTAATGTTTTCTTGTAGAATACGGAATTTCATAGTAAATATATCATTGTATTTTCTTTCTATCCTGGAATTCAAAAAAGGATATGATTTTGAAATCAATATGTATTCTTTAATATTTTTTTAAATAAAATGTAATGAGTATTCGCCACCATTGTATATCGTACCCTAAATAAGTGCGTTGACAATGTTGATAATAAATGCAATTTTATCCCCTATCCGTGATAACAAATTATGCCATCGATTTCAATTCATTCACTTTTTTAAAAATGTAAATCCAACACATGATTTCAAAGGTTTTTTAATTATTTATTAAATGAATATTATTAATTAAATTATTTATGGTTGACTAACCAGTTTTCGGGGTATAACAAGTTTTCGGGGTATTTTACTTTTACATCGTTTGCGCGTGAGAACGTGATATAACGAGTTGTTTTCGCTGTCCCATATGATCAAAATAAATGTCAGCCATGCTCTAATATTCAAATTAAGACATCATGGGATTTCTTGTGTAAATTCTGGACAATGTTTAAGATGCACGTCCATTTCATTAAAATCATGAACTCGTATTTGATTAGCTGTTTTGTAGATCAATCTCATCTGAATTATTTAAATTGACATATTTTCAAACAAAAATCCATTTATATTTTTATTTAAGTTAATACAACTTACAAGTTTAGTATTTTGCGCAGACAGCAAACTAAATGTTATCAGTTACCCAGATAATAAGTCACATGATGGCTAAATTTGAATAAAAAATTGGCGAATATTTGCTATGAATTTTAAGGGGATGGAAAATAGCTTGTGCAAGAGGTTTTTTAAGGCGTGTAAAGTATATGATTTGTGATGAATATGTGTAAAAATGTTTCAGTTTTCCATACGTGTCATCAATGGTAACTGTCATTAAGTTAAAAATGAAAAAATGATCGTCGAACGGGGTGGGTGTAAGGTCAGCAGTTTTCCCGGATAAAGATGCAACTTTTTTCCGACCGTGGATGCCATCAGAAAAAAAATTACTCAGAACAGAATCTCAGACGAAAAAAAGGCTCTATAAATATCAAATCATTAAGCATTATTTCCCTGAAATGGAATTTTGATGTATATTTAACTAATAGAGTAGGTTGAGCTTAATTTGTAAATACCCCCGAAAACTTGTTAGTTACTTTTTATGTCATCACCATTGACCTACATTGGAAGGAACGCTGCTCTGTTTTAATCGAGATGATTTTAAGAGCGCAAATGTGTACAGGGAGTGACAAAATTTGTTGCTGCACCCCTTTATTCTAATCAAATGAAAAATTTAATGATATTTGATATGCAAATATAAATCGATCTCGTTAGTACCCCAAAAACTTGTTAGACCATTATAATCATGTATGTCATTTTTTCAGTTTGAGATACACACATGACAGCCTGAAAACAACACTATGGGAAAAGCAAGTTTCGGGGCATCATTAAGAACAGAAATTATTGTTCGTTTTCTATTAATAGCTTTTTTCCAGTAAGTACAAAACTTTTCCCAATTTTACATGTTTCAACTGTAAATATGATAGAACTGTATATCGGAGAAAGAGAGAGTAGTATTTTTTTTTCAACCTTAAGGTATGATAATAAAAGATATATCACTTATGAAAAAAAAACATCGTAGTTTCGTTAAAATGCACACTGTTATGCACCTCAAGGCGGTGTGCAGCGAGCCTAATCTCTACTGAGATCCGTTCCAGTTATTTTTTTGTATTGGCCTCCAGCCAATATGAAAAAAATAACCAGAGCGGATCTCAGTAGAGATTACAGCGGCCATACATAAATCTTTTGACAGAAAAACGACAGGTCCCGACAGGCAAAAATTTGAAAGACAGATTATTTATTTAACACATCTGTCATTCCAGTTACACAGACAAGGCACATTTTGTATTCTTTCGTGAAATACAGAAGGAAGAGTATTGGCTTTACAAGTTTCCTAAGACACCCAGTTATTACCCAAGTCAATTTCTTTGGGTAAGTATTGAAGCAACCATTACATTACGTTACTTTATAGATATTTGTTTTACAATTTGAGGGCCGACCATAAAGCCATTTTTACTTGACACTACAAATGGTCCATTCTACAATTTACTGGGACAGCCCTCTTTTATACAGGGTAGTTCCAGGACTGTTTGACCCAGTGTTGAGATAATGAGACTGGGTGTGGTATCATGCTACATGTCTATGATGTGATACTGCAGTGTGTCAGCACTATATCTGTTTCAAGTAGACATTGCCTCCAAATGACTGAAATACTGTTGTTGGGACGTTAAACTCAATAAATAAACAAAAAACTAACGCTATACTTAGAGAATATAGAAGTGGAAGCAGAGAAATACATTACTGTAATGTAACTTTTTGGTGCAAGGAAATGGAACAGTTTTCGCAGATGAAATATAATTTATTTATCAAAGACATGTCAAAAACTGCAATTATAAAATTAAATGTTTGGTCAGCATTAATTGTTTATGATGATAAATCATTAAAATTTTATTTGCAATCCTATATTGGCTTTTGAACAACCTGGGCAACATAGTATCTAGATATTGCCCTCCCTGCTATAACAGTTACTTGCCTGTGTTTCAGCTGACAGTGTTCGGTGTGCCAGCTGTGACTGTGTTGATCACCTATATATTCACAAAGGATATTGTGGATGCAGTACAGGCTCTATTGGGTACCAGATGCTTTTTCCCCTCTCTATACCTCCCAATTATCTGGCTTTAAGCCTTTTGATGATAGTATTTTCATCCTGTCATGTAATTTTCACAATATCACAGTATTGCATATATTTCTCATTATTCCAACTACCTATTGAAAATGCCCCTTCTCCTCATTTTTTTTTTACCACTAAGGCTTTTATGTGTGTTTTTTGTTTTGGTGGGATTATATATTTATATGTTATTGTTTCCATTACCTTTTCTTAATGCTTGGTGTAGGGATGTAACGATTCATTGATGCATCGCGATTTTCCATGTCCACGATGTATGTATCAAAAAGAAATTTTTATATGGCAATACATTGTGATGCAGTACAGATTTTACCTTGTGATGCATCCATACAGCTGACAAGTATCTCAATGCGCAAACAATTTTTTACCTTGTAATATTCGTTATGTGTTTATACAATATTCTGCCGCATATGTCATGTTCCCGGATAAAGGTCAGAATGCAGTGTTGTTTTTTTAGCTCATCTGAGCACAACGTGCTCATGGTGAGCTTTTGTGATGGTCCGCCGTCCGGCGTCCGTCGTCCATCGTGCGTCGTCAACTTTTTAATTCAAACGACTTCTCCTCCTAAACTACTGGGCAGATTTCAATAAAACTTTACACAAATGACCCTTGGGTGACCCTCTTTCAAGTTTGTTCAAATGGTTCAAGTCTGTTGAATAACTAGGTCACAGGAGCTAAAAATAGACAAAAAAATTGCAATCTTTAAAAATCTTCTTCTCTGAAACCAAAAGGCCCAGAGCTTTGATATTTGGTATGTAGCATCATCTTATGGTTTTCTACCAAGTTTGTTCAAATTATGGCCCTGGGGTCAAAATTGGCCCCGCCCTGGGGGTCACTTTATTTACATAGGCTTATATAGGGAAAACTTAGAAAAATCTTCTTCTCCGAAACCGTATGGCCTAGAGCTTAGATATTTGGCATGTAGCATTGTCTAGTGGATCTCTACCAAGATTGTTCAAATCATGGCCCTGGGGTCAAAATTGGCCCTGCCCCGGGCGTCACTTTATTTAACATAGGCTTATGTAGGGAAAACTTAGAAAAATCTTCTTCTCCGAAACTGTATGGCCTAGAGCTAAGATATTTGGCATGAAGCATTGTCTAGTGGATCTCTACCAAGATTGTTCAAATCATGGCCCTAGGGTCAAAATTGGCCCCGTCCTCGGGGGGTCACTTTCTTTAACATAGGCTAATATTGGAACAAATCAAGAAAAATCTTCTTCTCTGGAACCATATGGCCTAGAGCTTAGATATTTGGCATGTAGCATTGTCTAGTGGATCTCTACCAAGTTTGTGCAAATTATGGCCCTCGGGTCAAAATTGGCCCCGCCCTGGGGGGTCACTTTCTTTAACATAGGCTAATATTGGAAAAAATCAAGAAAAATCTTCTTCTCCGAAACCGTATGGCCTAGAGCTAAGATATTTGGCATGAAGCATTGTCTAGTGGATCTCTACCAAGTTGTTCAAATCATGCCCTGGGGTCAAAATTGGCCCCGCCCCGGGGGTCACTTTTTTACATAGGCTTATATAGGGAAAACTTAGAAAAATCTTCTTCTCCGAAACCGTATGGCCTAGAGCTAAGATATTTGGCATGTAGCATTGTCTAGTGGATCTCTACCAAGATTGTTCAAATCATGGCCCTGGGGTCAAAATTGGCCCCGCCCTGGGGGTCACTTTCTTTAACATAGGTTAATATAGGAATATATCTAGAAAATTTTTCTTCTCTGGAACCTTATGGCCGGGAGCTTTGATATTTGGCATGTAGCATTGTCTAATGATCTCTACCAAGTTTGTTCAAATAATGGCCCTGGGATCAAAATTGGCCCTGCCCAGGGGGTTTCTTTCTTCAACATAGGCTAATAAAGGAAAAAATCTAGAAAATTTTCTTCTCTGAAATCATATGGCCGAAAGCTTTGATATTTGGCATGCAGCATTGTTACCTTGATCTTTAACCTATCTTTTGTTACTTTATGGTGGGACATTTTATCTTTACTCAGGTGAGCGGATTAGAGCCCTCGGGCTCTTGTTTAATTTCACAATGATAATTTATTTGATACTTAACAGTATTTATGCTTTGTTATTGTTATAGTTGATAACCTGTGTTTTGGAATAAATGCTGTGAACAGTTTAAGAAGTTTTTATATAAACACCTATGTGGTTTCAAGTATGAAAGTAAGTATCCTGATATGCATTGCATCACCACTTAAATATCACAATACACATTGCAATTTATTTGCTTCTGCAATTTGTATCGTAAATTGCATCATTTGAAAAAGCGCCGTTGTCCAGAGGTAACATACCAATTATGGATCTGAAGGTTGTGGGTTTGAACCCAGTTGGGGGCGAGGACCTTTCATGACCTTCCCAGGTGCAAAGTACTGGTCCAAACCCAGGAACATTCGAGAGGGATTAGTATAAGTTGTAAGAACTTGTTTTAAGTTCAAACTAAAAAATAAATATTGTGATTATTCAAAATTTATTGAATTTTGGGTCATGACTAGTAAATGACCACTATTGATTTTGGGTTCACTGGGTTAAAGGTCAAGGTTGCTGTGATCTTGAATGTGAAAATAGTTTCCAATAAGCTCTTGTTTCAACTAGTATAGAACAAAAGTCTTTTGTCAAGATTGTAGATAAGATATTATTAGTATTTTAATTTCATTTAACACTTGCATTTGAGTATACCTCTCTTTTTATGCCCCTGAAGGTGGGCATATAGTAATCACACCATCTGTCCATCCGTTCGTATGTCCATCCAGACGTCTGGATTTCGTTTCCGCTCCATAAGTCTGACATTCCTTGATGGATTTTAGAATTACTTGGCAGAAATGTTCACCATCATGAGACAATGTCTTGTGCGCATTCTCAAGTCTGTAGCTCCAAGGACAAGGTCACACTAAGAGTTCAAAGGTCAGAAATGGGGTCTTTTTTTGTGTCTGCTCCATAACTCTGACATTCCTTGATGGCTTTTTGAATTACAGGCAAAAATGTTTACCATCATGAAGCAATATGTTGTGCAATCCCATGTCTGTAGCTCAATGTCAAGGTCACAATTAGAGTTCTAAAGGTTTGTTTTTTTGTGTCCGCTCCATATCTTTGTCACTCCTCAACAGATATTGATTTTTTTTGCATAAATGTACACCATAATGATACAATGTGTTGTGTACAATACCTGAGTTCATAGCTGAAAGGTCATGGACACACTAAGAGGTCAGGTGTCATAAGCCCTGATTGTGCATTGGTTTGTCTTCCATCCGGCTGTCCAGATATTTGGATGCTGTGAGAACTTAAAAAAACTAAAATTATTATAAACTAGCTCAGTGAAACTTGGTATATGAAGGCAATATGGAGATTATGCACCTCATTTTTGAAATTTTTCGGCCGTTAGGCCATTTATTTTCACCCTGACTTCCTGTGAAACACACAGTAATGAAGCGGAATAAAATTATGCTTTTAATTGCTTATTATATACTTTGCTAAATTCCCATTGGTCATTGTAAAATTAGTCAAAAGAAAAGAGAGGAGTTGCGGAAACAAGTTCTTCTTTAGATCTTTGATTGTTCTAAAAGTTGAAGTTTGCTTCGCCTGTGAACAATTTGTCCCGAATAGTAAGACACTGCACCTTTTTAAGGTAAACTGAAAGAGTAGAACGCTAAAAAATAGGAAACACATAGATTTCGGAATTGATTGTTCGACACTGACAGATCCTATATTCAACAAAAACGTAACATCCTGTTTCGTTTTGTAGCCCGCGAAATGAAGTCTAATGTGCAGATGTTTTAAGGCTGTAAGTGTCTACCAAGATTGTACAAATTATTTGGATCCGTGGTATTTCAAAGAGCTGCACTGACACAGGAATTACACAACTGTTAAACCAACAACAAAATTCTATTACATGTTAAACCATTCAGACACTAATCATCAAGCTGGTTACCACGGCCGAGTATCTTTTTTAAAGATATTTCTTGTTCTTGGATAAATTACTGGTTGCTATGGTAATGGAAATAATCAAAATATGCACAACCAGTAGGGGACTTATGGTTCAGTTATGCATATGATTCTAGTTATTGTGTATTTAGTACATGAATAATGCTGTAGTGATTTCACTGTTAAAAATGTTAGGGAAAAGTCAAATATTGGGAAATTTTTCACAAAGCCATGAATATGCTCTTCAGGGGCATTCGTCACACCATGTAACATATCTTATTGAATGTTGTATTGTGAATGAAATGTGCTGCCTTGATATTGCAGGATCCATTCTGTCACTGTATTTAGCAGGATCAATAACAAATTGCATCAAACTTGGAGTTGGAAGGTAAGTGACACAGATCTGATAATATTTCTGATACATAAAAAAAGAGTGATCATCTTAATTATAAAAAGTGACATAAAGGATATATAGTAATCACACACATTGTTGTGTCCTTTCAAATCCAATCTCTTTGCATTACATGTATATCCTTTTTGACAAAATATTTAAGCATCTACCCCAGAATCAGGATGTCGTGGGTTCACACCCCAGCTGCGATATACCAGAGTAGGAAAAAATTGCTGGTATAGTTCTCTTGCTTGGCACTCAGTAAATAAGGGTAGTTCCAGGACTGTTTGGCTCGGTGTCAGGATAATGTGATTGAGTATTGTATCATGTCACATGTCTATGGCGTGATACTGCAGTGTGGCAGCACTATATCTGTCTCAAGTAGACATATAGTCTCCAAATGACTTAAATACTGTTAGTTTAAAAATATTTTGTTCATGCTTACAATAACATTAGTACAATACATATAGGTTGAAATAGATTGGAATTGCTTATACATGTACTAATGCCTCTCCAGGAATGTACAGCTATGAAATAAAGTGAAATACTTTTGGTGGAACATAAACCCAACAAACAAAATTTTCTATATTCTAAAATGATGTTGAGGAACAGAAATAAAATTTTGCACACAGCTGATCTTTTGTGAAAGGTTTGCTGCCAGTGACACATCTCTCTGTGTAAATATTTTATGAGTTTTGGTCCCTTTTTCTCTAGAAAGTTTGGCCTCATGTTGTAACTCTTTAGTAGTAAAGATTTAATATGTGCGATTAGTTAAGTATTGTGTATTTCTGACAGACCACGTCCAGACTACCTGGCCCGATGCTTCCCTGATGGGGATATTAAAGACCCCATGCATTGCCCTGGTAACTTAGAGGATGTGATAGAGGGACGGAAAAGTTTCCCCAGCGGGCATTCAGCATGTAAGTATCTAGCCCAGACTTGCGGTAGATGTATAGAAAATTACTTCCAATACACAACTCTGGTAGGAGCTAGGCTATTTTTAAGTCCTATGTATATTATTGTCAGTTGTGAGATACACTCACTAGATAGTCATTAATTATGATACAGTTCAGTCGTGATGAATGAAACAACATCAAAAGAAATGATGGTGTTTATTGAAAATTACCATAATTTAAATATTTTTTTTAATTTTAACTTAAAAAAGATGTGATGAAACAAAACTGGATGGGAGAAATATGATATTACACTTAGAGTTATATTTAAATGTATATATGTGCAAAAGTATATGTAGATGTTATATAATACCTTCTGATCTTGTTTAAGTGTAAATATGTGCTAAATTATAAGCGGATGCTGTATTAACATTTAGAGTTCAAATATAACTGTATATTTGTCCATAGCTATTGCTTGATCATTAAATAAATTTGTGTTCACTGTTCATGATTATTATTGTTTTATACTTCCAGTATCATTTTCTTGCCTAGCATTCGTAGCATTTTACATTGCTGGCAAACTGCATGTGTTCAGTTCCCACGGGAAGGGGAGTGCCTGGCGATTGGTTGGGTTTGTCTTCCCGTTGCTATGGGCAACTATGATAGCAGTGTCAAGGACAGCAGATTATCATCATCACTGGCAAGGTAGCGTAATGTCTTTGATAGTACTAAAAAGACAATGAAATCAAGTCATATTATAATAAAGCCATTATCAGCATTATTAGGATAAAAGCTTGAATGTAAATTTCTAGTGTTTAATTGGGGAAATCTGTGCCGTAAGACACGATATACTCTATTGTGACATCTTGTTTATTCAATTTTTCAAATTAATTACAGTACATGAACAGAGATTTGTAGATGTGAAAAATGTTGATTTATGGTAATCGATCCATCATAAAATTTTGATCATGGTCCTTCAAGTTACCATAGGAGTTTAATAGTAAATGCAAGTTTTAATAGACTTTGAGCAAAACAGCCTATAACTCTAAGTCACTGGAAGCTTGCATCTGCTCTTGAGCTTTTTTAAGCATTTGAAGGACATTGCTTATAATTTGATGATGGATGGATTACATTAAGCAAGCATATTTTAATGTCAGGCATTAAAGTCGTTAAGAGTACCCAGAGAAAACTGTCAGTTCTTTAAAGGGTGACCAAGTACCATTTCACATACGATAAAACTTCATATAAATACCACCTCAATATAAAGACCAAATCAATATAAAGAACACCTTAATATAAAGACCATTCCCCCAATTAGGACCACTTTTTCTTTCTTTCCATACCAGTATTTCCTGTAAATTGAAATTTGGTTATCAGTCCATCTCATTATTAAGACCATTTGACAGCAGTCCAAAGGGTGGTCTTGTTATCAAGATTCTACTGTATCTCAGAATTTATTTTATATTAGCTACTGCAGACCAAGTGATGTCATATATGTATATTTCCTCTCCCTCCAGACGTGACAGTGGGCAGCTGTCTAGGTATCACCGTGGCCTACCTAGTGTACCGTAACTACTACCCATCCCTGCTGCGGGCCAACTCCCATCTGCCATACGCAGCTCTATCCAGTCCAGACACACAGATACTGTACAGTGACTCACAGCTCCCGCCACACTCGCCCACACATCAACGTATGGAGCAACTGATGAAAATTGTATAGGGAACCAGGACAGGCGATCTTAACTCGCAGGTTAATTCTGTACCACGCCTGAATTACTAAGAATTCAAACAAGATATTTATAAATGCTCATACATATAGTCGGTACAGATTAATTTGCAAACCACTTTCGACCAGTTATGTTTATGCTACCTTAACCTTTTACCTCAAATAGACATGTTTTAACATCTTGTCAAACGGAGCAGACCCAGGAGCTATCAAATCAGGGTCTCCTCAGTTTGATAATACAATATTGTAGCTTAGATTCTACACAATCTCCATGGCAAAGAAAATCCATTTTTTCATATACCATTTAAAATTCAGAAATTTTTATATTCATTAAGTCATAAATGAGGTGAAGGGTTAATTTGCATTCCGTCATAACACAATTTTAATTATGGACCAAAGTCATGACTTTGTTATTGTTTTTACATACATTACTTGCAATGTGTCCAGTTAAATGTGGTTTCTAGAATTGAACCAAAATATAGCATCAAGCAGAGTGTCTGACACACTGTAGAGAAAAAAGGACAACAACTAGCTGAATATGCAGCAAACTGCATGAAATTTTATATAGTGATTCTTGCCATTATAGGTATGACTATGTAAAATTTAAAGCTATTTTTACTTAGAATTATAATATTTACAGTAATTACTCAAAATATTTTTATGTGAAATAACTCTGATGTGACCTTCAAGTGGATAACTAATTCACTATAATTCAATACAAAAGCAAGGTTCGACTGAAAACAGTTTTCAGTCTTAACAGGAGTTGCAAACAGTATAAATTCTGATCAGTTGCAGGATTATCTTGTTATAAATGGTTGTGTACATCATTTTAAATCTGTAATAATAGCCCTATTGTGTTAGCCATTTCACTGTCTGTACCCCAGAACCTCGGATAAGGTAGCAAGTGTATGCTGTAACACTATATCTCTTATGTCTCTCGGGTTTATCATATAGCAGTTTACGCAATTCTAAGATATGCAACTTTTACTAGTGTAAATTAATTCAATATATTCTGTTGTTGTCCTGCTTACACTTTGTTACATACCGCTTGCAGTCACATGATCAAATTGACCAATCAGATAGTTATATTTAGTAAACATTAGCTAAACATAAGCCAGATGCTTTGTAGCTGTTCATAACAAAATGCCATACATATCAGCATATAACCAGCAGGGAAGGGGTTAGGAGTTACACTAGACATGACTCTATGAGGTCATTTCTTATCACATATTTTATAATGTATGGAAAACTTAACAAAAATATCCAAGGTTTAGTATTTACTAAAACTCTTTATTATTCGCAAACTAAGCACTTTTTTATTATACACAAACTAAGCGCTCTACAGTACAAAGAGTGATTATCCGGATTCCATGCCTATTCGAAGTGAGATTACTTAATAAGATATAAATCTTTAGAGATATGTTAAATTTTCTTTATTGTAGTTATTGTTCAGATAATTTACTTGACTTTAGGAGGGGGGTCACTTGAGGTTTAGGGGAACATGCTTATATTCCACCAACTATTCTTAGTGCTAAGTAATACTTAAATAACTTTAAGGCTAAAATCTATAAAATTAAATTTGTTACTCCAATAAAAATTTAAAAAATAAAAAATCTTTCATTTCCAATATATTTTAGTTATTAGGGTTTTAATTTATGTCAAAAATTAAGTTTTGTTTAGCATATAGTAGACCTAATATTGATAGAATTTAAACCTGATATTCTAATTCTGCATTTAAAGGTCACTGTAATTGCTCAATTCTATGTCATAATTGTCAGTTGTACTGGCATGTCTGTCTCTTGTTTGTCGGTTTAACAAAGAAATAACTAAAATCATCGCCATGGTATCATTGCCATGCCATGGACTGTATTGGGAAAACTTGACTGTTTATCACTCATATACATTTTTCTGTACTAGTCAAACCAGATCAGACTTCAAGCATATTTTCTCTGAACAGTTTTTCTTTGTCCCAAGATACTTTAACTTTATACTTCATGTTTGGTGGATTGGCAAACAGAGCAAACCAAGATCAGACAGCAAACAGAGCACTCTTAAAGGAGCTATCTGATCAAGTCTCCTCTGTATGCTCATACAAAATTGTAGCTCAGATTCTACACAATCTGCCTGGCAAAGAGAAATCCATTGTTTCATATACCATTTAAAGTTCATTAATTTATAAATATGTTCATGAATATTCATGAAGTAAAGGGTAAAATGAAAATTTAATAAAGTTTGGCAAGTTGAATATCAGTAAGTACATAAAAGAAGAGCAGTAGAGTGGGATTTAATTCAGACAGATGGCTTGAAAGAGACAATTAGTGTAGCATTAGATTTTGATACTAGTCTGCATTTCTTAAAACCTTACCTATCACCATAAATATGAAATTAAGGAGAAATTAATGTCAGACCATTTCCTGTATGAAGAGCATTCTAACTATAGTATTTATGCAACAGTCATGTTTGAAGAAAATCTCTGATTGAGAAGTTTTTGTGTCACCTGCTGTAAGCAAAGGTGACACATAGGGATCACTTTTCCGTCATCTGTCTATCTGTTGGTCTGTCTGTCCATCACATTTTTTTCGTCACGCAAACACAGGCCTGTTTTGTGAATGATAAATTATTTTTAGTTATTTGTGATATTGAGGAGATGTCTCGATGTGAAACAGAAATACATTTGTACACATATCTGTATTGTTTATGTGTATTTTATTATGACTGATATAAAGAATACTTGTAGATTTTTGTATGTTTGTTTTTTCTTAAAATTGTGATAATAGAAAACAATTTTTTAAACCACAATTAAGAGAAAGAAAAACCAACAAACATCCAATTTATATCATGCTTTTTTCTTCATTTGGGTAAAGATATCTTCCAATGTAAAGTTTAATGCTATCTCTCTGTGCTATTGAAGATTTTCTCTTGTGTGTATTTGTCAGGCATTTTGACAAAAATACTGATATTTTTCTTTTTGTTAAAAAAATCCTATATAATATTCAGTTATAGACCAGATGGTCACAATGATTTCAACTACACACATGTATTGTATCTTTTCTAATTCTTGTCTAAGTAATATGTATTGGATTGGTTTTATTTTTGCATGTTAATGAAATTTTAATTTAAAAATTATTTTTTTGTGTGAGTATGTGTTAAATAAATATCTGTCAATTTGATATTTAAGAGTGCTGTGAAACTTTCTTTCAAATGTTTACATGTCATGTTTGAATCCACAACCTTTCAATAATTTGTCGCTTTACCATACTTCTAGACAATGACGCACTTTTATATTTACCCAAGGACTTCAAAAATGCCTCACCTTGGAAAAATGTCAAATATTTTATTTTGTGTTTTTAAAACAATTTTGGACTGTTATAAGATTATTATTAGTCCCCTACCAGTGTTCACACCGGAGGGGACTATAGGTTTGCCCTCCGTCTGTCTGTCCGTCCGCCTGTCTGTCCGCTCAAATCTGGATCCCGCGATAACTTAATAACTAAGCAAGCTAACTTGATGAAACTTGGTTTATGACTAGATGCCAATGTGTAGATTATGCACGTCGTTTGATTTTTGTTCTACGACTAAAATTGTGGTTGCTATGGTAACAGAAATAGTGAAAATATGGCAAAAATGGGATCCTGCGATAACTTTATAACTAAGCAAGCTAACTTGATGAAACTTGGTATATGACTAGATGGCAATGTGTAGATTATGCACATTGTTTTATTTTTTTTATTCGACTCAAATTGTGGTTGCTATGTTAATGGAAATAGTGAAAATATGGCAAAAATGGGATCCCACAATAACTTTATAACTTTATAACTAAGCAAGCTAACTTGATGAAACTTGGTATATGACTAGATGGCAATATGTAGATTATGCACATCATTTTATTTTTGTTCTTCGACTAAAATTGTGGTTGCTATGGTAATGGAAATAGTGAAAATATGGCAAAAAATGGGATCCCAGTTGCAATGGTAGCAGATACAAATCATTGATCTGTCAATAACTTTATTCAAGTCATTTGAGTCAAATTTAAGAAATTTTGTTGCATTACATTTCGTATGTCTGAAGATTATTTTGAAGACTTGTTCATCAATTCATAAATGTATTATTGATTACCATATTGAGTCAAGGTGGAGCCGGTAGGGGACTTCATGTGTTGCATACAACACTATTTACTTGTTATACCCCCGAAACGAAGTTTGGGGGGGTATATAGGACTCACTCGGTGGTCGGTCGGTCGGTCGGTCGATCGGTCGGTCGGTCCAGCGGTCCGTTGCATTATTGGAATTCAATACAACTTCATGCAATGATCAAGCACATGGAGAGGAAGTGCAGTGCACAAGAACCATAACTCCATCTTGACTTATTACAGAGTTATTGCCCTTTGTTACTTTTCCTTGTCCGGAGCATAACTTGTAACCTTGTCCGGAGTATAAGTTGTAAAGTACTGATTGGATTTCAAAACAATTTCATACAATGGTCAAGCACAATGAGAGGAAGTGCAGTGCACAAGAACCATAACTCTATCTATAGGAATTACAGAGTTATTGCCCTTAGTTACTTTTCCTTGTCCAGAGTATAACTTGTAAACTACTGGTTGGATTTCAAAACAATTTCATACAATGGTCAACCACAATATGAGGAAGTGCAGTGCACAAGAACCATAACTCTATCTATAGGAATTACAGAGTTATTGCCCTTAGTTACTTTTCCTTGTCCAGAGTATAACTTGTAAACTACTGGTTGGATTTCAAAACAATTTCATACAATGGTCAACCACAATATGAGGAAGTGCAGTGCACAAGAACCATAACTATATCTAGAGTAATTACAGAGTTATTTCCCTTTGTTACTTTTCCTTGTCCATAGCATAACTTGAAAAGAACTGGTTGGAATTCAAAACAATTTCATACAATTGTCAACCACAATAAGAGGAAGTGCAGTGCACAAGAACCATAACTCTATCGTAATTATAGAGTTATTGCCCTTTGTTACTTTTCCTTGTCCGGAGCTTAACTTTAAAACTACTGGTTGGAATTCAAAACAATTTCATACAATGGTCAAGCACAACCTGTGTAACCCGGCCAAAAATCTGGAAAAAAACTAATGTAAAAATGTCTTTTTCATACTCTTCTTCTTAATCCTAATAACTTCATCATTTCTAAAGCAGTATTGCGGGGGTATTAATCACATTTAGTGATAGTTCTAGTTTTAGATATGTTATGAGGCATATTTCAGCAATAGACTGGTACATGTTTTATGTGCTACTTATATTTAATCATGAAAGATAAGAAAAAAAATGTTTAAAGAAGGTGTCATCCTGTGAAAAAAAAAAACAAGAACAAAATGACATGAAAAATATACATTTATGCATAAGGCATTTTGAAAATCTTGAGTATATTTATACATGAATAAAGAGAGTTTAGGTTGGTTGTTAAACAAGGCGATTAGTAAGGTTTGACTGTGCTTCCATATAAAACCTTTAATTCCTTTATCAATAGCTTGACTGGTGCTCACTACTTTTGATAGCTTTACTATTTGTTACTTTAAGTGTTTGTAGTTTTTTTCACTTGTAATGTCTCAGTAAGTTATAAGGGACCAGTAAAACTCTGATATGTTGAATCTTGGATCTGACATTGTATTCAATGTAGATTTCATTTAGGTAGTTATAAATCAAAGAGAGAGAGAGAGAGGGAATGATAGAGAGAAAACTCTGAAGTGGAGGAATCATTATTACCCATCATGCATTTTTATGTTCTCTTGTTTAAGTCTGTACCTTGTATATGAAATATAAATTAATGTTTTAGAGAGAAAATTAATGTACAAAGTTACGCAACATTTTAAGAGAGTCCATATTTGTTTTATTACATTCAGTCACTTTTTTTTTTGTAAGGAGTAAATGAATGGTATAACAAAAAAATGCAGAAAATCCACAAATACCAAGAAATGCGGAAACTCTAAAATTACCAGATTTTCTATATGGAAGACATGTACCTATCTTTACTGCAATGTCCATGTGTGGCTTCGACATACAAGCTACCATCCTGGCCCATATGCCTGCAGAACAGTCTCATCACGCTGAAAATGATGTTTAGTTATTATAAGATATGAAAGTTACAGTCCATACAAAGAAATTGACATGGGCCTACCCATCTGCACGACAACCTTCTTCAAAATAATACACCTTATTTCCGTTGGAAAACCACGTTAGAAACAGAAAAGTGCAGAAGTTTCTCTCTCTCCATAAATCTGTGTGTAGGTGAGCTTTTTATGGATTTGCTTGTTTGTATTGAAGTCATTGTCAATGTAAAGTTAAGATTTTTATCTTAACATCAACTTAGTGTCTCAAGATCAGAACCATTTATATATACACTACTATATTAGTAGCTTCTCAGGGCTGACAGCCATATAGCAATTATCACATTTGTGTAGAAATTTTAAATAGATAATATCTAGGCCCCCTGTTCTTTACAATACTTAAGTATGATCTCAGGCTCAATTTTGAGTATCATTCTCAAACTTCTATTGAAGCTAATGGGCATAGTTTGAGTATAACTTTAAAAATCATACTTAAGTACCATTTTTATTTCCGAAAACACAGAGCAATAACTCACATAAACAGAGTTTTCCATGTAGTTACAAACAATGTGTTCATGTAATGTGCTGAAAAAACATGCAGCACAACAGTAATTCTATTATCATTCTTTGTGGACCTTTGTTCATTTCTAATGGTAAAAATATGTTTGTACCCACATGGAACTTGGCTAAACTACCGAGATGGTTGTTCTGGAGTAAGTCTATACTATCTTTTTCTTTTTTTCTTTGTATTTATGTAATAGATTCTATTAATAGCTTTATGTTTGTCCATTGAAAATATTGGACATTTTAATATATATTTTAAGATATATTAGATTACATTTTGTCATTTACATTGCTGAGTCACTGTTTGATGATATTATAGACAGTGTCTGCTTTCATTATATTAAAATATACAAACAAAAGTTGGTGCTTTTTTTGTTTAGGCCTTTCTGTCACATGCGGAGATCTTTAGTATATAACAATAGATCAGGGGATTTGCAATGGTACAGGGGCTGATATCACTAAACTGTATACTTGTCACTGAAGGAGATTAATGCCCCTATACAGTGCTTTGACATAGAATATGAAGCCTTATTGATTGGTCAAGGTATTTAGCATAGTCTAAATTGAAATTAACAGATTTTACCTCAAGTCAAACTTGGCCTTCATTTCATTGAGACAAACATACATTCTAAACACTATCTACGTCTGTGGATCAATGTAAGTTCTCAAATAGATGGGTATTATTTTCAAATACTGAGTTGAAAGGGGTCATAACTGTGTCAAAAATTTACAGATTTAACCCAAAGTCAAACCCAGTATTTCTAAAGGATAATGATGTGAAATAAAAATTATACAAATCTGTCAATCTGTTCATAAGTTATTGATCGACAATGTCAACAGATTGACCAACAAGCTCAATTCTATATACCCTTATAGATCCCCTGAGTTTCTTGTGGTGGTATACCTTTTTATACGCCGCCGGAGGCGGTCGTATATTGGCGTCATCTTCTGTGTCTGTCCGTCCGTATGTCCATATCTTGTGAACGCAACTCCTCCTACATTTCTGAATGAATCTGTTCAAAACTTGATCAATGTCATTACTATATTAGGTAGATGTGCATGAAGTGGCAATTTTCCGGTCCATTGATTTTTATAAGATTTGTGTTCCTTGAAACTTAGTCTCTGTAGCTGGTTGATATTGCAGCCTTGTGAACGCAACTCCTCCTACATTTCTGAATGAATCTTTTCAAAACTGGTCATTGTCATTACTATATTAGGTAGATGTGCATGAAGTGGCAATTTTCCGGTCCATTGATTTTTACAAGAATTGTGTCCCTTGAAACATGGTCTCTGTAGCTGATTGATATTGCAGCCTTGTGAACACAACTCCTCCTACATTACTGAATGAATCTATTCAAAACTTGGTCAATGTCATTACTGTAATGGGTAGATGTGCATGAAGTGGCAATTTTCCGGTCCATTGATTTTTACAAGATTTGTGTCCCTTGAAACATGGTCTCTGTAGCTGATTGATATTGCAGCCTTGTGAACCCAACTCCTCCTACATTTCTGAATGAATCTTTTCAAAACTTGGTCAATGTCATTACTGTAATGGGTAGATGTGCATGAAGTGGCAATTTTCCGGTCCATTGATTTTTACAAGATTTGTGTCCCTTGAAACTTAATGTCTGTAGCTGATTGATATTGCAGCCTTGTGAACGCAACTCCTCCTACATTTCTGAATGAATCTTTTCAAAACTTGGTCATTGTCATTAATAGGTAGATGTGCATGAAGTGGCAATTTTCAGGTCCATTGATTTTTATAAGAATTGTGTCCCTTGAAACTTAGTCTCTGTAGCTGATTGATATTGCAGCCTTGTGAACCAACTCCTCCTACATTTCTGAATGAATCTTTTCAAAACTTGGTTAATGTCATTACTATAATGGGTAGATGTGCATGAAGTGACGATTTTCCGGTCCATTGATTTTTACAAGATTTGTGTCCCTTGAAACTTAGTCTCTGTAGCTGATTGATATTGCAGCCTTGTGAACACAACTCCTCCTACATTTCTGAATGAATCTTTTCAAAACTTGGTCAATGTCATTACTTTAATAGGTAGATGTGCATGAAGTGGCGATTTTCCGGTCCATTGATTTTTACAAGATTTGTGTCCCTTGAAACTTAGTCTCTGTAGCTGATTGATATTTCAGCTTTGTGAATGCAATTTCTTGTATGTTTCTGACCTAATCTTTTCAAAACTTGGGCAATGTCATTATTATACTGGGTAGATATGCACAAAGCAGGGATTTTGATGTTCATCAATATTTGCAATAGTTATGCCTTTATAAACATGGTCTCTTGAAAACACAACTCAAGTTTCTAAACAGGTAAAAGTGCATAAAGCAGGGATTTTCTGGTACAGTGATTTTTGCAAGAATTAAGCGGAGAAAGAAAAAAGGATTCATATTGATACTGCTATTTGACCTACTGTCATATTGAAGCATTTTTAGGGTTCTATCTCTGTTCAGCTCAATTAATTGGTCTTACAGACTTCATTATGAGCTTATGCTTACAGAAATGTTAAAAGCAATTAAAAGACCCCTCTTGGTCTTTATATTTTGTGGCGGCGTATATTGTGGCATCACTGGCACTTTTGTTATCATATGACATTGTGCTCAAACAGTTGTTTCCGGTTTTGTATAACCATCACATATTTTCTTATATCTAACACATTACATATAATTTTAAGGCAGAATTACATCACTCCGTGTCAAGCGCATGTATTTTACCTGTATGCATAGTTTGTTGAGCTTGTTACTCATATGATGCTGAAAATGTGAGAAATGCATTGAATTGTTATTTTCAGTTATTATTTGAAACCACTTTCTTGGTGTTAGTTTACAAAAGTAATTTGTTCACAGTCCATTCATTCATGTTTTGTTTGTTGTAATCAAGATTTACTGTAAGTATAGGTAATATGATAAAAACAAGAGGGCTTAGATGGCCCTGAAGTAGCTCACCTGAGAAAAACTGCCTTCATTGCCTGTACAAGTTACTAAATTATAACAACGTTGTACTGAATACATAATCCTTGAGATCATTTCAATTCCACAAAAAGGAAAATTTATTATGGCTTTAAACATTGTCGATGAAACAATGAAAAGATTCTAGAGTGAAAACAGTGAAATCTGGCATTTTTATTAATTAATGGGCCATAACTCCTGACCTAATTATCCGATATCAGCCAAAGTTGAACTTGGCATAGAGATTATGGCTATTAACATAATTATATAGTTTAATAATGATTGCTTAAGATGTGAAGATGCTAGAGTGCAAACAAAGTGAAATCTGTCAATTTTTATTTTAAAAAGGCCATAACTCCTGTCCAAATTGGCTGATATCTGCCCTAATCTAAACTAACTGAAAGATTATGGCTGTATATATTGTCATAAGGTTTGAAGATGATTGCTTCAGAAATGAAGATGCTAGAGTACAAAGTGAAATCTGGCATTTTTAGCTCACCTGAGCAAATAAGCTCAGGATGAGCTATTAGGATGGATGAATGTCCGTCGTCCGTCCATCTTCATTTCTGTAGCAGATGACAGTCATCTTCAAAATTTTTTGACAATGTTTATTACCAAAATATCTCCGCCAAGTTCAATTATGGCTGGTATCGGCCTATTAGGTCAGGGGTTATGCCCCTTTTAATATTAAAAAAAAAAAGTCAGATTTCACTTTGTTTGTACTCTAGCATCTTCTTTTCTTAAGCAATCCTTTTCAATCTTAGGGTAATGTTTATTACCATAATCTCACAGCCAAGTTCGATTATGACTGATAGTGGCCAATTAGGTCAGGAGTTATGCCCCTTTTAATATTAAAAAATGCCAGTTTTCAGATTGTTTGCACTCTAGCATCTTAATGTTTTAACCCTTTCCCTCATATATACTCATTTTGACGCCCTCAATAGGTATCACATAAAGCCTGATCTGCAGAAAACCACAGTTAAACCTTACCAAATTTATTTACAAAATCCTCATTTCCAGACCACTGAGGAGCAGCGAACAGCATAAAACCTGATCAGCCTGCGAGTTACTCGCAGGCTGATCTGGTTTTATGCTGTTCGCATAGGTCTTTTCATGGTGTCCTCTATGAGGGAAAGGGATAAGCAATCATCTTCAAACTTTATGACAATGTTTATTGCCGTAATATCTTGGCCAATTTCAATTATGGTTGAAATCTGTGTATTGGGTCTGGAGTTATTCCCCTTGAAATATTAAAAAATGCCAATTTCAGTTCGTTTGCACTCTAGCATCCTCAATTTTAAAGCAATCATCTTCAAACTTTATGGCAATGTTTATTACCATATTCTATTGGCCAAGTTTGATAATGGCTGATATCAGCCCATTAGGTCAGAAGTTTTGAATTTTGCCCATTTTAATATTAAAAAATGCCAGATTTTCGTTTGTTTTCACTCTAGCATCTTCATTTCTTAAGCAATCATCTTCAAGCTCTATGGTATTTTTTATAGCCATATTCTTTTGGCCAAGATTGATTATGGCTGATATCCATCAATTAGTACAGGAGTTATGCCCCTTTTCATATTAAAAATAATGTCATATTTCACTTTGTCTGCACTCTAGCATCTTCATTTCTGAAGTTATTATCTTCAAACTTTAAAACAATGTTTATAGCCATATCCTTTTGGCCAAGTTTGATTAAGGCTGATATTGGCCAATTAGGTCAGGAGTAAACATTGTCATTAAGTTTGAAGACAATTGCTCAAGAAATGAAGGTGGTAGAGTGCAAACAAACTAATTGTGGACAACGGACAAACAACGGACATTCATTGATCCTTATAGCTCATCCTGATCACATGTGCTCAGGTGAGCTATAAATCTGACATGAATTGTCATTTCCTATATAATTTAGATGCTCGCTTAATAACATTTTCATGAATTTGATATGAAATAACAATTAATGTCAGATCACATATATATATATATGGTGATGGACATTGAGAGCTCAGTGTGACTTGAAATATGTAAAGGAAATCTTTAAAAGTAGTTCCATTCTGTTTCAAAATTACATCGGGTGATTTCCTAATGAAAAGTGATGCCAGAGTTTTTGATATCCCTTCTTCATTTTGTTAAGTGGTGGCTATACTGGAATAAGGCTAGTTGCCCTCCTCCTTCCCAAGTGTCCATTGAACAGCTGATGGCTCTTCAGTGAATCTCCTCTTCAGTATCACTTATCATCATTTTTTTTTGTGTGGAGTGAGGGTGAGGCAGGTTCAAAATTAAGCAACTTAAGTCACTTTATTTTCCATAAAATATATTTGTTAGAATATGGTTCAACAAAAAGTATAATCATTAAATTTTCACATTGTCTTTGCGTGCATTTGGTTTCATAATTGAAATAGGAGTCTACAAAATAAACAAAAAGCAAAAAAAAAAAAACAAAAAAACATATAGGTTTCAATTTCTGAATTCTAAATAACCCAAAAAACTTGGACTGCTGTCAACTTGTCTTAGTAATGGTCTGATAAGCGAGTTTTAATTTACAGGAAATACGGAAAAAGGGACCTGAAAAAAGTGGTCTTAATAGTGAGGTGGTCTTTATATGAGGTTTTATTGTGATGTATAGACTTGTCTAAAATCATGGTTTAAAGTCATACTGATATAAACAAAAAATTCTTGATAAATTTTTCACTTCAGTTAGCAAGTAAGTGGTATTGTATACAAATGTATACAGGCTGTTTCAGAATATCTGAAATCATTTGCAGGCGCATTATTTATTAAGAAAGATAGTTATAGTGAAAATAAAATGTTACTGAACACATAATACAGTTTGTTTTTTTCTGACAAAGAATGCATGCACATTTTCCTCCTTACATGAAAGTGTTTTCTGGTTCATCTAATTTCTCTGCAAAAAGCAGTTTTTAGTAAGGGTTTGAAAACCTTGTCTCTTGAATATCTCCAGAGTTAGAAGTCAAGAGGCTCAGGTCCGGAAAATAGGATGGCCATTGACATTTTTCTTCTTAATGAAATAGTGTTGTCTCTGAATTTCTTGGATAAATAATCAATTTCCTATTATGTCATCATAATGTCATGACGTCAGCATTTTCACGAAATTTCTGAGTAAATCAAAATTGGTTCATAAATAACATTATAACAGTCACTTCTAATGGTATCAGATATTCTGAGACACCCTGTATATGGTGAAATCATAGTTCACACAAAAACCTAAATTGTTCATACTTCATATGCAGGGAATGGGATAATCCTGTTCGAAAAAAAAATCAAAATGTTTATTTCCCAAAATAAGAGCTTGATTTTGTCCAGTGAGATATTCAAGCCCTTTGTGATAGTGAGTTATATCTCTTATTAGACAGTTTTCGATGAAATTTTAAGCAAAACATAAAAAAAACTCTCTAAAAATCATGACCCCTAGAAAATCTCTGTATATTTACATATATGTTTACTTAGTGTACATATATGTTTACTTAGTTTACACATATGTTTACTTAGTTTACATATATGTTTACTACATATATGTTTATTTAGTTTACATATATGTTTACTTAGTTTACATACATGTTTACTTAGTTTACACATATGTTTACTTAGTTTACATATATGTTTACTACATATGTTTACTTAGTTTACACATATGTTTACTTAGTGTACATATATGTTTACTTAGTTTACACATATGTTTACTTAGTTTACATATATGTTTACTTAGTTTACATATATGTTTACTTAGTTTACATATGTTTACTTAGTTTACATATATGTTTACTTAGTTTACATATATGTTTACTTAGTTTACATATATGTTTACTTAGTTTACACATATGTTTACTTAGTTTACATATATGTTTACTTAGTTTACATATATGTGCTTAACATGATGCAAGTACTTCAATAATGGCTGGGACAGGATGCAAAACAAAGGCCAATATGCAGCAATGTCTTGTAAAAGTTGATGGCCAACAAATAAGCAAGCACTTATTCTTACTAATGAGGTTTTCACATTACTGTTTCAAGTCCATATGCACATTTACAATGAGTACTTGGTTTATGCTGATGAACATTTCATCTTTATACACTTAGTAAGTGTATTCTACAAAACCATTAATCAAAATCTTAATTATGGCATTTTAAAAAGATTTTTTTTTCTTCTGTCCCTAACAATGCTGAATCCTTTACTTCATATTTGTTTGATGTACTGGCAAAATGAACCTATATTTCTGATATTCACATTTTAATCTTTACCACTAGAAGGTTGTTCACAATGTATCTGTTAAGCCTTTATTTCCTCTTCCCATAAAGTATCTACCTACCAAGTATGAAAACTATATCTCTATTCTTACAAGAGATATAAGACGGAAACAAAATGTTTGACACCCGCCCACCAAATGACATATTCTCATTCTAATAACAATGATTTTCATTGAAATCCTGGTAAAAAAGAATATTCAAAAATACAATTCTGTTCTAAATCACAGAAGGTAAGTCACAATTATCACAAATAATGATGAAATAAGTTGTTTTTTCTTCATGATTCCAGATGGCTAAAAAAAAAAGTGAAAAAAAAAACAACTTATTTCATCAAAAGCAGAAATATTTAAAAAAAAAAAAAAAAAAAAAAAAAAAATTTTAAGTTTCCCCCCCCCCCCCAAAAAAAAAAACTTTACAAAAATAACAGCAACAGTTATAATGATGAATAAATGCACTCAAAGTCTGGTTTTAAAAACAAGAGGGCCAAGATGGCCCTGTGTCGCTCACCTGAGTAAGATGGCTGTGTTAGGCATAATGACAAAAAATCTAGCATCTAAAAGTGTTTTTCTAACATTTGACTAAGTGACCTACATATTGATCCTACCTGAATTTGCACTCAACTGGGAATTCATACAGTCATCATTCATATTAAGTTTAATGAAGACTGGGACAAAAATGTAGGCCTCTAGAGTGTTCACAAGGTTTTTCTTAGATTTGACCTGGTGACCTAGTTTTTGGCCTCACCTTACCCATTTTCGAACTCATCCAAGATATCATGTAGACAAACATCCTGACCAAAATTTATGAAGATTAGGCCAAAACTGTGGCCTGTAGAGTGTTCACAAGGTTTTTCAAGGATTTGACCTAGTGACCTAGTTTTGACCCCACATGACCCAATTTGAACTCATCCGAGATATCATGTAGACAAAATCCTGAAATTATGAAGATTGGGCTAAAACTGTGGCCTCTAGAGTGTTCACAAGGTTTTTTAAGGATTTGACCTAGTGACCTAGTTTTTGACCCCACATGACCCAATTTTGAACTCATCCGAGATATCATGTAGACAAATATCCTGACCAAATTTTATGAAGATTGGGCTACAACTGTGGCCTCTAGAGTGTTCACAAGGTTTTTTAAGGATTTGACCTAGTGACCTAGTTTTTGACCCCACATGACCCAATTTCGAACTCATCCGAGATATCATGTAGACAAACATCCTGATAAGTTTCATGAAGATTGGGCCAAAAACTGTGGCCTCTAGAGTGTTCACAAGGTTTTTCTAAGATTTGACCTAGTGACCTAGTTTTTGACCCCACATGACCCAATTTCGAACTCATCCGAGATATCATGTAGACAAACATCCTGACCAAGTTTCATGAAGATTGGGCAAAAACTGTGGCCTCTAGAGTGTTCACAAGCAATTGTTGACGACGGACGACGCACGACGCACGACGGACAAAAGGCGATCACAAAAGCTCACCCGAGCACAAGTGCTCAGGTGAGCTAAAAAGAAAAAAAAGTTTACTGTTAAAAAAGACCCCTCATTGTTTACGTTTACAAAAAAAACTTTCAAAGTTAACCTTTACAATAACAAACAAAATACAACTCATAGCAATTAATGAGACAAACAACACAAAAGCCAAAACCAGCAGCGTTATAACATCTATCTCGTTAACCAGTGCGCCATTAACAATAGGTTGACACATTTAAGTGTAACTCAAATCTCATTAAAAATCAGCTCTTCTTTTTCGCTCCGATACTCTAGACTACGTAGATCTGACAACATCCTGTGGAAGGTTGTTTTAAGTTGACCTTTACTTCATGAATATTAATAAGAGAATGATTTTGAAAATTGTCCAATCAGAAAGCGCATTTCTAAACAATCTGAATATAGGAATACCTTGACAATATCTGCAAAATTAAAATTTCCGTTCGCTGCTATTATTTGCTATTTATTTCCTTTTGCTGATGTTAACTTTTGAATATTAACAGTAAGTTAGTTATACCGAAACATTTTGAAGCCGATGATTTGATTGGCTAAGCAATGGTTAATTTGAGTTGACCTTCACTGTGATGTCATCAGATCTTACCTAGCGAGCTTCAGTTAGGCTATGGTTTTAATTTGATTATAAAAAACAACTTGACAATAAATTTGTGCTGTTTTACGTATGTTAAGCATTTGTGACACAAATAAAATAAAAAGCAAGACATACAAGAGCAGGTATTAAGAGTACAAAGCCTAAGTTAAAGTTGTCTGCAGACAGACATGTCAAACAATAGGACTCTCCAATCTATCAATGGGAGGCGGGGAGGGGAAATAAAAAAAAAAAATATTGGATTGCAAATGGAACAACATGCAGCCCCATTCTGTCAAACTGCACAATGAGCAAGTCAAATAGTTTTTGTTGTTAAAGGCATTTGCTGAACACATTAATTGGTATAAAGTCTTGAATTCTACAATGGTAATAATCATATCCTTAAATTCTACATACTATGGGGAAATATCAAACTTTGCAAGATATTTCTTTCTGTCCTGCCTTATCTATTAAACTATACACCACATTAAAAATACTTTTATTTAAAATGTACAAATTCTGTATTAAATTCATCAAAGAAACTTTTACAATGATAAAAAAAACTGCAAGACTGAAGTAACATTTTGCCAATATATTATCATGTTTTTCACTTTAAAAGAGACAAACATATGACTAGAATTTAAATATCCATTTCAAATTTGGATGAAGAGAGGTTAAATGTAACCATTTTCTTAGTTCAAACTGTGTTTTATATGCAACAGTCAATGGCCCCTTTCCTTTATAAAACTAAGAATTTGAGGAAAGCCAACTGAAGAATGATGGGTTAAACGAACTGAAGTTTTATTTGGGTCCTAGACCACAACTAATATCATGTCTGGGTTGATCATATAGAGGAAAATATAAAGAGATGACAGATTGCTTATGTGTGATAATTTGTACTTGATTTTATAGTGGCCCATTACAGCATTTTCACTGTAGATTTTTTTTGTACAAAAAACAAATATTTCAAAAATGCATGTTCTACATTGTATCAACATATTTTCATGGCAATATCTTTAATGCCAGTCAACATTCTAGATCTTTGAAAATCTTTAAAAAAAAATAATAATACAAATTTAAAAAATAAAATAGAATATGACTTCACATGATTTTGGCCTAGGATTATTTCATGAATTTAAGTACATGTACTTTCACAACAAATCATGGTATATCTGTATATGTAACAATGAAAGATCAAGCTCACCACAGAGTGGATGTCTCTCTTATTAATTTATATACCTGAATCATCAAAAACTCAGGTTTTATCACAGACATGTTTTATTTCATCCTTATAACAAACATTCCTAGCTTTTGCTTTGAAAACTTTAAGCTTCACTTTTACATATTATCAGGACAACAGACCATCCAAAATCAATATTCCTGATAGATTAAGGTAATCCATCCATCATTGAGTTATGATCATGGTCCATTAAGTGATCGTGGGAATTTTAGTGAATGCAAGCCTTTTTAGACTTAGAGCAACAGAGTCTATGGACTCCAAATCAATGGATGCTTGCATCTGCACTTAAGTCTTTTTAAGCATTTGAAGGACCATGATTATAATTAAATGATGTATGGATTACCTTAACCAATGAAAAGCAAATGTCTGACTAGCTTATGACACAAACCTTGGTCTTTCAATATTCACTTTTTTTCAACAACTTTCAACAAATACTCATAGTGGGAATATGGCTGTTTTGGTATCATGTATATTGTTTAGGGACTGTCTTCCAATAAAAAAACTAAAAAATACACTAACCCTAAATGTACTTTATCAATTCAAAAAAGAGCATATATTTGTGACATTGGCATTTTAATATCTACTGCTAGAAGGTAGTTTGCAATATATCTGTTAATAACATACAATCAAGGCACTATACATATTTTATGTTTGATTGTGCAGCCTAAGAAAGCAACATTAAACAATCTAAATAAAAAGATGATTTTTTTTTAATATTTATATATCTTGTTCTCTAAAAATTTAATATTGTTAAGTTTTTTTATACATTTATGCTGTCCTTTTTGAAATTCTTTCCTACTTAATCATTTTTTTTTTTCTTCTTGGCTAACCTGTGTTATATATGAATGTTGTTGTTGTTGTATTGGGGTTTACCGTCACTGCAATAGTATTTCAATCATATAGCGATGTCCAGCTAATTACAGGCGGAGGAAGACCCCGAGTACACAGAGGTAGAGGTACCCGGGTAGAACCACCGACCTACCGCAAGCCAGCTGGAAGGCTTCCTCACATGAAAAATCCGAAGTCCCTACCGGGATTCGAACCCAAAGCGGTGAGGGGCTTATATACGAATGATTCAACTGAATTTCATGTATTTTATAAATAATACATGTACCTTGATGATGATTTGGAGAAAGCGGGAGGGCCTGTGGCAGAGAAATATATCTATAAAACATCTTCCTGAAGCTCTTATTTATCCTTTTCTTTTCTCCCTCCAGATAGGGAATACAAAATACTATTTTATTTGAATATCTCTACTGGGTAAGGGTGCATATTTAGGCCTGGACCATTTGGATCTATCCTCAAAATTACAACTCCCCAAATCCAAAAATCAAAGACCAAACATTATGTTAGCTCCTTGGGTCCTAAGTCCTAATGCATCAAACTCCTGAGTCTATGTCTCTTATGCGTGACTTCAGATGTAAAATAATATTTTTTCTGTGTCTTTTTTTTTCTTTACAAAAGGTGTTGTGTTTGAATAATGCAATGGAATTGGTCACATTTCACTATGTTTTATTGTGAAAATAAGACATTAGACATTAGTAGAAACAATTTAGAACAACAGATTTATGACTTAAATATTATCATACAAAGTTTAGTGAAACAGGCCCCAGGATTCTTAAATATAAAATGTTCATTTCCTGTATTTATAATTAATGGATCTACAAAAGCCAAATAATATCTGTTAAGTACTGGTATTGCCCTTAAACATTGAGAACTAATATCTAAGTCACTGAAATATTGAAGATTTAGGTAAAACTAACTTTGAATATTTGCACTTCGCAAGTCTAAGTCTTAAGTAAAGTCTCAGAAGAGTGAAGAATTAGGGCCCTTACTTAGAGTTATTAAACCTATAAAAAATATTTTATTCATATGCGCAATGTGTGAACAATATTTTGATTATCTTGGTGACAGTGCAAAACATGGCACGATATATCTGTGATAAAAATATATATATCTGTTGCTTATATACACATCTGTTGCTAAGTTACAAGTTATCACATGACTCAATGATGCTTCATCACTTATAATATGTGTACAGAGAAAAAGAAATGCACCATCATATGAAAATAACATCTTTTATCAAAGTCATACATTAAACAGAAAAAAAAGGAGAGCAAATTATAAAATAAGCCAAAAAAACATTAGGTGCATTTATTTTTCTCTGATTTGAGTAGTAAATATATCTAAGGAAGAAGCAAATACTGTTAGTTTAAATTTCGCTACACTGGTGAGTGCATCCTTCCTTCTCTTATATGTTTAATTTGCCGAAGCCGTTTCCCATGGAGACTGAACTGTGACCAAACTAGAAGCTGGAGCCCAGCACACAGGATAGGGATGTAGACCAGCAGGTTGAAGCAGCCCTGTCTGTAAAGCTCATGCGCGCCAGGATCCAGTGAGGTTTGGTGATGCTGTATAGTACCCAGCTCTTGGCCTGATTGGAAGATGTCATGACCTGAGAAACATGAAATACAAAGTAAAACTGACCTTTATCTGCAGGTGGGTGTTATTCAGAGGTTAAATTCTCTATAAATTCAGAGCTGTAAAACCTGTCACTGGCCTTTGTTCTCAGGTAAGATTTTTTTAGAGGTTAAATTCTCTATAAAATCAATGTTAGGAATTCAGTCACTGGCTATTATTCAAGCGACAGCTAGTACAGGTTTGATTGACTATTCCAATCTAACAACATTCCATTTATTTTTAGCAAAATATGTAGCTACCAATCCAAACTTTTACATACGACAGTATTGTCCATTTTAACACTAAAGATGTCTTAAGTCTAGACAGAGCCAGTGATAATTTTAGGAATTTTACATCCCTGTATATCAACGGGTCCTTTGACGCCCATTTGAATAGAAAAGGGAAACCCTAACTATACTATGAGATGTGGTAGCCAGTGATCATACACAGAACCTTACCTGTCTGTTGTGCCAGGAGCCAGGTGCCCACCAGGGGAGCAAGGGTTTGGCCAGGTTTAGACAGCAGCGAGGCAGTGCCAAATATCAAGGCGGAGACGGCCTGGCCGCGGTTGTGGAGCACATAGTCTTCATCTACAAGGTCTGTGATGACTAGGTTTAACAGCTTACACGTGCCTTCAGTGAAGACGCGGTTACTGCAAAAGTAACACATACATAAATGTAACAGCCTATTAGTAACTCTTTACAGTGGAAGACTTGTGTTAGCAGTCTGAAAGCTCAGATTGTAGAGCACTCGCTTTGTTAGCCAGGCATCCCAGGTTAAAGTCTTGGTCTGGTTGCACATTTTTCTTACTTAGTTAAATAATTCCTGTTAAGACTTTGAATCTATTTTTAGTAAAAATAATCTTGACCCATCATACCTGAACATCTCTCCAAAGCTTTATCTTCACACAAGCTATATATGTTGCAAGCCTGATTATGGTATAGATACCTAACATGTTATTAAGAAAAAAATCACTTTGATAGCAGACAGTTTAAAAGGTCTATTTCAGTAGCAATGACCTTGACATATTAGCTATGCAACAGCTTATCAAAGCTTTATCTTCACAAAAGTTAAATATCTAAAAAATATATATAAAAGCTGACAGAAAAGAGCAGACCAAACTAAACAAGAGCTGTCAGAGGACAGCACACTTGACTATTCAAAATGCTTGTTGGTAAATCAAATGAAATCTATTTAAATTCTTGCCCTTCACATACCCTGTACATAATAGTCAAAAATGATATACATTGATAGTCTGATACCCCTTAATATTTTTATGTCTAAAATCAATCCCATGCCTAGTTACTGAGACATAATCACAATAACACTGTGCATGCAAAACTTTAACCAAAAAATCCAAGTTAGAAAAGTGCCATAATTTGCATAAAATTCAGTCCAAAAGTTATCCTCCTTAGTTTCCTGATGCCCCTGAAGACAGTCCTTAACTTTCTAGTCAACTCCACAAGCAATTTCTGAGATATAAGCTGGATAGCTAAGCTTGAATGCAAAAATTTAACCAAAATTCTAAGTTAAAAGGGGCCATAATTTTTAATATATTCCATCAAGTGTTATTTTCCTTTATAGTATGATACCCCTAAACATATTAAAGATGTTTAAAATCATCCCATGCCTGGACTCTGAGATATAAGCATTAAAGTACCTTGCATGCAAAACTTTAACCAAAATTTCTAAGTTTAAAAAGGGGCCATAATTTGTAATATATTCCATCAAAAGTTATCTACCTTGATAGTATGATACACCTAAACATATAAAAGATGTTTCAAATCAATTGCAAACCTGGATACTGAGATATTAGCATGAAAGTAACTTGCATGCAAAACTTTAACCAAAATTTCTAAGTTAAAAAGGGGCCATAATTCAAATTAAATTCAGTCAAGAGTTATCTACCTTAGTTGTCTGATGCCCCTGAACATATTTATAAACTTTCAAGTCAATACCATAAATGGTTATTGAGATAAAAGGTTGATAGTAACTTGCATGCAAAACTTTTACCAAAAGCTGCAACACCAACGCCGACGTAAGGGCGACTACAACAGCTCTCATATTCTTCGAATAGTCGAGCTAAAAAGGCTTAAATAATTGACAAGACCAGAACAGACCAGAAAAAAACAAAGTAAAGATTCAATAAAAGGATAAGACCAGAAAAGAAAAAGGGCTGAAAAATAGACAAGACCTGACAAAAAAAAGAAAAAGGAAAAAAAGACAGAAATAAACTGAAAGAAAAAAACAAGAGTAGGCAAGAAAAGGCATAAAGAAAAAACAAGACCAGACAAGAAAAGGCTTAAAGAAAAAGACCATACAATAGCAGACAAGACAAGAAAAGATAGGATGGAAAGACACACAAGACTAGACAAGAGTAATCAGACAAGAGTAATCAGACAAGAGTAAACAGACAATCAAGACAAGACCAGACATACACATATCCAGACAGACAGACCTGGCAATAAAGAGACACAGCAGCCATGTGTGGTTTGGACCAGCCAGACACATGACCAGACTGAGGCTCAGTTTGATGATGAACAACAGTCGAATAACCCGGTAGACTCCGTACTTCCGGCACAGTGACAGGAAGTACAGATTGTTGATGTGAGGCGCTACAAACGAGATACCTGCAACATATATATCACATGGTATTTATATTCCAAGGATGTCACGCCTATCAGACAGAAAACGTGCAAGTTATATTCAGGTAATCCATCCAGCATTATATTATAATCATGGTTCATGGGAATTCTACAGCAAATGCAAGCCTTTAACAAGTGACAGGAATTGTCACAAAACCAGATTTTCTTTTCCCAATGTTTCGTCCCAGTACAGATTATTTGTATTGGTCAAATAATTTTGTGCTCAATGTCTATTAAATCTAATGCAATTCTGTATAAAGCAAACAAACATGCATAAGTTTTAAGTCAATACCTCTTATAATGTAGGAGTTATGCTCCGGACAAGGAATTTTATCAAAGGGGCATAACTCCAATGGTCGAACTGCAAAACACAGGTTATATTCTCCAGGGTGACTTAGTGAAGGTACTTCTGTTAAAGTATGGACAAAATTTATTAAGAAATGTAGAAGTGTGCACGAAAGAATATTTCCCTTTATATTACATCCGTTAAGGGGCAAAGGGCCATGACTGCATCAAAAGTAGTCAAACCACAAAACCCTGACA